>JAJIBD010000913.1:0-375556 GCA_021461705.1 Cryptotis parvus | reverse complement strand
TCTTCTCCATGTCTATCCATTTATAGGCAAATTTTACAACTTCATTTTTCCTAACAGCTGCATAGTATTCCATTGTGTAGATGTACCAAAGCTTCTTTATCCAGTCATTGATTTTCGGCCACTCTGGTTGCTTCCAGATTCTGGCTATTGTGAACAATGCTGCTATGAATATAAAAGTAGGGATGGTGTTTCCGCTGCGTATTTTTGGTTTCCCAGAGTAGATTCCCAGGAGTGGTATGGCTGGGTCAAATGTGAGTTCAATTTCTAGTCTTTGGAGGAATGTCCACATTGTTTTCCAGAAAGGCTGTACCAGACCGTATTCTCACCAACAATGGATGAGTGTCCCCTTTTCCCCACACCCACGTCAGCACTTGCTCTTGCTCTTCTGAATATGTGCCAGTCTCTGTGGTGTAAAATGATATCTCATTGTTGTTTTGATTTGCATCTCTCTGATGACTAGTGATGATGAGCATTTTTTCATATGTTTTTTTGGCCATTCAAATTTCTTCCCTTGCTGAAGTTTCTGTTCATTTTTCTCCCCATTTTTTGATGGGGTTGTTTGTTTTCTTCTTGTAAAGTTCTACCAGTGCCTGATATATCCTGGATATTAACCCCTTATCAGATGGGTATTGGGTGGATATTCTTTCCCATTCTGTGGACTGCTTTTGTATCTTACTCACTGTTTCTTTTGAGGTGCAGAAGCTTTTTAGTTTCATGTACTGCCATAAGTTTATCTTTTCTTCTAGTTGCTTTGTTAGTGATGTTTCACCTTTGAAGATGCCTTTAGCTTCAATGTCGTGGAGGGTTTTCCCTATATTTTCTTCAGTGTACTTTATGGATTCAAGTCTGATATTGAGATCTTTATTCCATTTTGATCTGATTTTTGTGCATGGTGTTAGACACAGGTCCAAATTCATTTTTTTACATGTTGCTGCCCAGTTTTCCCAACATCACTTGTTGAAGAGGCTTTCCCTTACTCCATTTTGGACTCATTGCACCTTTATCAAAGATTAAATGATCATGTGTTTGAGGTTGGGTGTCAGGATACTCAATTCTATTTCATAGGTCCACAGGTCTGTTTTTATTCCAATACCATGCTGTTTTAATTACTACTGCCTTGTAGTACAGTTTGAAATTGGGAAAGGTGATGCCTCCCATCTTCTTTTTTCCCGAGGATTGCTTTAGCTATCCTTGGGGGGTTTATTGTTCCATACAAATTTCAGGAGTGTTTGGTCAATTTCTTTGAAGAATGTCATGGGTATTCTTATAGGGACTGCATTGAATCTGTACAGAGCTCTAGGGAGTATTACCATTTTGACAATGTTGATTCTCCCCATTCATGAGCAGGGAATATGTTTCCATTTCCTTGTGTCCTCTTTTTATCTCTTGGAGCAGTGTCTTGTAGTTTTCTTTGTACAGGTGTTCAGGGATCTTTTCTGGTGAGGATGGACCATATGTGGTGATGGGGATCCAACCCACATTGGTTACATGCATCTTATTTGCTGCACTAAGGCTCCTGACCAATGGCTGAACAATTTTTAGAGTTCACCCATGGCTTTGGAGAAATGGTTATGGCCAGCCAATACAAATGGCTGTGGCAGGTGATGCCGTTTTGTACCATGACTGACTTCAGAGGTCTGGGGTAGAAAGAAAAGTTGGGGGACTGTGAGAGCTTTGTGCCCATGATTATCATATTCAAAAGAAGGAATGACTCAGAGACCAAACTATCTGCAGGACTTAAGAACTTACTTTTCCTCTACTCTTCATCAGCAGAATCTTCACTGGGCTTTAAACAGAAACTTTAGAACTGAAAAAAAAATCTAACTGGGTTGCTCATCAATTTCTGAAAAAAAAATCCATCTCATTTCCTACTTAAAAAGTTCTATAGCAGGAAAAGACAGACTTCTTTCAATAAGAAAATTAGCAAGAATCAAGATTTGGCATGTCAGAGGAAATTGTATAGCCTCCAAATGCATAGAGTGTATAGAAGGGGTACAAAGATCAAAAGAATGAGAGACGATGTTCTCTGAGCTATACTGACTTCAGTTGAAAAAAAAAGAAATGATAGTTGTACGCAAGAAACCCTGTCACTGAAAGTATGTATCAGTGAATAAAGACTGGATTGTTGCAGTACACCTACCCAGAGCCTCTGTATCTGGCCTGAAGTTGCCTCCTGCAGGCCACTTTGTAGAGAGGAGGAGATTAGTTTTAATGCGGCAGTTCATATGACCATGTATTCTATCACTTGATCACTTGAATCCGTTATTCATTGATTTGCTCGAGCGGGCGCCAGTACCAATGGCATCTGGTTGATTGAGGAATATGAAGATTTTAATATTTTATTTTCCTGTATTCTATACTGGCTGGTATAAATATTCTCTCATGCTGCTACAATCATCACGGGACTAGCTAGATCTTACCAGTATATTTGCCTGACCATGTTGAATCTCTAAGTAATTAGACCAGAGAGAAATGCTATTTGCCTCCAAGTAAGCAAACATGGCTCTCTGATAACTCAACAGCAGATAAAATACAGAACAACCATGAAGTAAAGAAGAGAATTTTGTGAAGACTTGGAGAAATATTTAACTGGCTATAGAATAATCTTTGGTACAGATGCATGCCTTTGTATTCTGAGATACAGTTCATCTCAGATACTGCTCCTCCACTCTACCCTGCAGGGTCACTTCCAAGGAAGATCTTGGCTGGGCAATATTAATATCTCAAAGGACCTAGGTGAGGTCCTGGGAGAAATTACCTGAGGGAATTTGACCCCTCAAGGCTTTCCCTTGGAGGGGAGGTGTGTGTTGCAGGGATATAAAACTAGCCTGCTTCTTCTCTCACTCTCTTTCTGCTGGCCCAGGGGATCGGCAATAGGAAAACCCCGAACTTAGGGCCTTAACACGTGGTGGCAGCCATCTTAGCCTACACGTGACTGGGCCCACTGGGAACCCTAAGTTCGGGTTTTTCCTATTGCTGATTTGTATGCCAGAACCTGTGTTAAGTAAAGCATTTTGAAACTGCGCCGGATTCTTGCATCTTTCTCCATCCTCCCACAGCTGATCCCCTGGGACAGAGGGGATCCCTGACCCTGCTCCGGGATTTTGTGTGGGGCGACTCAGTGTTTCCCCACACCGGTAAGACTTAAAGATATTCTTTCAACATTAAACTTGGGTGGAAACAGTGGATGAACACTGACAAAAACCAAACATACAAACATCTCCTCTTTGCAGAAAAATTCTAAGAGTATAACCCATCTCTAAAAATACACTTTATTTGATAATATATTTCTATCATTTTAATGAAATTTCTCTGATCAAGACTGCCAAATTGCCATACCATAAAATCCAATAGTACATGTATCTCACTTGACCCAGGAGAAAGGTTAGACCTACGATTATTCCTTCCACTTGATACACTTTCTCACTTAGTTTCCAGGGCATTTTCTCTTCCTCCAACCCTTTTACTTTTGCTGGAGCCTATTCTTCTCTAAATATATCAGTTTCAACATTTTGAGGAGTTGGTCCTTAACCCTCTTTTATATCTACACTGATTGTGCCTCATGTTTTAAAACACTATATTCTAAAAAATTCCCAAAAGTATTTCTAAATCAACTCTCTTCCCTGAATTCTGGATTAGCCAAATCCCTATTCAATATATCCCCTTCTTTCATTTTTGTCAAGCGATAGTTTTTATTGAAACTTATTTAGAAAGATGTGAGGGTACACAAGGAGAAGCACAGTTCAAGAGAGAACACAGCCTTCTCCAGAGAGGAAATAGGCAAGCAAAAAAGCAAACAGACAAGCAAGCAAGATATTTAAAGTTCAAGGGTGAACAGCTTGAAGAGCCCATCCCTTTAATTTCCAGAAGGCATTTCAAAAGCAACAAGTCCAAAGCGGAATGTTGGTTCACCCCAAACTTCACCATCCAGCTTGTTGCTTGGGCTCCCAACCAATTCTAACCATTGTAAGCACCTGCGAAACCATCACCAAAATTAACAGCTAGAAAAAAAAAACTCTTCAGAAATTCCTTGTGCTCCTTTACAATTCATTCTTTGATCCCCTGTTCTCTTTTTCTATTTCAGGAAACCATCTACTCTGTCTCAAGAAGCCTGAAGCATTTTTCTACAAATAAACTCACACAGCATTTATTTTTCTATCTCTAATTTTTGCTTGGTACCCAGTACTAGCATGCTGCCAATAACTCATATTGCCTTTTTTTTTTTTTATCAGTATTCAATACTTTTTGAAAAAAATTCTATTATATATAAAGGGAATGAATAACAGTAAGGTGCTGGGAATAATACAACTGATTTGTTCCAAAGTTATGTTAAATTAAAATACTTTTCTTCTAAATTGAGTTCATATAGAAATAAACAAATCAAACTTATTTTAGATAAGAAATGTTATCAAGCTATCTATTAAAACCTACCTAAACTTAATTTAGGTAAGAAATGATTATCTAGCTCTCTATTCCTAAAATTTAGATTTCAAATGATTTATTAATAATGTTCTAGTGAAAATAACTTTTACATTTATTAAAACTAAATAATTAAAAAACCTTCAACTGGTATCTTTGTCTTCTCAGCACAAATGGTCTTTTTGTTCATAGGACTCTTTAAGGACGTAATCCTGAAACAGTTGCCATAGAATTCACTGCTTCTGTGTTGATCTGTTTCCTCGCTTGACCTTTCACCGCTTTTAAAAAACAACCTTTGTTGGTCTTTGCTGAGCCTCTGACTCATATTTTCAGAGCTGAAAGAAATTGGGTACTCTGATTTCAGTGTCAATAATAAAATATCTAATTAAGAGTATATAATATAATATTATTAATAAACTATCTAATTGATACCTGATTAAGCGTGTAAAAATCTAAGAGTTAAGACTAATTAAGAATAATAAAGTATCTAATTAATATCTAATTAATAGTAATGTTATGCCATTGTTATGTCTTATGCTTTATAGAATGCAAAGTATTCTTATAGAGCAGTCTTACTTGAACAATCCCAAGCAGGATGGCCAATATTCTCCTATTTCCCACCAAATAGGAAATGCATATTAGGGAACCAGAGAAATTAAGCTATTTCCTAAAAAATTCACCGGAGTTAGAAAACCACAGAACCTTTTCTTATTACTTTCTCTTCTCTTGGTATGTTATTTAATTTTTTCCCAAAGATACTCTAAATAATAATTTAAAAATTAAGTCATATATATATATATGATCACTTATATATATATGATCACATATATATATATATGTATATATATATTTGCTTTTTGGGGGGTCACACCCAACAATGCTGAGGGGTTACTCTTGGCTTTTCGCTCAGGAATGACTCCTGGCGGTGCTCAGGGGACCATATGGGATGCCAGGGATCAAACCCAGGTCGACCCGGCTGTGTGCAAGGCAAATGCCCTACCCGGTGTGCTATAGCTCTGGCCCCTTATTTTATTTTTTAAATGTTATACAGAACTGCTATTTTGATAAGAAAATTATTCAACAAATAGATTTATCACTTTCTCAAATTAAGAAACTGGAATGAAGTGAGTGGCAGGTAAACTAACTTCCCACCCCACCCTAGCAACAAGATATTAAGCACAATATGTAATGTGACCAGCCAAGTCACATCATACCTAAGTAGCTTCCAGACATCTGAGAACTTTTTAAGTAGTCTCACCAACGTGCATCCAACATTAAGGAAACCAACCCAGTAAGATAAATAGACACAGACATGTGGTAGGCAATGTTCTATACAGCCAACCCAGTTTCAATCCACAGCACCACATATGGTTCCCCTATCCCCACATGGAGTGATTCTTGAGCACAGAGTCAGGGGTATTAAGTCTTTGTTTAAATGAATTAATTCTAGATCCAGGAATGCTCAATAATGTCTTTATACCTAATTTCCTAGGGTTTCTTTGGGAAGAGTGACTGGGTGGGTCAGACGAGGCATTTCAAAATAACCCAATTTAATGAGTTTAAATCAAGTTCTTAAAAATACTTTTTTTTTCCCCAAGAAGGAATGATTGCTGAGTCATACCAGGGGCCCAGTGTCTATTCCTGGCTTCTGCTAAGGAGTGACCTCTGGGAGTGCTTGGGAGTATGTGGTGCCAAGGACGGAAGTGGGCTTGGTCCTATGGAAGGCAAAATATGTTACCTCCTGTACTATTTCTCTGGCCCAGAAACTAAGGTTTTAGAAGTTCAGGGAAGGAAGAAGGTGCTACCATGTTTCTTCTGATTGCAAATTTAGTCTACTCTTAAATACCTGCCTATTTCACTGTTCATATTAATCCTAAGGACACAGACATTTGCCAAGGGGAGTAGTGTTATAAAAATTACTGATTTAGATCATATTCACTGTATCACTGTCTTCCCGTTCATCATCGATTTGCTCGAGCGGGCACCAGTAACATCTCCATATGTCCTGTCTCATGCAAGTAGAGCCCAAGGGCACCTGCTTGCTCCAGGAACATAAAGAGCCTCAAAACCATTCCATCAGGTCATGGGAATGAGGTCTATAATTGTTACTGGTATTTGGCATATCAAATACGACATGGGTAGGCTTGCCAGGCTCTGCCGTGCGGGTAGCATACTCTTGTAGTCATTTCTAAATCTAGCATTTATTGATGAACCACACGGCCACAAGCGGTTGGGACCTCTGGAAGCGGCCGCGCGAGCCGGGCTGTAATAGGCTGGTCTGCTGGGTGGAGTTCTGATGAAGGGAAAGTCCAGATGTAGAAAATGGAGGCCCTCATGGAGTGGGGGTTCGTCTGGCTTGTTGCGAGGCTCTGCTGAGGTGGCAGGTCAGGGCTAGAACCCTCCATCCCTAGCGGGAGCCTTATGAGCTACTGGGCACAGGGAGAGCCAGTAGCAACTCTGGCCCATGTCTATGAGTCTCTGGATCAGCATACCTGGGCCAGATTTAAAAAATACTGCTGCAGGGTGGATCTCGATGAGCCGGGTTGTGATAGGCTGGTCTGTTGGGTGGAGTTCTGATGAGGGAAAGTCCGAATGTGGAAAATGGAGGCCCTCATGGAGTGGGGGTTCGTCTGGCTTATTGCAAGGCTTTGCTGGGGTGGCGGACCAGGGCTAGAATCTGCCCTCCCTCGCTGGCGCCTCGTGAGCAGCTGGGCACAGGGAGAGCCAGTAGCAGCTCTGCCCCATGACTGTGAGTCTCTCGTTTTCTAATATAATCCACAAAAAACTAAAAATATTCTTCAAAGGAAGTGGGTTATATATAATATGGAAACATGGTAAGTAAACTTTCTGTTTTGTTTTGGGCCACACCCAGCAGTGCTCATGGCTAACTCTGGTTCTGTGTTCAAGGATCAGTCCTGGTAGTATTCAGGGAACCATAAGGAAGTGGTACCAGGGCTCAAACCTGGATCAGCTGCATGCATGTTAGTACCATACCCACTGTACTATCATCCCAACCCCAAATAAACATTAGATCATATTACAAAAGTTTATTTGTAGTATTCTTGATTTACTGATATCTTTTCTAGTTTTTAGCTATTATATTATAGTAGTACTGCTCCAATTGCAATTAGATAGTTGATATTTGATAGTTATTCATTACCAAATGCTAAATAATCACCTTATGCCAGAATTGTTTATTTTTAAATAGAGAAATTTTTAGAATGCAATAATAGTTAACTATTTATTTATTTATTTACCTACCTTATTTAAAGCCTGTGATTTACAAAGTTGTTTACCATACAGTTGTTTCAGGTACTCAATAATCCAACACCAGTCCCACCACCAATGTGCCTTTACTACCACCAAAGTTCCTACTTTCCTGCCCACTGTCAAGCCTACTCCCTGATTATTATGACATATATCTGATAATGATGCTGCTAAAGGTATGATCTTTTTACTGAGCTGTTACAAACAAATTGGATTTGATGTGCTTACTCGTTGTATCAGTATTGTAGTGGCCATGCACTCCAGGAGTTCCAAAGTCTTTAATGGGGTGTTAAGGTTGGAGTTAGGTTTTTTAATTGAGTGGAGGCTTTGGGATACGGGCGTGCCTGCTGGGCCTTCTAGAAGAATAGCAGGGTGGGAGGTGTCCTTCCCTCAGTTCATGAAAGTCTGGGGATTTCGGCCACAAAACCCACATACCTGAGTTTTTCAACAGATTTATTTCTGGGAGGAGTTCATCTGAGCACTGGAGATTGGCCTGGAACATGGTGGCGATTATGTGTTATGGAGGGTTTTTGGCTGCTAGGGCTGCATTTGGACAGGTCAGACCCAAACCTGTCCCTACTGGGTACCCCAGATGCACAGCCTGGTGGACCAGGAACATCTCTGTCACTTGTTAATCTCTCTCAATATTTGTATGAGTCTCTGGATCATGGCCAGTGAGTGAGCTTCTTAACTGCTCATTTTGATCTCCTTAAAGGTTTATTTAGGAGTTTCCGGAGTGAGACCAGTAAGTGAGCTTGCATGGTTGGGCCTGAGGCAGTTTGTGGAGTGTGGCTCTCACAGGCCTAATTCTGGGGGTTTTACTTCTTGGGGAGACAGTCTTGGGTTGTTGTAGACTGGTCAGATGCACTGCAGTGATTTTGGGATATCAGGATGCCCAATGTTGCCCTCTGGTTGCTGGTGCCTTTGCACCGCCAGCTCAGGTTGACCTGCTAATGGAGGTCCCCAATTTCCACAGAGACTGAAGCCCTGGCAGGGACCAGGACCAAAGCTGTGGCTGCTGCCCTTCGTAACTTGGGCACTCTGGGTGGGCGGAGGCCATCAGTCCAGTGCACCCCATCCTGATTCTGTCATTGTGCCTTATGGGCTCGTGGACCTGTCTGGAAAGGATGGTGGCAGATGCCTGCGGGTGAGGCGAGTAGTGACAGATCATCTGAGTGGCTCACTTCCTCCTGGACCTTAGTACCCGTGCCCAGCAGCAGTGCTGAACCGGACCGAGCAAAACCTCTTCAGACATATGAAAACTCTATCATCATGTATAGCTTCTAGGGCTGTGGGATCTCCAGCAGCTGGAGGATGCATTACCGTCATCATTGTACGACCCACACCGGGCAGCTGTTAGCTGCGGGTTGATTTAATAGCATTCTTCCCACACCAGGATATCCACGGGGCATCTGCATTTACTCATTCAGAAAGTTTCTGGCCTTATCTGCTATTTAGGGCTCTGAGAGCTATTTCACCTCCACCAGCTCCAGTGCTTGCCCCGCACCATCACCATCTTGCTGCCTCTCCTCCCTACTGTATTTTTTAAAGGCATCTACTAGGGATGGTTTGGGGATACTGAAGTCATAGAACCCTTCAAAATGCATCATATGGGCTTTCCTGTGTATAAAACTGACCTAGTCACAGACAAAATGCATAATATAAGGAAACGTCTAAATAACACTTGTTATCAAAATGTCACTTTAGTTGCTTTCATTCAAAATCACCATCCTGTAGGACAAAGGAAAAGAAGTAAGGTCATCAGGTAGAAGAAATATGTATAGCTCTCTTACCTTAAGTAACTTCTTATAAGCCAAGAAGGGGCTTGTCCAGGTATTGTCACTAAAAAAAAATAAAATTCTCTATATATAAAATATTCTTATTAATAAATTGTAACATTATAATAAAATAATATTAATAAAGTGTCTTAAATTAGATTTTTAAGATTTAATAACTTATTTTCTAGTCTGTGAATTAATGAATTTAATAGCTAGCTTAATTGAAATGATCAATTAATCTACCATTTCATTTGGACATATAAAATAAACATTTATGTATTTATCTTGAAATTTTTGAGCCTTACCTCCTGTACTGTCTCTTCACCACCTTCTGAAAGTCCCTTAACTTAATTAATTCAAGAGAATAGATATACTTAGCATCCAATAATTGTCAAAACATTCAGAATTTAACATATGTGTATTAGGATCTACCAGTATGCTTGATAAGATAAACTTCCTAGAGTCAACCCAGGATATACAATAATAGTATGATATGCATTAAAATTTTGTAAATTATGTACGTATTTATTATTTTAATATAAATATAAAATAGATGCTGACTCAAATTTATATATTTTGTATTATTTGCTTTCCTGTTAAATAAATAATTTAAGAAAAACAAGAATAGGACCAGGTAACAGTTATGGTTAACATAAACAGAATAACAAATTAAACAAAAATCATATATGAAAATATTATAGCACTCAATTTGTAAAGTTTTTCAAAGTGGCTACAGCATTTTACATTCTCATCAGCAAATGTATGAGGATGTAATGACTTCTCTTGCTTGCCAAAACAATGTCATCTTTTTTTTGCTCTGTGTGTGTGTGTGTGTGTGTGTGTGTGTGTGTGTGTGTGTGTGTATAGGGGGGGCAGTTGGGTGACACCTGGTATGGTTCTGAGTTACTCATGGTTCTGGGTTTGAAGGTCTTTCCTGGTAGTAAAAAAACAACGTTCTGGGAATCGAAAGAGGGAAGGTCCTATGCAAAGGCAAGCACCTTGTATCTTTTATATTACCCACTCTAGTATCTCTCCAGCCCTGTCTGTCTGTTACTATCTTGTTGGATATGACAATGTATCACACTTTAGTTTTGATAAGCATTTCCCTGCTGACTGAAATGCTGAGGATATTTTTCATTTGCTTAGTAACATTATACTTTCTCTGGAAAAATGTATATTACATGATGTGACCATTTAACGAACCTGTTATTTATTGAATTGTAAGAGTTCTTCATATATACCATAAAAGTCACTAAATTCATGATTTACAAAAACAATATATCCCATTCTGTGGACTGTATTTTCACTTTCTTGATCTGATTAGGACACACATTTTTTAATTTGAGGAGGTGGCTCAAATAGATCTATTTCCTTTTGAGCCTTTCTGAGATATTTCCATACCTCTCTTTACATTACCTATTTATTTTTATTTAATTTTGGGGACCACACCTAACAATTCTCAGGGTTTACTCCTGGCTCCCGCACTCAGGGATCAGTTCTGGCAGGGCTTAGGGACCATATGTGGTGCCAGGAATCAAACCTGGGTCAGCTGCATGCAAGGCAATTGTCTTACCCGTTATACTATCTTTCTGGCCACTATTCTTAAACATTGTTTAATTATTTCATTGGAGCCTGTAACTTTTGTTATTTCAGATCCATGTGTAATAATTCTAAAATCAGTGTCATACTGGAGTCTGCTTCTAATGCTAGATAGATTTCTTTAAATTGTGTAGCTTTTTACTTTAAAAAAAATTTTTTTTTGGAATGTCTTAATTTTGATGTTGTTGGAAACTGGTCGCTGGCTAATAGGAACTGAGGCTAGTAAATTCTTACAGTAAGGCTCTATGTCAGTGCAATAAAAACTTGGACTATGTTTATTTTTTTAATTTTTATTATACCACCGTGAGACATACAATTACAAAGGTGTTCGTAATTGGTTCTTGGTAATACAGTATTCCAGCACCCACCCCTCCACCAGTGCCCCATTTCCACCACCAATGTACCCCACCCCCTCTCGCCCCCCCCTAGGCTGCCTTAATAGCAGGTACCCCCAGTTTCATCTCTTTCTCTCTCTGTGTCTCTCTCTGTCTCTGCATCTCTCTCCCTCTTCTTTTACACATTGTGGCTAGCCTTGCAGATATTTAGAGTTTATCACTTAAGTCTCTTTGTGTATATTCAATGGTGAGTTTTAATCTGCCATTACCATTTCCCACACAGTAAAACACTGGTATCTATTTATATTCTATTAATGAATGCAGTCATTCTATATCTGTCCTTTTCCTTCTGACTAATTTCACTCAGCATGGTAGTCTCCATGTCCATCCATTTGCAGGTAAATTTCATAATTTCATCTTTTCTGACAGCTGAATAGTATTCCATAGTGTAGATGTACCACAGTTTCTTTAGCCAATCCTCTCTTCTCGGGCATTTAGGTTGAGAAACTTTTTTAGTTTTAAGGCTCCTCTACTAATTATTTTCTATACTAAAATGGGTGAAATTGAGTACATATATTTTTGACTGAACATAAAAATATTTTCTCAATGCTCCAGCAACTGTAATATATCTGGTAAAGTACTTATAATTAAAGACTGGATGAGATTAGAGCCTGCGATATGTGGGAAGTGAAAGGAGTATATTCAAGAGTTTTCTTTGCTTTAAGATTTAGTGAGATCCGAATAAAAAGTTTAGGCAATAAGGTGGAGATGATTGTTTTGGACTAGGTAAAATTGTAAGAAAACAGAAATAACAAAGTAACATTAATTCACTTCCACTGTGGCTTCTATGAATTTCTAGATCACGATCTTCCCGTTGATCATCTACTTGCTAGAGCGGGTACCAGTAATATCTCCATATGTCCTGTCTCATGCCAGTAGAGCCAGGAGCATCGGCTTGCTACAGGAAGATAAAGAGCCTCAAACCATTATATTAGGTCATGGGAATGACCTAATATAATTGTTACTGGAATTTGGCATATCAAATACAACAGGAGAAGCTTGCTAGGCTTGCCGAGCGGGAGGCAAACTCTTTTAAACACCTCCAAATAAAGCATTTATTGATGAACCGCGTGGCAGCAAGTGGCCGCGTGAGCCAGGCTGTGATGGGCTGGTCTGCTGGGTGGAGTTCTGACGAGAGGGAAGTCCAAATGTGGAAAATGGCGGTGCCCGTGGCATGACGGGAGGGTGGTCCGGCTTGTTGTGAGGCTCTGCCGAGGTGGTGGGCCAGGGCTGGAACCCGCCATGCTTCCCGATTGCCTCATAAACGGCTGGGCACAGGGAGAGCAAGGAACAGCTCTGTCCCATGTCTGAGAGTCTGTGGACCAGCATACCTGGGCCAGATTGAGGAAAAAACTGCTGCAGGGTGGGTGTCGATGATCCGGGCTGTGATGGGCTGGTCTGCTCGGTGGAGTTCTGACGAGAGGGAAGTCCAAATGTGGAAAATGGCGGCGCCCGTGGCATGAGGGGGTGGTCTGGCTTGTTGTGAGGCTCTGCCGAGGTGGTGGGCCAGGGCTGGAACCCGCCATGCCTCCCAACTGCCTCATGAACGGCTGGGCACAGGGAGAGCAAGGAACAGCTCTGCCCCATGTCTGAGAGTCTCTGGACCAGCATACCTGGGCGGATTGAGGAAAAAAAACTGCTGCGGTGGGTGTCGATGATCCGGGCTGTGATGGGCTGGTCTGCTGGGTGGAGTTCTGACGAGAGGGAAGTCCAAATGTGGAAAATGGCGGCGCCCGTGGAGTGAGGAGGGGGTGGTCTGGCTTGTTGTGAGGCTCTGCCGAGGTGGTGGGCCAGGGCTGGAACTCGCCATGCCTCCCAACTGCCTCATGAGCGGCTGGGCACAGAGAGAGCAAGGAACAGCTCTGCCCCATGTCTGAGAGTCTCTATGAATGCCCGCATTCTCATGAATTTCTAGAACTAAAGAAAAAATTAAAACTTGAAATTCTAAATTGGCTATTCAATCTGAAGATCACCTAGTTTCTTTCCAATTTTGGAGGGGGTGGTTGGGCTCCACCTAGAGACGCTTCCTCCTGGCTTTGCACTCAGGAATCACTCCTGGTGATGCACAGGGGACCATATGGGATACTGGGGATTAAACCTCGGGCAGCTGTGGGCAAGGCAAAAGCCTTATCCACTGTACTATAGCTCTGATCCCTCAACTAATTACTTATAAGTAGAATTGTCTATTATTCCTGTTTTACTCACCAAAAGATTGATTAGGTCTTCTGAAAATATCAAATATATAATCATCTGATTCATTTTGTACTATTTCTAAAAAGAGGATTAAAGATCATCAGCAGCAGGAAAATAATTGATTCCTTTAAATTTTTACCTTTTCTAGATGAATTGTATGATCAGTAGTTTACCTCAATGAAATAAATGCTAATAGTTCTCAAAACTTAGGAATTTTGTGTTGTATGTTTGTTATTAATAGCAAAACCTAAATATTCTCACACCCTTTGGGTGAGAGATTCTTTCTAGAAATCTATTATAAATAAATAAAATATACAAAGTTTCAAGCTCTTCATTGTTACTTACAATAGAGAAAATGTAAATAAAAGTTTAACAATGAGGGTGGCTATGAGTGGACTGATAGTATAGCAGATAGAGCACTTGCCTTGCATATGGTTGAACTAGAGTCCAGTTAGATTCATGGCACCACATGATTCCCTAAGCCCTGTGAGGAGGGATCCCTAGCGCAAAGCCAGTAGTAATCCCTGAGCACCTCTGGGTGTGGTCCAGCACCCCCCTCTCCCCACAAAATAGCCCTAAATAAAAGCCAATGTGGGTGGCTAAATAAGCGATGTTTACTATTATAATAAAATGTCATAAAACAAATGAAAAATTGTTTGCCACCACTTATCATATAAAGAAATATATACACTATTGGAACAACACATAGGTTATCAAAACAAAATTTATGTGAATATGGAATATATGCATAGATATGTAAAATTTGCAATGTATTATAAAAGGTGCTCTTTATCTCTAATATTTTGACAATTTTGATCAGAAGGATAGATGTTACATATGCAAATGACTAAACTATTTTCAGATCATTACATTATCAGATCACTTGATCACTTGAATCCCGTTATTAATTGATTTGCTCGAGCAGGCACCAGTAACATTTCCATTGGACCCTATCACGTGCCAATGTAGCCCAATGGCATCTGGTTGATTCAGGAATATGAAGAGCCTCAAACTGTTCCTTCAGGGTCTTGACCACCATCTTGTAGGTGGGCGGCCACGTGATCTTTTGACATCCCGTGGGATCCAGTCGGTAATGGCTCTAGTCCAGCCAGCGGTTGTCTCCAAATCGTATTACATGTCCAGCCCATCTGATTTTCGATGCCTTGGCAAACCAGACAGCATCCCTGATTCTGGAATAGCGATGAAGGTCAGAACTCCGGATTCCTTCTCTCACTTGAGTGAGGCGTGATATTCCAAGCATAGCTCTTTCGATTCCTCTCTGGGAGACCCGAATAGCATTCTCATCCTGCTTTTCGTAGGGGCCCAGGTCTCTGAGGCGTATATTAATGCAGGGAGAATGGTGGAGTCGAAGAGATGTGCCCGGAGCCGGAGGTTCTTTGTCCTTTCAGCTATTTCTTCGATGCCTTTGAAGGCATTCCATGCCGCTCTCTTCCTCCTGCGCAGCTCAGGTTTTAGGTCGTTCATCATGTTGATTTCTCGACCTAGGTACACATAACTGCTGCATTCAGAGATGTTTGTCCATTGAGAGTGAATGGGGCCTCTGGAACTAGTTCATTCTTCATAAACATTGTTTTCTTTAGATTCAGCTGTAGTCCTATCTTTCCACATTCTCGAACTCAGCCAGCATTTGTGTCACTTGGCTAATGTTTGGTGTTACTAGAATGATGTCATCAGTGAAGCGGAGATGGTGTAGTTGCCGACCATCTTTCTTCACTCCCATTCCTTCCCATTCTAATTGTTGCATGATGTTCTTGAGGGTGGCGCTGAAGAGTTTTGGTGAAATGGTATCACCCTGTTGAACCCCTCTTTTCACATTAATGATCACTTCTTTGTAGAATGGTGAGATCCTGGTGGCGAATCCGTAATACAGCTCACGAAGGATCTTGATGTATTGGGTTTGAACACCCTGTTTGGCTAGGGGCTTCGATGACTGCTTCAGTCTCCACAGAGTCAAAGGCTTTCTGTAAATCAATGAACGTGAGACAGAGTGGCATCTTGTATTCCCTACAAACCTCAATGAGCTTGGTTACTGTGTGGATATGGTCGATTGTGCTGAATCCTTTCTGGAAGCCTGCTTGCTCGCATGGTTGTCCTTCATCTAGTGTTCTGCCAATCCTGTTGAGGATTGACTCGTGTAAACAGCTTGTAGATGACGGACAACAGGCAGATGGGACGATAGTTGCTGATGTCGTGAATGTCTCCCTTCTTGAACAGTAGAACTGTCCGGCTGGTTTTCCATTGGGAGGGCACCCTGCATTCGGACAGGTAGCGTGTGAAGAGCCGAGCTAGTGTATTGATGAGTCCGGCGCCAGATTCTTCAGGTGTTCGGGTCTAACTTTGTCTGGGACTGGTGCTGTTTTCTTCTTTACCGATGAGATGGCATGTCAGATTTCAGAAGGGAGAATGTTGGGAATGACATATCCATCCTGTGGAATTTGGTATGTGGGCAGGTGGATGTGGCTATCAAAGAGATTTGAGTAGAAGTCATGGATAATCTTCTCCATTGCCTTTCTGGAAGATGTGATAGATCCATCAGGGCGTCGGAGGGCAGTCATCTTGGTTTTGTAGTTGGCAAAGGACAGGCGTGCGGTGTGAATGCTTTCCCCATCTTCTGCTGCATCTTCCAGTATTTCTGCTCTTCTGTTTTTGAGGTCTTCTTTTATCACTTCTCTGCACCGTTTAGCAAGCTTGGACATTAGCATTTGGTCTCCTGAGGCTCGTGGCCTTGCCAAGTTGGCGAATGAGCTCAAGAGTTTCTGAAGACAAGCGTCCTTTTGTGTCTTTCTCTCTCTCGGCATTCTTCGCACAATCATGGAGGTGCTGAACCAGTCAGTTGTATTCTTCATTGATGTCGTCAATGGTGGTATCCTTCCATGTTGCTACAATGGTGCCAAAGAGTTCCCCGTTGGTGGTCGTTCTGGGAGTTCTCTTCTTAAACTTTGCAGCCTTTTCTCCCTGTTGTGGGAAGTAGAATTTTGCACAAAGGAGATGGTGGTCCGATCTTGTTTGGAATTTGGGGACGACAGCAACATCGGTCAGACAAAACCATCGATTGAAGATGATGTGGTCAATTTCATTGTGGAACTGTCCGCCAGGAGATTCCCATGTCCAATGTTTCGCTTCAGCCTTCTGGAACTGTGAGTTCCCATGAATGGTCTTGGTGGACTTGATGAACTCAGACAGTCTCTCACCCTGTTCGTTCCATTCTAGGCCATGGGTCCCGATGTGGAGTTCTTCAGCCGATCTTCTCGGTCCTATCTTGGCATTAAAATCACCGACTATGATCTTGTAGAAGGTGTGATCTTTTTTATAGAACTCCTCCAATTCCATGTAGAATTTCTCAATTTCATCTTCTTTGTATGTGGATGTTGGTGCATAGACAATGAAGATAGAAATTGCTGGCAGTGGGCCACATCTCTTCAAGTGTAATCGTCCTATTCAGTTTGTTAGGCAATCAAATGAATCAATTTTGATGGCCATGTTCATGTTGACAAGGACACCAACGCCACCGGCGCCTCTTTCGTCGCATGTTCCAAGGATCAATTCTTCTCCAGTGTCAAATACAGCATGATGCAACTGATGACTCCTCGTCTCAGTCAGACCAATGATTTCGTACTTGATCTTTTGGTGCTTGCACCATCAGATCCTCGATATATGCTTCCGATGCCAGCGTACGTGCATTGAATGTACAGACAGTCATTTTAGTCCTTCTTCGTTTTGGCAGCCTAGGATGGCCGAGAAATTTTATCAGGCACTGCTTGTTCGCCTTTCTTACTGCTGCCGTATTAATGGCTCTTTCGGGGTCAGGAAAATAAACATTTCTGTTACTGGATTTGGCATATCGAACACGCATCGGATAGCTTGCCAGGCTCTGCCGTGTGGGCGCTATATTCTCATTATTTTGTGGGGCTCTCTCAGAGGGGTGGGTAGAATATTTATGGTAATTTGGAGGTAAATCGCGTGGCCTCGCACAAAGGGGAAAGCTAGTTTCTGCTCTGCTCGGTGTATCTGTGTCTTAGGCTCAAGCATTCCTGGGCTTGAAATACTCTCCTCTGAATGGCGGGCCTCTGCAGGGTGGGCCCTTGTAGGCTGGGTTTCTGACAAGCCGGGCTGGAGACTGGATTAATCTGCTGGGTGGAGATCTTACAAGTTGTGGAGTGTGGATTGTGAAGATCGCTGCCAGCAATGTGTCGGGGTTACTCTGGGCTCTTCCGAGGGCTCCATCGGGATGGTGGACTCGGGTCGGAGAGTTGCTCTCGTGGTCCATGGAATGCAGGGGGTTCAACGGGGAAAGCTGGTTTCTGCACTGCCGGGTGTATCTGATGGTGCTTAGGAAATTCTATGTGATGCTGGTTTTCCCCACTAGATGGTAAACTCCAAAAAAGACAGCATAGCAGTCACTTTCTCTTTCACCCTCAGGAATTTCAAAACAAAGCAAACACAAATATGTATGTAGTTTAGTTGAGCGTTGGGCCACATCTGGCCATGTTCAGGGATTACTACCCCTGGCTCTGTGTTCAGGGATCACTCCTGGTAGCTGAGAATCAAACCTGGGTCAAACGTGTGCAAGGCAAGCACCTTAATCCCTATACTCTCTCTCTGGCCCTGTGCATGCCTTTTTTGTTTTTAAAGTAGATGCCTTTAGCCAAGCATGTCTCTGATCACTGCCATCACATCCTAGAAAGATGTATCCACATAAGCACCCAGGGACCCTCCAGAAATGGAATTTTCTGACTACATCTAAGGTCAGAGAAGCCCTCAGGAGGCTTTCTGGAAGTCTTTAGGAGGGTCAAATATTTTCTCTCCAGGTTGAGTAAAGCACAGAGCAATGAACTAGTCGGTGTTTATTTAAGTCCATGGAGCTCCGTAACCTTCTTTAGTGCTTCCCAGGGTACTTCATCTCACCAAGGAGTCCATGAGCTCTAAGAGCAGAATTCTTCCCTCTTTGTGCTGTCCAACTCTAACTGGCTCCTGTATCCCAGCTCCCACCTCCCTTTCCCCCAATTAAACAAACCCCTGCTCAAATTCAACCACTGACCTGGGTCAGTTCATCCAGTGTGACGCTAGGTTGGGAAGCAGAGAGTCTTCCTGGGGCAGACAATTCTCCCTCAGGTGGAAGCGCTCAGTTCCTGAAAGCTCAATCAAGCCTTGCAGAATCCAGAAGTATAATTTCTACGACTAGGAGCAAGGAAATTATGACCAGCTTTGTGGGGAGGGGGACGTTTGGGACGAGATGAAAGGCCTTCGAGACCATACTGTAAACTGTGTCTTTTCCTACAAATACTAGGTTATATCATGGTCATACCGATCTTAGAGGGTATTATCAGAAAGAAGTTAATTTAAGGTTCATGTGATTTAATCTTAATTATAGTAGAATTCTCCCCTTCCCTTGGTGTGTTTTTAATCCTCATTAGACTGTTATAAACTAATTGAATATATGTATATGTGTGTGTGTGTGTGTGTGTGTATCTTTAATTAGGTTACTTGAACTTGTTTTGGAATTAAGTTTGGCAGAAACATATATTAACATCCTTACATAGAATAATTATTTTAGGTAGAATTTAAATATTGCTTGTCACTTGTCTTCCCATTGTTCATTGATTTGCTTGAGCAGGCACCAGTAACATCTCCATTCAATGGGAATAAGGTCTATTATTGTTACTATTTTTTTGTATATCGGATATGCCATGGGTAGCTTGCCAGAGCCAGGCTCTGCTGTGGCTCTGGGTTCATCCCAGGGGGCCCAGTCTTTTTCTATGTCAGATCATCAACCATCCATGGCCCACAGGGCAAAGACCTGGGTGTAGACAAGTCTGTCTCCTGTCTGCCACCTGCTGATGCAGCTGGGCACTGCAGCCACACTTGAAACACCTCGAGGGCAGGAAAATATTGCTTAAATTATATATTTTTCAAAATAGCTCAAATAAAGATAAAGAAGTGGAAATTGAAAAAAGACCAGAATTGTTAGAACAGAGATTAATTTAAAGAAAATTAGAATAGAAATACACTTATCTAAATTGAGGTACAGCCCTTGGGGCCAGAGGCGATAGTCCTGCGGGTAGGGCATTTGTCTTGCGCGCCGGCCCATGCCGGCCCGGGTTCGATCCCTGGCATCTCATATGGTCCCCTGAGCACTGCCAGGAGTAATTCCTGAGTGCAGAGCCAGGAGAAACCCCTGAGCATTTCTGGGTGTGACCCAAAAAGCAAAAAGCAAAAAAAAGAGTACAGTCCAGGTGAGTATGTAAAAGCATTGCAACTAAGGGAGTAAAAATTTGGACAGCATCACAAATGGTATGCTGACATCACATGTGATTGTATGATCCATGAAACATACCACAACTGAAAATGTGTGGCGCCACAGCCAGGCATGTGTGTGAGCCCTAATCATCACAGCATCAACAATGAAGGGATGGGGGCATAGGGAAAGGTAAGAAATAAAACATCACATAAATATGTGGAGGTGAAAGGTGTGCACATTAAAAGTGCAAGTTTGGGTTTGGGGCTGGAGAGAGTACAGCAGGTAGGATGTTTGCCTTCCATGTGGCCAACCTGGGTTCACTCTCCGGCATCCATATGGTGCCTCCTAAGCCCAGAGATCTCTGAGTGATCTTTGAGCTTAGAGCCAGGGGAAAAGGCCTGAATACCACAGTGGGTGGCCAAAATTCCCCTCCCTGAAAATGTTTTAAAAATACACAAATATTTTTAAAAAATAAATTAAACTGTACAATAAATTAAATTGCTACAGCAAATCAGAGTACCTGAGTAAAAATTGAAATAAAACAAGACAAACAAAAACATCCCACTCCAAGTTGCTGCTAAGAGAAATGCAAGACACACAAAAAAAATGGAGAGATATTTTGTCATCATGGATTGGGAAAATTAACACTGCTAAAATGACCTCCTACTCAAATCATCGCACAGATTCAATATACATCCTCATCATACAGATTAAGTGCAATTCATATAAGAATTCTAGGGAATTCTTCAAGAAAACAGGATAAACATTACTAATATTTATATAAAACTATGAAAGATTCCAATAACTAAAGCAATTCTGAGGGAAAAATGTTGGGAGGAATCATGCTCCTTAACTTGAAGTTTCATTATATGTGGGGGCAGTGCTACAAAATGAGGGCATCATACAAGAAATACAGCATATGAGCATTGAGCATATGCCTGTCCTTGCTTTCCCTAACTTTAAGCCATAATTCAACACTATAATAATCAAGACATAGTGGTACTGGAATAAAAGTAGACATGTAGACTAATGAAACAGAATCCCTAGAATCAATAAATCCTCATATATATGACAAGTTCATAAACATAGTTTCTTTAGATTCAGCTGTAGTCCTATCTTTCCACATTCTCGGTTGAAGTCAGCCAGCATTTGTGCCGCTTGGCTAATGTTTGGTGTTATTAGAACAATGTCATCAGTGAAGCGGAGGTGGTGTTGTTGCCGACCATTATCTTCACTCCCATTCCTTCCCATTCTAATTGTCGCATGATGTTCTCGAGGGTGGCACTAAAGAGTTTTGGTGAAATGGTATCACCCTGTTGAACCCCTCTTTTCTGGATCCCATGGGATGTCAAAAGATCAAATGGCCGCCCACCTACAAGATGGTCAGACTTCCTTGTCAAGACCCTGAAGGAACGGTTTGAGGCTCTTCATATTCATGAATCAACCAGATGCCATTGGGCTACATTGGCACGTGATAGGGTCCAATGGAAATGTTACTGGCGCCCGCTCGAGCAAATTGATGAATAACTGGAGTTCAAGTGATCAAGTGATGACAAGTTAATGACAAAGAGCTAGGTAACAGAAACTGGAGAAAGGAAAATCTTTACAAGTGGTGCTTTGGAAGCTGAATAAACCACTCTGAAAAAGTAGAACTATATATTGTCTCATACCTTGCAAAAAATGAATACAAATGAATTAGAAACTTGAATATTAGCTAGCCCCCAACCTACAAAAGACACTAAAGCAAACATACACAAAACACTTCCTGCTATTCACTTTAGTGGCATCTCTGGATTTGACTAGCAAAAGGAAAACAAAAGCAAAAATAAACATAGGTTTCATCAAATTAAAAAGTTTCTGCATAGTAAAAGCTGTTAGCAAAACAAACAGATATCCTAATGAGTGGGAGAAAATATTCACATGCCCAAATCTCTCAAAGGGCTAATATCCAAGATGTTCACTTATCTTCCCATTGCTCATCGATTTGCTTTCAGTGGGTGCCAGTAATGTCTCCATTCGTTGGAAATGAGATCTATTATTGCTACTGTTTTTGGCATATCGAATACACCACAGGTAGCTTGCCAGGCTCTGCCAATCCAATATGTTACAGGCATATAAATAAAATTTTAAAAACTCCAAGATGTCACAGACATATGTTATAGACATATAAACATGTACTGAATGCACATACAGGAATTACCAGGGAGTAACTCCTGAGCATTGCCAGGTGTGACCAAAAAAGAAAAGAAAAAAAAAGAATGCACAAAGTTCAATAATAAAAATACAACCTGGTTAAAATGATGTAGTTGGGCCCCCACAAGTGGCTTACGTGAGGCGGGAAGGAAAGCTGGTCACCTTCTCCCTAGTCACCTCTGCCGCCTAGGACCCTCTGGGCAGGCTAGGCCTCAACCAGGCCTTGCAGGTGCTTATCTTTGTCTCTCTGAAGAATTGCAGGAGAAGACGAGCAGTGAAGTGAGACAGATTTTATTATGGAGGTTTTTTTTTAAAGTATTTTATTATACCACCGTGAGATATACAAATAAAAAAGATATACAATTAAAAAGTTCATGTTTGGGTTTTGGTCATACAGTGTTCCAGCACCCGTCCCTCCACCAGTGCCCATCTCCCACCACCAACGTCCCCGGTTCCCTCCCCCTTCCCCAGCCCACCTCCATGGCAGGTTCTTTATTTCTTTCCCTTTCTCTCTCTTTCTCTTTTCCTTCCCTTCCAGACTATGGATTACAGAACATACATTAAAGGGTTGTCATGTGTATCCTTTTGCCTCTATTTAATGCTCAGTTCTAGGTTGGCATTAGTACCCTCGACAATTATTAGCACCCTGTTTATTATGGAGGTTTTTAGGAAGGAGAAGGAGGAGAGAAAGTGAGAGAGAGAGAGAAATAGACATCTCAAGAGGGAGATGCAGGTGACACATGTGCTTGGGTGCCACATGTGTTTGGTCATGTGGGCTCAAGCAGTGCACATAGGCTCAGGCAGCATATGCAGCCTTCCTTTGGTCAGGATAGCTTTAGGGTTTTTTCCCAAGCTACTCTCACATGGGACTTCAACCTAGGTTAAAGTTTGTTGCCATGGCCATTGCCAAGGGGAGGGGTAGATTTTTGGGAGTGGTCTTCTTTGAAAAAATCTCCTTTTCTTAACCTCTGTTCCTGCTGTATCTTCTCTGTCCTGGAATGTAACCAGATTAAGGGCTGGGCAGAGAAGGTTGATCAAGTTTCCCTCAAGGTCTATTGTTGTTGATGGAGGTCTTATCAGGCTTGGTTCCTGATTCCAAAAGATGGGTCTGGACAGTCTTAGGACTAAAGTTCATTGCCATGGGGACCCCCTATCTGCCTGCCTACATCAATAGCAATGGGTCACTGGTGTCCATAAATGAGCACACTACCAAGTGTATATACACTATAATCAAGTGCATCTCTGATTACTGCAACAACCAAAGGAAAGTAAGGGAAGGGGAAGATTTACAAAATGGTCTCTAAAATTATAATCCAGAGATTCAGCTCCCAGATGCCTGAAGAACACCACAATTAGAAAGAAACACACTTATGACCTTTACAGCTGTATCACTGTATCACTGTCTTCCCATTGTTCATTGATTTGCTCGAGTGGGCACTAGTAACATCTCCATTAGTCCTGTCACAAGCAAGTGAAACCCGAGGGCATCTAATTGCTACAGGGACAGGAGGAGCCCGAAACCATTCTTCAGGTTATGGATCTGAGGTCTATAATAGTTACTAGTCTTTGGCATAAAAAGTAAATAAAACATTTACTTGCCAGGCTTTACCGTGTAGGTGGTATAGTCTCAGTAGAAGGCTCTCAACCCGAGCATTTACTGATGAAAATTAAAGGAGGAAGATCAGGTTTTCTCTTGGATGGAGCTCTGAGGAACTCCAGGATGTTGTCAGGATGGAGTCAGGATGTTGAGAATGACTAACTGCATGATGTGTGGTTTTGCTCTGGCTTCTTGCCAGGCTTACTGGTATCAGTTAAAACATGTCTATAACTGTTTACTATGTATAAATGTGAAAGAAATTGGGAAGAACCTTATGCAAAATTCAGTATCCTATAAAAATATTGTGCAGCCATAAGCGGCACTACCAAGGGACATGTGGGTCTGGCGTTATTTCCTTCACCTTTACAGCTAAGATCTGTAAATAATTTAAGTGTGCATCAACAGATGGGAGAAACTGAGTTAGAGGAGAAAGACAAATATCTCAGTCATGAGAGAAGAAAATCAACAGAATAGGCAGCAGCCAATGAAAATACTTAGACTCTGATCACATAGCTGAGGTTATCAAGGAAGCAACAGGTTGCAAGGGTCGAATGAACTGTGGTGAAGGGATATTGACACTTTGATTTGGGCGTACCTGGCAGACCTTAGTTCTTACTCCTGGATCTCTGCTCAGAGATTACTTCTAGCAGTGCTTGGGGAGTTATATGGGGTGCCAGGAATTGAACCCAGGTCAGCTGCATGCAAGGAAAGTGCCTTAACCCCTGTACTATCTCTCTGGCCTGGGATATTGACACTTCAAAGGTGGGTATGGTATTATAATGATGAGCCCATAAAACAGGTAAATACTTCTAATCTTATAAACCAAGATTTTGCCTCAATTAGAACAAAATTAAAATACCAGAAATTTTATAGTCAGAAATTCATATTTAATTCAAAATATGATTTATTGGGTTTTGGTTGCTGTTGCACCAAATATAATTTCATTTTACTTGTGGGCTTAAGTTATCAAATGAGAAGCCCAAAATGATTTGTAAAACTAAGAAATCCCTATATTCTATATTCTCATTCTCTCTCTCTTTCTCTCTCTCTCTTTAAGAAACATTGGTGTAATTTTATTTATTTATTTTTGACTTCTTGGGGTCACACCAGGTGATGCTCAGGGGTTACTCCTGGCTCTGCAATCAGGAATTACTCCTGGAGGTACTTGGGGGGACCATATGGGATGCCAAGGATTGAATCCTGGTCAGCTGTTCGGATGGCAAATGCCCTACCCTCTGTACTATTGCTCTGGCCTCCTATATTCTGTTTGAGAAGAATATTTCAAATCAAGATTATCCTTATAAATAGGCTCCCTGTGGATCCATGCACTTACTGCACTGTGGCAAATTAGCCCACTTGAGCAACTGACTACTCTTTCCTCATTCTGTGTGATCTGGCCAAGCTACTATACTCCATTGCAACACAGCGCTTGTTTCCTTATTGACTTCACCAGAGGTAGAAGCAGAACATTACCTTTCACATCAGAATTTGATTCTTTGTCTTTCTGTACTAAATGTCCTTTTTTCATAAACCTGATAAAACACAGAAGCGAGAAGGAAAACAATACTGTCAAAGACATGCAGCTGTTTCTTCTTCGTCTTCCTGGGATTTGCCCTCCTCCGCCCCTTGATGTCCCTGTGCTTAATAATGGGGATACATTCTGATAAATAATTGATTTTGGGATTTTGTCATTTTGGGAAGACAAGAGCATGCTAATTCCATGAACCTACATGGTACAATCTACTACACATCTTGATTACATAAAAGGGTCTATAGCAACAACATCATATCACGCGGCCCACCTTCATTTTTCCTATTAAATGACCATGTGATAGACTCAAAGCTGTTCATGATTGGGTTTCAATCATACAGTGTTCCACCACTCATCCCTCCACAGGGCACATTTCCCAACACCAATATGCCCTATTTCCCTCTCACTCCCACCTGCCTCTATGGCAAAGCACTTTTCTTCTCTCCCTCCCCTTCCCCCACCTTTTGCACATTGTGGTTTGCAGTACAAACATTGAAGTGTTTTCATGTATATCTCTTTGCTTACTTTCAATACTCAGTTCTATTCTAGCCTTACGATTTCCAACTATTATTATCAAACTGGTCCCTTCTCTATCTTATCTACTTCCTGCCCCTCACACACATGTGGTAGATTCCAACCACTGACATGCCCTCCTGGCCCATTTTCCCTTGCCTTGGATATTAGTATCATACTAATTTTAATATCCCACAAATGAATGCAGTCATTCTATATCTGTCCTTATCTTTCTGACTCATTTCACTCAGCATAATATTCCTCCAAGTCCATCCATTATAGGGCAAATTTCATGACTTCATTTTTCCGAACAGCTGCATAGTATCCCACTGTGTAGATGTACTATTGTTTCTTTATTCAGTCACCTCAGGCACTCAGGTTGTTCCCAGATTCTGGCTATTGTGAATAGTGTGGCAATGAACACAGAATTGAAGACAGTGTTTCTGCTGTGTGTTTTTGGGTACTCAGGGTATATTCCCAGGAGTGGAATTGCTGGATCAAATGATATGGGTGCTGGTATACTGTATTACCAAGAACCAACTATGAACACCTTTGTAATTGTATGTTTCACGGTGGTATAATAAACAATTTTAAAAAATGATAGCTCAATTTCTAATTTTTTTTTTTTGCTTTTTTGGGCCACACCCGGCAATGCTCAGGGGTTTCTCCTGGCTCTGCACTCAGGATTTACTCTTGGCGGTGCTCGGGGGATCATACAGGATGCCGGGATCGAACCCGGGCCGGCATGGGCCGACCACGTGCAAGGCAAACACCCTACCCACTGGGCTATCGCTCTGGCCCCTCAATTTCTAATTTTTGAAAGAATATTCATATTGTTTTCTAATAAGACTGGACCAATCAGCATTATCACCAGCAACGAAAATAATAATAATTATTCCCTGAACACCACAAAGAGTAATTCCAGAGTGCAGAGTCAGGAATAACCCGAGTATGGCCAGGTATAACCCAAAAAGAAAAAAAAGAGTCTCCTGCCTATAGTTTGCTTTACCTTCCTGTCCCCGTGAGTGGGTACCTTTAAATACAAAGATAATTTGTTTTTTTCCCCTCTTACTATACTGTCTGATGTCTGATGCTAATTTGATTATTCTAGTTCAAGAAGAATAGAGGGATATTTCCCCTTCTCCATATTTTGATGAATTTCTCATGTCATTTTTAGCTTTCTCCTCTCAAATGAACTGGGAGAGAGGGCTTATTGGGGGCTCTGGGCCTGGGAGTGATGTGTTCCTGAGCACACTAGTCTGGAATGGAGTTTCATTCTTACATGGCTGGGAGAGGGGGTGAGCGATCGATCGTGAGTCAATACTAAAGGCCACACATTTTTATCTAACCAAAACTTCACAGGTTTTTCTGAATAGATGTTTTATCATTTGTTGTATTCCAGGTATTTGAAATGGGTTAAAAATTAACTTTACTCATTTATTGCTGTTAAATATCATTTCTGAGTATCTCATGCTATATCAGTGTGGTTATCTCCCAGAACCATCTACTTTTTATACTTTAGAATTCCATTTTAATTTTTCTTGATTTTATTTCTTATAGATATCCTGGAAGCATCTTTGTAAGATGATTCAAGTACTTTTCAAGGTAAGCTAAGTGAAATTTAAAAATACCATCTTAAGGAAAAGGACAGATATAGAATGACTGCATTCATTAATGGGATAAAAATTTATATCAGTGTTTTACTACGTGTGGGAAATGGTAATGCTAGACTAGAACTCACCACTGAATATACACAAAGAGACTTACATGATAAACCCTAAATGTCTGTAAAGCAAGCCATATGTGTAAAATAAGAGAGACACAGACATAGAGATAGAGAGACAGAGACAGAGAGAGAAAGAGAAAAAAGAGGGTAAGAAAAGGTGCCTGCCAAAAAAATGCACGTGATGGCTTTTAAGTGTATGTATTGCAATCCACAATATGTAAGAGAAGGAAAAGAGAGAGAGGGAGAAGGAGAGAGAAAAGAGAGAAAGAACCTGCCTTGGAGGCAGGCTATGAGAGGGGGAGGGAATTGGGGACATTGGTGGTGGGAAAGGAGCACTGGTGGAGGGCGGAGTGCTGGAACACTATGTGACCGAAACCTCCAAACATGAACCACGCTGTAATTGTTCAGCGTTGAACCCTGGTGGTACCTTACCAAACATGAACATGTTGTCCAAACATGAACAACGTTGTAATTGGTCAACGTGAACCCTGGTGGTACCTTACCTCCTGTACCATCCCTTCCAGTTGGGCCAAGATATTTTCCCAGGAGAAGAATGAGAGTATAAATAGTCTATGAGAAGTTGCCTCCTTAGCAGAGTAGGCAGCATGTCAGTCTCATAAAAAGTCAAAGAGGATATAGTACATTTATTTTATTTTTTTTAAGTATTTTTATTATACCACCGTGAGATATACAAATAAAAAAAGATATACAATTAAAAAGTTCATGTTTGGGTTTTGGTCATACAGTGTTCCAGCACCCGTCCCTCCACCAGTGCCCATCTTCCACCACCAACGTCCCGGTTCCCTCCCCTTCCCCAGCCCACCTCCATGGCAGGTTCTTTATTTCTTTCCCTTTCTCTCTCTTTCTCTTTTCCTTCCCTTCCAGACTATGGATTACAGAACATACATTAAAAGGTTGTCATGTGTATCCTTTTGCCTCTATTTAATGCTCAGTTCTAGGTTGGCATTAGTACCCTCGACAATTATTAGCACACTGTTCCATTTTCTGTCTTTTTTTTTTTTTTTTTTTCAAGTGATTATTGTCAGTATTAATCACATTAGCATTATTTTATTATTGAGAAAATTGAGGCAGGGTTAAACAACTTTCCAGGAGGGAGGTGATCAGAATTTTAACTCAGATCTTTCTGGCTCCTGGCTCGTAAGTAAGAAAGCCCCCAGAAGCATGAAGTGTTGTACCTGGCACATAATAGTATAGTAGGTCTGTTGAAGACTCTTTTTCTTTTTTTTTTTTTTTTTTTTTAAACATTTTATTATTCCACCGTGAGATATACAATTACAACGTTGTTCACACTTGGGGGTTTCGGTCACACAGTGTTCCAGAACCCCGCCCTCCACCAGTGCCCATTTCCCACCACCAATGTCCCCAATTCCCCCCCCCCCCCACATCCCGCCTAAATGGCAGGTTCTTTATCTCCTCTCTCTCTCCCTCTCTCTCTCCTCCTTCTCCCACACATTGTGGGTTGCACTACGTACACTTAGAAGCCATCATTTGCATTTTTTGTCTGTCCTTAATGCTCAGTTCTATGTTAGCATCAGAACTTTAGACATTTATTCACTCATGTTCCTTTCTCTATCTAAACCAACCTCTGACTCCCACCCACTTGTGGTAATTTCCACTTTTGGTAAGATCACCTAGTATATTTATGCCATGCAAATAAATGCAGTCATTCTATGTCTCTCCCTTTCCTTCTGACTAATTTCACTCAACATGATTCTTTCCATATCCATCCATTTATAGCAAAATTTCATAACTTCATTTTTTCTGACAGCTGCATAGTATTCCATCGTGTAGATGTACCACAGTTTCTTTATCCAGTCATCAGTTCTCGGGCATACTGGTTGTTTCCAGGTTTTGGCTATTGTGAACAGTGCTGCTATGAAAATAAAAGTGCGGATTGTGTTTCCGCTGTGCGTTTTGGCTTTCCAGGGTATATTCCCAGGAGCGGTATGGCTGGGTCAAAGGGGGGAGCTCAATTTCTAGTCTTTGGAGGAATGTCCATATTGTTTTCCAAAAAGGTTGTACAAGTCGACATTCCCACCAACAGTGTATGAGAGTCCCCCTTTTCCCCACATCCACGCCAGCACTTGTTGCTTTTACCCTTTTGGATATGGGCCATTCTCTGTGGTGTGAGGTGATATCTCATTGTTGTTTTGATTTGCATCTCTCTGATGATTAGTGATGATGAGCATTTTTTCATATGCCTTTTGGCCATTCGGATTTCTTCCTTGTCAAAGTTTCTGTTCATCTCCTCTCCCCATTTTCTAATGGGGTTGGCTGTTTTTTTTTATATAGCTGTACCAGTGCCTGATATATCCTGGATATTAACCCCTTATCAGATGGGTATTGGGTGAATATTCTTTCCCATTCCGTCGACTGTCTTTCTATCTTGGTCACTGTTTCTTTCGAGGTGCAGAAGCTCTTCAGTTTCATGTAGTCCCATATATTTATATTTTCTTCTAGTTGCTTTGCTAATGGTGCTTCACCTTTGAAGATGTCTTTAGCATCGATGTCGTGGAGGGTTTTTCCTATATTTTCTTCAACATACTTTATGGATTCAGGTCTGACATTGAGATCTTTAATCCATTTTGAACTGATTTTTTGTGCAAGGTGTTAGACACAGGTCCAAATTCATTTTTTTACATGTAGCTGTCCAGTTTTCCCAGCACCACTTGTTGAAGAGGCTTTCCCTTACTCCAGTTTGGACTCTTTGCACCTTTATCAAAGATTAACTGATCATGTCTTTGAGGGTGGGTGTCAGGATACTCAACTCTATTCCATAGGTCCACCGGTCTGTTTTTATTCCAGTACCACGCTGTTTTAATTACTGCTGCTTTGTAGTACAGTTTGAGGTTGGGAAAGGTGATGCCTCCCATCTTCTTCTTCCCAAGGATTGCTTTAGCTATCCGTGGGGGCTTATTATTCCATATGAATTTCAGAAGTGTTTGGTCAATTTCTTTTAAAGAATGTCATGGGAATCCTTATAGGAACCGCATTGAATCTGTACAACGCTCTAGGGAGTATTTCCATTTTCTGTCTTACCTAACCTCTGACTCCCACACGTTTGTGATAATTTCCACCTTTGACAAGACCTCCCGATATATGTTTCACTTGACCTTGGATATTGGTATCATAATATGTACATATATATTTATGCCATGCAAATAAATGCAGTCATTCTGTATCTGTCTCTCTCCTTCTGGCTAATTTCGCTCAGCATAATCTTCTCCATGTCCATCCATTTATAGGCAAAATTTATAACTTCATTTTTCCTAACAGCTGCATAGTATTCCATTGTGTAGATGTACCAAAAGCTTCTTTATCCAGTCATCGATTTTCAGGCACTCTGGTTGCTTCCAGATTCTGGCTATTGTGAATAATGCTGCTATGAACATAAAAGTAGGGATGGTGTTTCTGCTGCGTATTTTTGGTTTCCCAGAGTAGATTCCCAGGAGTGGTATGGTGGGTCAAATGGGAGTTCAATTTCTAGTCTTTGGAGGAAAGTCCATATTGTTTTCCAGAAAGGCTGTACCAGCCGGGCATTCCCACCAACAATGGATGAGTGTCCCCTTTTCCCCACATCCACGCCAGCACTTGTTGTTCTTGCTCTTTTGAATATGTGCCAGTCTCTGTGGTGTAAAGTGGTATCTCATTGTTGTTTTGATTTGCATCTCTCTGATGACCAGTGATGATGAGTATTTTTTCATATGTTTTTTGGCCGTTCGAATTTCTTCCTTGCTGAAGTTTCTGTTCATTTCTTCTCCCCATTTTTTGATGGGGTTGTTTGTTTTCTTCTTGTAAAGTTCTACCAGTGCCTGATATATCCTGGATATTAACCCCTTATCAGATGGGTATTGGGTGAATATTCTTTCCCATTCTGTGGACTGCTTTTTGTATCTTAGTCACTGTTTCTTTTGAGGTGCAGAAGCTTTTTAGTTTCATGTAGTCCCATATGTTTATCCTTTCTTCTAGTTGCTTTGTTAGTGATGTTTCACCTTTGAAGATGCCTTTAACTTCAATGTCGTGTAGGGTTTTTCCTATATTTTCTTCAGTGTACTTTATGGATTCAAGTCTGATATTGAGATCCTTAATCCATTTTGATCTGATTTTTGTGCATGGTGTTAGACACAGGTCCAAATTCATTTCTTTACATGTCACTGCCCAGTTTTCCCAACACCAGTTGTTGAAGAGGCTTTCCTTACTCCATTTTAGACTCATTGCACCTTTATCAAAGATTAAATGATCATGTGTTTGAGGTTGGGTGTCAGGATACTCAATTCTATTCCATAGGTCCACAAGTCTGTTTTTATTCCAATACCATGCTGTTTTAATTACTACTGCCTTGTAGTACAGTTTGAAGTTGGGAAAGGTGATGCCTCCCATCTTCTTTTTTCCGAGGATTGCTTTAGCTGGATATAGTACATTTAAACTCTTAATTATCACCACCAATAAATTATTGCCCCCTGCTTTTAAGTAACACTGGAACATTATTTTTTCTAAAAAGCTTTACAAAATGGCTACTTTTTTGGGGGCATAAAAATCTCTGGCAAGGGGCCGGGCGATAGCCCACCGGGTAGGGCATTTGCCTTGTACTCGGCTGGCCCATGCCGGCCCGTGTTCGATCCTCGGCATCCCATATGGTCCCCTGAGCACCGCCAGGAGTAATTCCTGAGTGCAGAGCCAGGAGAAACCCCTGAGCATTGCCGGTGTGTGACCCAAAAAAGCAAAAAAAAAAAAAATCTCTGGCAATTATGTGGTGAAATGCGATATCTTCAGTTCTCACAATCTCTTAAGGTTTTTCAAAAGACTGTTATCAAGTAGATCAATGGCTAGTTACCTCCTGCTCTTCTCTGGGATTTTGGCTTCTTGTCAAGGAAGAATTTCTTTCCTTTTTAGTTTTCAGATGTTTTTTGTTATTTGTCATCTATGCAAAAGAACCATACTTAAAATCAACATCTAATGAACACATCAAAGACTGTATATGCATACTAAACTAACATGACATAGACTTGTAAGAATATGGAGAAGAACTCTTCCTATTCCTTCCACTAAACAGACAAGCAAATACCCTGGATGTTATAAATGGAAATAAAGTGGGGCTCTCAGGATGGAAAGGAAATGGCAGACAGAGAGAGATCTTAGGAGCAGTACAGCAGCATGACCATGAGTATCTTCAGGTTTTTGTTTGCATTTATGCATGCCTCATATACCCCAGGTTTTAAGCAAATTGGAAATGCTGAAAATAAAGAAATAATGGATGGCAACTTTCCAAATTAGAAGAACACTATGAATGTAAACATGCAAGGAACTAAAGTAAGTTTCAAGGCACATGAACTCAAAAAATAATCTATCTCCAGACATGTTATCAAATCTTCCAGGGAAAGGAGAAAGCGAGCAAGAATCTTGAGAGCACCAAGATAGAAACAAAGTGTTTTGCCCAAGAGATCCTTAATAAATTTACTGGCCAAGCTCTTGTTAGAATCTTTGGAGGTCAGGAGAAAGAGTATCAACGTATTCAAGTTTTTAAAGTGAAAATTACTAGCAGAAGTGTCCTTCAAAAATTAGGGAGTAATGAAGATACTCTCTGATTAACAAACCAGCAGACCAGGAGGACATTCTTATGGATCAGCACTGGTCCCAGGACCAGCAATTTATCCAATTTTATTTGTTAAATGTAACATTATCATCATTATTATTATTTTGTTGGGGGCCACACCCTGCTGTGCTCAGGGCTTACTCCTGGCTCTGAGCACAAGGATCATTCCTGGCAGGGTTCTAAGGACTATAAGGGCATGCAAGGCAAGTGTCCAACCCACTGTACTATTGCTCTGGTCCTCAGTTTTTCTAATTTTTAAAGAACTGAAATATAAGCTCTGAAAGGGAAGGGACTTTTTTGTTAGTTTTTGCTTTTTGGGGGCCACATCTGGCAATGTTCAGGGGCTACTGCTGGATTGGTGCTCAGTGGACCACCATGGGGTCAAGGATAGAACCTGGGATCTTGCATATGCTCTAATGCTCTGAGCCATCTCCCTGGCTCTGAAAGGTAATTTCATTTTAATTTTCTTCACAGTTCTTAGCAACAGATTGTTTTTGGAGCATGGTAAGTAATTGTGAGAGAAATGAGTAAATGAACATTAGGCCAACAGTCAGAAGGTGTATGGTATGCTACCAACTCTCATTAACAAACGGTGTGGCTTCTGAGACAGTACTCTCTCTGAGTCTGAACTGTTCTCATCAAAAAGTCAAAAGGATAGAATATGCTATGAAGATGTAACCATACTTAGACAATAATTATTATACAAAGTGACCTCATTTCTATTGCCCAATTGTTAGTCAAAACAAGAAAAGTACCTACAGAACACATCCATAACAGAAAATTTCCCTCATACCTGAGGAGCTATCTTGAGAAGATAAGACGGAGAGTCATTGGATTCTGAACTGTCAGAGCCGTGGCTACTACAGAAAAAAAATATTCTATTTTACAGAATGTTTCAGTGGCATTTTAATATCACAACAATTATTTCAACTTTGTTATTTTTATTGGAATGATACAACTATTTCTAGTTATGAGAAGGATACTTACAAAGGTGGTATAGATGTTTGACAGTTCTATACGTCTTAAGAGTATTGGTGTGAAATTGACTGGAATACATCAATTAAACAAATGCTTAAATTAAAAATGAGAGTCTCCATCCGCAAACAAACTATTAGCACCCACTGGAGGTTCAGGGGCAATTTTAGAGTTTCTAAACTATAAGTAAATCAGATATTTGTTCTTCCTTTTCTATAGAACTTGTATTAAAACTATTATCTTCCTTTTTCCAACAGCAATACCTTATCATTGAATTACACACTTATTATTCATGGAGTTAGATTGCTGTGTGACATCTATAAATGTCAATTCTCATTTAAAACATGGATTTAAATGGTAATAGCTGAATTTAAAAATATGCATATGCCTTTTACATATAGCATACAGTAGATTTCCCTGTAGTATTGCTTAAATAAGATGTTAAGATCTGACTAAATGTACATGGGAAAAATATACTCTATCTATAGTCAAAATATTCAGTTGAGACTTATAATTATATATTGTACTTTTTAAAGAGTATAGTAAACTAGCACAGCAAATTATATTACTTTACAAATTACATAGATTAGATTTACCTAGACTCTAGATCCAAGGCAATTTCCTTTTGAGAAGTATCTGAATCATCTAAGACTTTTTCCAAGTTTATATGTTTTTCCATTTCTTCCAATTCTCTTAGACATTGATAATACTGATGGAAAAATGGTAAGTGAGACAATGATAAAATAACTATTTCCTAAATAAATTTCTATAAATATTTGGAATAATAGCTACTAGTACTTAAAGTGCTATCTATCTCCCCCTTCCTCCTGGTTCCCAAAAGACAATAGGATAGTAGAAGGAATAAATTGTTTTAGGTCAATAACTTAGGTTATGTTATGGGATAAACTTGAATCTGATGCCTTAGTAAATAGACTTTTGCTTACCTTGGCTCGATCAGGATCGCAATAATCCAAGAGAGAATCACAAAAATGATATCCCATTGATTCCAGGTCTTTTGTGTTGAAATGAGTGCCTCGTTTATTGCCTAAAACATCAGTAAATTTATCCACTCTTGAACATGAATTAATCTCTTTTCCTTTTTAAAATTTTTTTAAAATTTATTATACCACCATGATACATACAATTACAAAGATGTTCATGATTGGGTTTCAGTCATACATTGTTTCAGCACCCATTCTTCCATTAGTGTCTATTCTCACCACCAATATCCCCAAAACCCTCCCCCCCTTCCCCAGCCTGTCTCTATAGCAGGCACTTTTTTTTTACAATTACAAAGATGTTCATGTTTGGGTTTCAATTACACAGTATTCCAGCACCCATCCCTTCACCAGTGCCCACTTCCCACCACCAATGTCCCATTTCCCTCGCCCCTCCCCCAGCCAACCTCTATGGCAGGTACTTTGCCTCTTCCCTCTCTCTAATCTCTTTTCCTTAACAAGTAGGCCTAAACTGCAAAACACACAGCTTAAGCAAAACAACCCCTCTAAGTAACTTAAAAGTTACTGCTTTCCTTCATTTTCTCATCACCACCTGGTCCAAAGCTGATTTAACACAGATTAGTCTATTTTATAAAGCAGAAGACTCTTTAAAAATATGGAATTCATGTTTACCAGTTATAAATATCCCTAATAGTCAGGTAGCTTGCCAGGCTCTGCCGTGGGGGTAGCATACACTTGTAGTCATCTCAAAATCCAGCATTTATTGATGAACCGCGCGAACGCATAGCGACCGAGCGCGGGCTGTGCTGTATTTGATATGCCAGATACCAGTAACAATTATAGACCTCATTCCCATGACCTGATGGAATGGTTTGAGGCTCTTTATGTTCCTGGAGCAAGCAGGTGCCTTTGGGCTCTACTACTATGAGACAGGACATATGGAGATGTTACTGGTGCCCGCTCGAGCAAATCGATGATGAACGGGAAGACAGTGATACAGTGATACAGTGAATAGTCAGGTGGAGAGAAAATTGGATAAACATCTTAGAGTTTCCATCATCCACTAAGAGTTTTAAAATGCTTTACAAAGTAGCCAGATATTATATGCATGAGTTTCTAGCACTTCCTTTGAGTTAATATTTTTCTGACAAGGTGATAATCTTAATATGAAGTTACTGAGTATAACCAGTGATAAAAAGATTTAGGTGACACTAGAGAATACACTTTTTTTTTTACAAAGGAAAATCCCTCAAATTTTTTTTTTGGCGTATAGTGCATTGCACATTTTGTCTAATTTAATTTTTTTTTTAATTTTTTATTTTTACAATTACAAAGATATACAATTTAAAAGTTCATATTTGGGTTTTGGTCATACAGTGTTCCAGAACCCATCCCTCCACCAGTGCCCATCTCCCACCACCAATGTCCCCGGTTCCCCCCCAGCCCTCCTCCATGGCAGGTTCTTTATTTATTTCCCTTTCTCTCTCTTTCTCTTTTCCTTCCCCTCAGACTATGGATTGCAGAACATACATTAAAGGGTTGTCATGTGTATCCTTTTACCTCTATTTAATGCTCAGTTCTAGGTTGGCATTAGTACACTCAACAATTGTTAGCACACTGTTCCATTTTCTGTTTTACCTAGCTTCTGACTCCCACACGTTTGTGATAATTTCCACCTTTGACAAGACCTCCTGATATATGTTTCACTTGACCTTGGATATTGGTATCATAATATGTACATATATATTTATGTTATGCAAATAAATGCAGTCATTCTGTATCTGTCTGAGAATACACTTTTATTTAGTACAAATAACTAAGAACTTCCATTAAAATATTAAGTGACAAAAACTCTCCAGTCTATTTTTGCCCTGAAAATAGCAAATCCTTTCAAAACATGTTTAAGCTGATATTTTAAGTATGAGCATTGCTTTTGTTGAAATTGCTAGAATCATTTGTGGTTCATGAGAAATCAACTAGTATTCTTTATTTATAGAAATATATAACATATTTATAAGCTAAAACTTCCTTTTCTAAACAAAGGAAACAATGAAGTAAAGATATATACAGTGGGAACATATTGATTCAAACTATTTACAGATTAAATGAGACCAAGTATTTACATAAGCTCACTCTCAGACTGTCTCCACTATTTACTTTTAAAATTTCTCCTTGGAGAAAGAGAAAAAGAGATAAAGAACTCTCCATAGAGGCAGGCTAGGGGAGAGGGGGAGGGAATTGGGGATATTGGTGGTGGGAAATGGGCACTGGTGGAGAGATTGGTGCTAAAACAATGTATGACCGAAACCCGGACATGAACATCTTTGTAATTGTATATCTCACGGTGGTATAATAAAATATAAAAAAAGTAAAATAAAATAAAATGTCTCCTTGGTTGCAAGTCACAAATGAGAACACTTGGTCTTACCTAGAGTAGATCCACAAAAAGTGGCCTCCATGGTAAAGCTGTTCCTAATTCCCATTCTCCACATCACCACCCTTCCTGTTCCCTCTTTGCTCTTCTGGATATTAAACTTGCAAGCTGAGAATGAAAACTGAAAAGAAGAAAAATAAAAATTATAGCTACTATTTTTCTGTCAACAACTGCATTTCTTAGAACGTTGAAAAGTAAAAAACTAAGGCACCTGTGCAAAAGTAAACACTCTAAAGCTACAGGGACTACTTTATTTCCAGACCAATGTAAAGAATTCATTTCAAGGATGACATATTTACATTTTTGAGAATTACACATTTAAATTTTGGCAATATACTTTACTATTTATCTACATATAAAAGGCTTCTTCCAAAATAGTTAATTAACTCTTTAAACTATTACAAGATCCAATGCTATGAACAAGCTACAGAATGGGGCTGAAACATATCTAGACAAGGCTTATGTTACAGATTGTCAGAACAGAATAAAGGTGATTTTTTTTCTATGAGAATATTTTAAAGCTGTTCTAAAACAATGGTATAATATCAGTCTCTACAGAGTATGATATTTTATATTTAAAATAACTAACAGGGACCAGAGTGATATTATAGTGCATAGGGCACTTGCCTTGCAAACCTGGGTTTGATTCCTGGCACCCCATCTGGTTGCCTGAGCCCACCAGGAATGATCCTTGAGTGCATAGTCAAAAGTCAGCCCTGAGGAGCACAGGGTGTGGTCCCCAAACCAAAAAAATAAAAAAATAAAAAACAATTGTTTGCAAACAAAACCCAATGAGATTTCCTTGTGTTCCATTTTATGAATTTTAACACTTGTGTGGATCTCTGTAACCTTTACCATAATCAGTATATAGAATCGTTCCATCACCTGTTAAACACTCCCTGGTGCTATACCTTCATTGCAGATGTTTCATTTATTTTGTAGTTATGGTAAATAGTTGTGTTTTAAATTTTGTCTTCTAATAGTTCCTTGTGAGTATAGAGAAGTTGTATAATTTTTTTTCTTTTTGGGTCACACCCAGCGGCGCTCAGGGGTTACTCCTGGCTCTTACTCCTGGCGGTGCTCGGGGGACCATATGGGATGCCGGGGATCGAACCCGGGCCAGCACAGGCTGGCCACGTGCAAGGCAAACGCCCTACCCGCTGGGCTATCGCTCCAGCCCCAGAAGTTGTATAATTTTTATGTGGTAACCTAGTATACTATAATATTGCTAAACTCACCTATTGGTCTTGAAGTTTGTTTACTTTTTTGTTTTTTGGTCACACCCAGCAATGCTCAGGGGTTACTCCTGGCTCTGCACTTAGGAACTACTTCTGGCGGTGCTCTGGGGACCATAAGGGATGCTGGGGCTCAAACCTGAGAGGGCTGTATGCAAGGCAAACAGCCTCCCCACTATACTGTTTCTCCACCCCCTTTTTTTGTCCTTTTTTTTTTGTCTTGAAGTGTTTAGGGAGAAGTTTCTATGACGATAATCTTATCATCTTGGTTACTTCATTTCCAATCTGTTTGCCATTTTTTTTCTTCAGCTAAGTCAGAAGAGATTTATTATACATGTGTTACATTTAGCCACAATCAATAACAGAACTTAGTCCAGAATGTCTGATCCAGGGCAAAGAACCAAGAGAGTACAAGCTGTTATTTTGGTATGAGCAAGGAAGGTCTGGTCCAGGGCAAAGGACCAAGAGAGTACAAGCTGACTTTGGTATGAATAAGGAAAGTCTGTTTCTCAAAGGTGGTAGAATCAACTGGATGATGATGTGTTACAGATCTTCTAGACAGCATTAAGTATTAATTTTGTACCAGATTCCTGGCCTCCGTCATTCCTTGCTCCTGTTCCTGTGACTTTCATAGTGTACAGGCTAGCAGTTTATTAGGAACCTTCTCACTTTTGTGTTTTATACTTCAGTTTGTGCTTTCACTTTTTCCTCCACTGGGCTCTCATGGTACAGAGGCTTCTAGGAAGATGCCTCTACAGCCGAAAACTGCTTTTTCTTTACTTTGGCACGGGTGAGAACTTCCAGTATAAGAATTGATGGGCTAAATAGTTGGTGGGAATGTCAACTGGTACAGCCTTTTGGAAAACAATATAGACATTCTTCCAAAGACTAGAAATTGAGCTCCCATTTGACCCAGCCATACTACTCCTGGGAATATACCCCGGGAAGCCAAAAACACACAGCAGAAACACCATCTGCACTTTTATTTTCATAGCAGCACTGTTTACAATAGCCAGAATCTGGAAACAACCAGAGTGCCTGAGAACTGATGACTGGATAAAGAAACTTTGATACATCTACACAATGGAATACTACGCAGCTGTTAGGAAAAACAAAATCATGAAATTTTCCTATAAATGTATGTACATGAAGAGGATCATTCTGAAATTATCTGAAAAGGACAGATATAGAATGACAGCATTTATTTGTGGGATATAAATCATAGAATGATACCAATATCCAAGGGCAGACAAAATATAGATTAGGAGGTCTTTTTTTTTTTTTTTGGGTCACACCCGGCGACTCTCAGGGGTTACTCTTGGCTCTTCACTCAGGAATTACTCTTGGTGGTGCTTGGGGAACCATATGGGATGCCGGGATTGAACCCAGGTTGGCGGCGTGTAAGGCAAACACCCCATCCACTGTGCTGTCACTCCAGCCCCAATCAGGAGGTTTTGTCAGTGGGCAGAACCTACTGCAAATGTGTGAGAGTCAGAGGTTATACAGAGAAAGGAACAGTGTACTAATAATTATTGTAGATGATAATACCAGCGTAGAACTGAGCATTGAAAGTAGGCCAAAGGATATACATGATAACCTCTAACTGTATGTATTGTAAGCCACAGTATGCAAAAGGAAGAGAGAGAGAGGGAGAGAGGGAGAGAGAGAGAGAGAGAATTATCTGCCATAGATGCAGGCTGGGGAGGGGGAAATCATGGGACACTGGTGGAGGAGGGAAATGGGCACTGATGGAGGGATGGGTGCTGGAACACTATCTGACTGAAATCCAAATATGAACACTTTTGTAACTGTATTATCTCATGGTGGTATAATAAAAAAAATTAAAAAAGAAATTGATGGATTAAGAGTAAGTAGCCTTGCCTTACTCTGATCTTAAGAATGAAACACAGACTTCTATCATTAAGTATGATGGTGGGATAAAAAACATTTCTTTGTATTTCAAATTATTGGTAACCAACATTTCATCGAGTTGTTCCCTATGGTCAGTTTATAAATCAGTCAACAGAACTAAATAAAACATCTTTACTGTGTAAGAGTACCCATCTATGTCTCATGTGGGCCACTTTTATTAAAAGAAAACTGAAAATCATAGAAGATGCTTACTTTATCTGGACAATTTTTGCTCATCATAAATGGGAAGATTCGTTGCTGTAAATACAATGCTTTGCATCGATCACTTCCATCACAGCCATACATGAAAATATTCTCTTTCCTACTATGTCCATGAAGATCACAATATAAAATAACTTCTCGTTTCTCCATCAGTCTACCAAGGACAACAAAGAAGTTACTAATTACCCATGCAACTTCCTTCAATGAACACAATTATTAATTATAAGCATGGTATTCAAATAGAATATCTTAATCCTAGATTTCAATTTTTTATTCATCCTGTACATTAATAGTTCTTAAAAAACTGCAGTAACTTAACTTTTATAAAATGCAAGTGCTTTAGTCTTCTACTTGGCAGGCATGGTTTACCTTAATCCTAAAATTTTCTTTTTCTGGAGGAGGCCTGGGCACACCAAGCAACACTCAGGTATTACTCCTGACTACACCAGGATTGATTCCTGCTCAGGGATACCGAGGATCAATCCCTGGTCAGTCATATCCAAGGCCCTACTACTCCTAAGATTTTCTTCAATGAGAATCCCTGAGAATTCTGTACACTTATTTTCATCTTTACTTCTTGGTTCTCATATGGATTCTTTCTAACTAGAATTCATTTTCATTGTAAATGCAAATCATACCCCTAATCATCCAAGATTAACATCAACTTTCCTTTTCTATCTAGTTAAAGCCATTTGATATATTCACGTTGAATCTAATATTTGTACTACTTACTTGGCACTTATCTAAGAAAGTTTTACACAAAAGCCCAGGTCCAGATGGGTTCACTAGCAAATTCTACCAAACCTTTAAGGAGGACCTACTGCTTGTCCTGTTCAAGCTCTTCCAGGAAATAGAAGAAACAGAAACACTCCCAAACAGCTTCCACGAGGCACACATCACCCTGATACCCAAAGCAGGGAGAGACAACACAAAGAAGGAAAATTACAGACCAATCTCCTTAATGAACACAGATGCTAAGATCTTCAACAAAATACTAGCAAATAGAATCCAAAGACTCATCAAAAAGATCATACATCATGACCAAGTGGGATTCATCCCAGGAATGCAAGGATGGTTCAACATTAGCAAATCAATCAACATAATACATCATATCAATAAGAGAAAAAATAAAAACCATATGATCCTATCAATAGATGCAGAAAAAACATTTGACAAGATTCAGCACCCATTCATGATTAAAACCCTCCAGAAAATGGGAATTGAAGGAAGATTCCTCAAGATAGTCAAAGCCATCTACCAAAAGCCCCCAGCGAGTATCATTCTCAATGGGGAAAAATTGAAAGCCTTCCCCTTATGATCAGGAACACAACAAGGTTGCCCTCTCTCACCTCTTTTATTCAATATAGTACTGGAAGTACTCGCCATAGCAATCAGAGAAGAAAAGGACATTAAGGGCATTCAGATAGGCAAGGAAGAAATCAAGCTATCATCATTTGCAGATGACATGATACTATACCTAGAGAACCCTAAACCCTCGACCCAAAAACTCTTAGAAACGATAGATATGTATAGTAGAGTGGCAGGGTACAAAATCAATACCCAAAAGTCGGTGGCTTTCCTATATACAAATAATGAAAGAGAAGAAAGGGATGTTAAGAAATCGATTCCATTCACAATTGTACCACAGAAAATTAAATACCTAGGAATCAGCTTAACCAAGTGTGTAAAGTTCCTATACAAAGAGAACTACAAGACACTGCTTCAAGAAATAAAAGAGGACATGAGGAAATAGAAACACATTCCCTGCTCATGGATGGGGAGAATTAACACTGTCAAGATGGTAATACTCCCTAGAGCTTTGTACAGATTCAATGCGGTCTCTATAAGGATACCCATGACATCCTTTAAAGAAATTGACCAAACACTCCTGAAATTCATATGGAATAATAACCCCCACAGATAGCTAAAGCAATCCTTGGGAAAAAGAAGATGGGAGACATCACCTTTCCCAACCTCAAACTGTACTACAAAGCAGCAGTAATTAAAACAGCATGGTATTGCAATAAAAACAGACCTGTGGACCTATGGAATAGAGTTGAGTATCCTGACACCCACCCTCAAAGACATGATCATTTAATCTTTGATAAAGGTGCAAAGAGTCCAAAATGGAGTAAGGAAAGCCTCTTCAACAAGTGGTGTTGGGAAAACTGGGCAGCGACATGTAAAGAAATGAATTTGGACCTGTGTCTAACACCATGCACAAAAATCAGATCAAAATGGATTAAAGATCTCAATATCAGACTTGAATCCATAAAGTACATTGAAGAAAATATAGGAAAAACCCTCCACGACATTGAAGCTAAAGACATCTTCAAAGGTGAAATACCATTAACAAAGCAACTAAAAGAAAAGATAAACAAACGGGACTACATGAAACTAAAGAGCTTCTGCACCTTGAAAGAAACAGTGACCAAGATAGAAAGACAGTCCACAGAATGGGAAAGAATATTCACCCAATACCCATCTGATAAGGGGTTAATATCCAGGATATATCAGGCACTGGTACAGCTATATAAGAAGGAAACAGCCAACCCCATTAAAAAATGGAGAGAAGATAAGAACAGAAACTTTGACAAGAAGAAATTCAAATGGACAAAAGGAATATGAAAGTATGCTCATCATCACTAATCATCAGAGAGATGCAAATCAAAACAACAATGAGATATCACCTCACACCACAGAGACTGGCCCATATCCAAAAGTGTAAAAGCAACAAGTGCTGGCCTGGATGAGGGGAAAAGGGGACTCTCATACATTGTTGGTGGGAATGTCGACTTGTACAACCTTTCTGGAAAACAATATGGAAATTCCTCCAAAGATTAGAAATTGAACTCCTTTTTGACCCAGCCATACCACTCCTGGGAATATACCCTGGGAAGCCAAAAACACACAGCAGAAACACAATCCACACTTTTATTTTCATAGCAGCACTATTCACAATAGCCAGGACCTGGAAACAACCAGTATGCCCGAGAACTGATGACTGGATAAAGAAACTGTGGTACATCTACACAATGGAATACTATGCAGCTGTTAGGAAAAATGAAGTTATGAAATTTGCCTATAAATGGATGGACATGGAAAAGATCATGTTGAGTGAAATTAGTCAGAAGGAAAGAGAGAGAAATAGAATGACTGCATTTATTTGCATGACATAAATATATCAGGTGGTCTTACCAAAAGTGGAAATTACCGCAAACGTGGGAGTCAGAGGTTAGATAAGATAGAGAAAGGAACATGTGTGAATACAGGTCGAAAGGGCTAATACCAACCTAGAACTGAACATTAAATACAGGCAAAAAAAAATACACATGATGGTTTCTAAGTGTATGTAGTGGAACCCACAATATGTAAGAGAAGGAAAAGAGAGAGAGGGAGAGAGAAAAGAGATAAAGAACCTGCCATTTAGGAAGGCTATGGGAGGAGGGGAGGAAATTGGGGACATTGATGGTGGGAAATGGGCACTGGTGGAGGGCAGGATGCTGGAACACTATGTGACTGAAACCTCTAAACATGAGCAATGTTGCAATCTCATGGTGGTATAATAAAATGTTTAATTAAAAGAAAGTTTTATATTTAATTATGATAAGCAATGTTTTAAATAATTTCAAATAAGAACAGTGTAATGCACACTAGTACTCAAATACTTGTAAAAATTGAGTGCCTGTGATTTACTGCTGAAGCCAAATAATATTTAACATTAACTAATATGGTGGGTAACTATTTTGAAAAAAATGGTACCAAAGTTTGTATTGATTTTTATTGATAAATTTCCAATAAATAATATTATTTTCTAAAGAGCCCAGATAATATAGCCAGTCAGTAAATACAAAAACTATAAAAATAAACTTCTCAAATTGATTGATGTATATGAGAAGGTTCTCAAAGGTTAAAGAAGTGGTATGACAATGATAACTGGAAATGATCATTCTGGACAAGAACTAAATGCTGAAAAGAGGTAAAGTGATATACAGAATAACCTTGCACTCCCTATATTGCAAACCATGCCTAAAAGAAGAGAGAGGGAGAGTGGTGGAAGTAGGGAAGGGCGGAAAGGGTGAGAAGGAGGGAGAAGAAAAGTGTCTGCCATAGAGGGACAGGCTGAGGATGTAGGGCTTTCGGGAGGGAAACTGGGGACACTGGTGGTGGTGAAGGGACTGGTGTTGGGACATTGTATAAATGAAACCCAATCATGAACAACTTCATAACTGGTGATTTAATAAAATTTTTTAAAGTGATATTAAAATGGCAGGATTATTTCCAGCACCACCAGAAGAGATCCAGGAGTACAGGAGCAAACCCTGAGAACTTCCAGTTGTGTCTTTCCCCCACCCACTGAAATTTTAAAAAGTGGAGAAAGTTTCCGGTTTACTTCTCTTATGCAGTTTCCTGTGATGTTAGCATATTTCATAACCATGGCACGCCATCAAAATGAAGAAACTAACAAAACACACACTATTAATTACCGGTCCCCTGCCATCTTACTTGGAGTTCATTCATTTTCCCACAAAGACCTTTTCCACCCTGGAATCCAACCCAGGATATCATATTGCATTGTCAGCTCCCTTTTGATGATTTGCCAATCTTAGGAAAAAAGGGGCTGAAACAATTCCTAAATAACATCAGGGAATTTTGGGGAGGCCTCACCTATAATGGGTATAAACCAGGATTTTTAGTACTTTTCTGTAGGGATCTCTAATTTACTTTGTGCTTAAGCTAGGTGAAAGTTGAGGCTGAACTAAAATGAGTATAACCCTGCTCTTAAAACCTGTAAAGTCCTCTGAGGACTCCAGGTCTCCTTAAAGTCTGCAACCTTGAAATGGGTTTATTTTCTTACTTGTTGCAATATTTGAACAACCCTAATTTATTTTTTACATCTCCACCAGATACCTTAACTTTTTTCTCTTTTATAGTTGAAGAACTAAAGAGAATTTCCAGTGCTCCAGATTTTATTCAGGGCACTTAAAAATGAACTTCTCTTTAGTCATTCCATCTATGAGGTAAGTATAGATGAAAAAAAATTAAATTTGTTTTTAGCGCCAAAACAATAGTACAGTGGGTAGGGCACTTGCCTTGCATGCAGCCAACCCAGGTTCAATCCTTGGCACTGTCTGTGGTCCCCTGAGCCCTCCAGAAGTGATACCTGAACACAGAATCAGGAGTAATCCCTGAGAATCACTGAATATGGCTCCAAAACAACAACAAAAATTTCATTTTTAAATTTCTCAAGATCACACACTTGGGAAATGATATAGCATGGATTCTGATTTAATGTATTTCACTCTAGACACTCTAGACTCTGAAGGTGTGTATGTATGTGTGTGTATGTATGTATGTATGCTCAAGATCAAACCCATGCATGGAATATGTTCTTGCAGTAGAGCCATATCCCTAGCTCTAGATTACACACCTTTAACTGAAAAGGTTAAGAGGTTTTAAACTTGGAATGGATATGTTCTGACTCCAGTAATTTCTGATTTTAGCAGATGTCTACTGCTAAATGTTTATATCTATATAAAAAGTCTGATGCAAAAAACACTGTATACATGAAATAATCATGAACAACTGTAAATCACGGTGCCTTAAAAATAAATTTATTATGGGCCAGAGAGATAGTACCGTGGGTAAAGCACTTGCCTTGCATGTGGTTAACGTGAGCTCAGTCCCTAGCATCCCATATGGTCTCTGAGCTTGCTAGGAGTGATCCTGAGTGCAGAGCCAGGAGTAACTTCTGAGCATCACCAGGTGTGGTTCCCCACCCCCAAAGAATTATAAAATAAAAATAATTCACCCAGCCATTCAGAAATGTACTTTAAATATGAAGTACACAGAACTCTTTTGGAAAATTTTTTAAGCTATTTATTTTCCTAGGGGCTGGTATCATTAAAGTTTATTATTTAAGTTTAAACTTTTATCATTGATAAACTTATTAATCAGAAGTCTCAGAACAATAGTTTTCCACACAAAAGTAATTTCATGATCTCAAGGTAAATGTAGAAAACTAGAAAGGCACAGAAGGAGAGCTTGAAATATAGGAAAAATTAAACAGCTATAACCTATCTTAAGAAAAGTTAGAGGAGTTTATCAGAAAGGAAGAAAGGGCCCACATAAGTAATTTGACTTCACAGCTTAAGATCTTAGAAAATGACCAACAAAAGGAGCCTAAACCAGGCAGGAGGGAAGAAATAATAAAAGTGAGAGCATACACTCCTCAGCAATGTGTGACTAATGCTTTGCCTGTCACCATTTGCATTTCTCATACTGTTACTGAGGTGAGCATTTCTTTATGAGTTTTTTTAATGTGCAGGCTTTGTTCTTCTACAAATTATTTTCATATGTTCTCTGTGGCTTTTTTTACACAATAAAACAATGACATTTAATCATTTAAAAAACTGAGAGCAAAAATCAATGAGCTGTAACCCCCAAAAAGCAATTCAAAAGATCAATGAAACTAAGGGCTGGTCTTTGAAAAAATAAACAAATCAACAAACCACTTGCAAGGCTCAGACAGAAAGGGAGAGGACTCAAATAAAAAAGATGAAGAGATAAAAAAGAGGGACATCACAACAGAAACTACAGAAATGCAAAAGATCATAAGGGATTAGTTTGAGAGTTTGCATGCCACGAAACAATAGACCTAGAGGAAATGGACAAATTCCTGGATTCCTATAACCTTCTAAGGCTGAACCAAGAAGACTTGGAATAACTAAACAATAACTAAATAAGCCGATCACTGTTGAGGAAATTGAAACTGTGATCCAAAGTCGTCCCCAAAAACAAAAGCCCAGGTCCAGATGGGTTCACTAGTGATTCTTCCAAACCTTTATAGAGGACCTATTGACAGTCCTTTTCAAGCTTCTCCAGGAATCTGAAGAAACAGAAACACACCTAAACAGTTTCTATGAGGCACATATTACCCTAATACCCAAGTCATACAGAGACAATACAAAAAAAAGAAAATTACAGACCAATATCACTGATGAACACAGATGCAAAGATCTTCAACAAAACACTAGCAAATAGAATCCAAAGACTCACCACAAAGATCATATACCACGACCAAGTAGGATTCATTCCAGGGATGCAAGGATGGTTCAACATTTGCAATCAATCAACATAATACATCTTATCAATGAAAGAAAAAATATGATCATATCAATAGAAGCAGAGACAGCATTTGACAAGATCCTTCACCAGTTCATGATAAAAACTCTCCACAAAATGGGAATTGAAGGAACTTCCCAAGATTGGGAATAAGACAAGTTTGCCATGATTATCACTTCAATTCAACACAGTACTGGAAGTTATTGCCATAACAATTAGGGAAGAAAAGGACATTAAGGACATCCAGATAGGAAAAGAAGTCAAACTATCACTATTTGCAGACAACATGATACTATACTTAGAGAACCCTAAAGTCTCTACCAAAAAGCTCCTAGAAATAATAGATATGTATAGTAGAATGGCAGATTACAAAAACAATACCCAAAAGTCCATAGCTTTCTTATACTCAAATACTGAAAAAGAAGAGATTGATATTTTAAAAAAATCCCATTCACAATTCTGCTTCAGAAAATCAAGTACACTGGAATCAGCTTCACTAAGTATGTAAAGACCAGTACAAAGAAAATTACAAAATGCTGTTTCAGGAAATAAAAGAGGACATGAGGAAATGGAAACACACTCCCTGTTCATGGATTGGGAGAATCAACATTATCAATACTCCTTAAAGCATTATATAAATTCAAGGCATCCTACAAGGATACCCACGATATTTTTCAAAGATATTGACCAAACACTCCTGAAATTAATATGGAACAATAAACCCCCATGAACAGCTAAAGTAATTTTTTTGGGAAAAAGAAGATGGGAGGCATCACTTATCCAAACTTCAAACTGTTCTACAAAGTGGTAGTAATCAAAACAGTATGGTATTGGAATAAAAATAGGTCTGTGGAACTATGAAATAGAGTTGAATATCCTGACACACATCCTCAAATATATAATCACTTAATCTTTGACGAAAGAACAAAAAATACAAAGTGGAGAAAGGAAAGCCTCTCCAACAAGTGGTGCTGGAAACACTGGGCAGCTGCATGTAAAATATGTGATCTCAGAACATCTTTCTAATGCAATGGGTCAAAATGGATTAAAGATCTCAATATCAGACCTGAATCCATAAAGTACATTGAATAAAACATAGGCAAAAAGTCAGATCAAAATGGATTAAAGATCTCAATATCAGACCTGAATCCATAAAGTACATTGAAGAAAACATAGGCAAAATCCTCCACAACATTGAAGCTAGAGGCATCTTCAAAGATGAAACATCACTGACAAAGCAAGTGGAAGCAAAGTATACAAATGGGACTATATGAAACAAAAAAGTTTCTGCACCTCAAAAGAAACAGTGACCAAGATATAAAGACAACCCACAGAATGGGAAAGAATATTCACCCAATACCCATCTGATAAGGGGTTAATATTCAAAATAATATAAGGCACTGGTATAACTTTATAAGAAGAAAACAGCCAACCCCATCAAAAACATGGGGAGAAGAAATGAACAGAATCTTCCTCAAAGAAGAAATTCAAATGGCCAAAAGGCATATGAAATAAATGCTCTTCATCACTTATCATCAGGGAGATGTAAATCAAAACGAGATACCATCTCGAACAAGAGACTGGCATGCATCCAAAAGAATGAGAACAGCCAGTGTTGTGTGGATGTGATAGACAGGGACTCTCATTGCTGGTGGGAATGCCAACCGGTCCAGTCTTTTTGGAAAACAAAATGGAAAGTTCTCCAAAAACTAGAAATTAAGCTCCCATTTGACCCAGCAACACCACTCCTGGGAATATACCCTGGAGGCCCAAAAACACACAATAGAAATACCACCTGCACTTCTGTGTTCATCTCAGCCCCATTCACAATAACAGAATCTTGAAATAACCTGAGTGCTCAAGAACAGAAGAGTGGATAAAGAAACTATGGTACATCTACACAATGGAATGCTAGGGAACTGTTAGGAAAAATGAAGTTATGAAATTTGCCTATAAATGGATGGGGAGACTACCATGCTGATGAAATTAATCAGAAGGAAAATTACTAGAATGACTAGAATTATCTAGAATGACTGCATTTATATGTGGGATATGAAAAAATAGTATGAGACTAATAACCAAGACAAGGCAAAACAGGGACCAGGATGAATTGTCAATGGTTAGAATCTACCACGAGTGTATGAGGGATAGAGGTCAGCTAAGATAGAAAAGGGACCAGTGTGCCAATAATTGTTGGAAATGTTTAATGCAAGACTAGAACTGAGCATTGAACGTAGGTAAAGGGATATACATGATAACCTCTAAATTTATCTAGTGCAAAGGGAGAGAGGGTGCATGGAAGCAGGTGGGGCGGGAGAGGGAAGCTGGGGGACACTGGTGTTGGAAGGGTGCACTGGTGGAGGGATGAGTGCTGGAACGCCATATGAGTGAAACCCAATCATGAATAGCTTTGAGATTATATTTCATAGTGATATAATAAAATGAAATTAAAAAGAGGAAAATAAATGAAAACTGTGGGAGCAAAATTCTCATTCCAAGTTTACTAAATATGCAGAAAAAATCATTTCAGCTTTATTTTACCTACGGATCATGTTCCGGGTATACCAAACAGAAGGGTATGATTCCTTCAGAAGAGATGTATAGTTACGGTTTAAATCCCGTCCAGCCAATGAACATCGGTAATTTCCCACTATCACACCGTCTGGATTCAGCATAGGTACCACCTTGAAGATGAACGTATCCCGAAGCAGTTGTGCATCACTTGAGTCTCCTAAAATATAATCTAAGAAGCCTTTCATGATCCAAGAGCTGTTGGTTTCTCCTGGATGTACCCTTGCAGTCAAAACCACGGCCTTTCGCTTTGGTAAGTCAGAGTTTTTCAAGGGCGTAGTGATTGTTAAAACATACACCATATTCCTAGCAATTGTGTGGCACAGGACACGTATATTACAAAATTTCGATCGTACTGGGTCATTATTGATGCTAGAAAGATATTCTTGCAGGTTGGTGTAAGTATAAGGATAGCAATGAGCAAAATAGCAGGTATCTTTGTCATGTGGAAATTGAAATGTCCATGTAAGAGAGAAATAATGGCGCCCATCTTGCCCTGGGTTACTTCTATAATACTTGATCTGGTCTCCAGTTCGCTTCCAGCCTATGTTATGAGTTGTGGCTTCTTTTTCAGAATAAAACAATGGACGATACCCCGATTATAAAGGCTAGCAGGTTTGGTGAAATTGATGATAGTGAATCTGTAGGGTATTCCTGCTTGGGTATTAGTGACTTGGAAATAGTACCACTGGGTGTGTTTATTTGTGAAGAGATCAGGACGCACAGTCAACTGGTACTCATAATCTGCCCTAATACACAGAAAAGGAAAGGGAAAAGCATAAACACATAAAAAAATACAAGAATGTGACTCAAGTTTAAATTAAAGATGATTATTTACCTATTCATAGAAAGCCTTTTGGGGTGGAGGGAGTAATGTTTACTTAAGCTGTGTTCAACAGCAAGTAATTATCAAAGAGAGAAATTTTGGAATTTTCTTTTGTTGGATGTGAAACTGTATGTTGGCTAATTCTTTGTAATTAAAATGGGTGTTTAATAAACAATTTTTGATTTTGATATAATTTACGTCTTAATACAAGCATGCTTCCTTTCAAAGACATGATTAAAGAGAGTTGGAAGTTGAATTAGAACCCAATGTGTTTCTTTCTATTTTTTTTTACTTCAGACAAATGTTTTCTATTCAGTTCTAACTATGGAGATCTGAAATAATTAAAAGGATTAAAACACAAATTAATTTTACCAAAAGATTACAAATAGACTATATAAGTTTAAACTCTTTGAGGCAGGGACTATAATAAGAACTGCTTGTATACTCATTACTTATTGAGGATAGTTAAATAAAGACAAAATTATTTCACTGATATGTTTAAATTTGGTATTCCATTAACATTATTTATGTGTGTGCTTGTGTGTGTATATGTGTTTGTGTGTGCATAAATGGTCATACCGAGGACAGGTGAGTAAATGTTGCAATATTTGGATTACTACTGAGTCTAAGTAATGGGTACAGAATTGGATTATTTTCTGCAGAATTGGATTATTTTCTGTCTTTCACCGTATGTTACAAAATTTTCAAAATAATTTTTTAAAAGAATGTTTTCTCTCAGAGCATATACACTCTCAGGGCATGGATAAAAAGTCCAAAGAATAATTATATGAAGTTTGATAATCATTTTGTAATTCAGAGTGACTTATTAAAAGTATATGGTACAAGGGCCAGAGAGATAGTAAAGCAATTAAGGTATGTGGTTTTGTGTATGGTTGGCCTGGTTTTGATTTCCAGAATCACATATGGTCTTTCAAGCACTGTCAGGAATAAGCCCTGAGCACTATTGGGTATGGCCTCAAGACAAAAGAAAAATAAGGATGGTGCAGAAACTTGATTAACTTTAATCTCTCATTCTCAAAATTACTTTAATCTAGAAACTTTCCTATTTTTAATTTTTGGGTCACATACAGTGATGCTTAGGGGTTACTCCTGGTTCTGCACTCAGGAATTACTCCTGGTGGTGCACAGGGGACCATATGTGATGCTAGGGATCAAACCCAGGTTGGCAGCATGCAAGGTAAATGCCTACCCACTGTACTATGGCTCTGGCCCCTAGACACTTTCAAATTCCTTCAATAATTCCTAATTAGAGCTCTATTACAAGGAAAAGTTACCAAAACCTAAATGTGCCCAATATAGAAAGTAATAGTTGGTTATAGTTATAGTCTAGATCCTCAAGTAAGAATAATTAAGACCTACACTTTGACTACCTTCTGCAGATTCCCACTCTCAAACCTTGCTTCAAACATCAAATTGTCATCACAGTTATCCACAGGTTGCTTCAGGGGTGTTCGGTTGCCTCCAACTCGGGAATACACAAAACATGGTTCTTTGTAAACTGATAAGAAAATAATATATATATTTATACAAATTATATATATTTTTTATATATATTAAAAGAATATATATCCAGAGAAAGTGGGAGAGAGGTATCAAGTTCTATTAACATTACATATGGTCCCCTGTGCACCACCAGGAGTAATTCCTGAGTGCAGAACCAGGAGTAACCTCTAAGCATCACTGGATGTGACCCAAAAATTAAAAATAGGAAAGTTTCTAGATTAAAGTAATTTTGAGAATGTCTATACTATAAAGAATTAGGAACTAAAGCACAATTTAAAGTATTACTAAGGATTGCAAATTTTAAAGTAAATTGACATTAAAATAGAGGTTCATGTTGAAGTAATAAAGTTTAAGAGTAGTTAGAAAAAATGCTGCCCCAAATAAATCAATGTATTTCTCACATTATTAGTGTTTATTCCAATTCTGGTTTGATGAACTATTTGTTCCTAAACTTGTCCTTTTACTATAAATGAATAGTAAAAAAATGAATAATAAAAAAATGAATAGAAAAAAATTGAATAGAAAAAAACAACAAAAACACATGAGCTGTTTCATATATTTGGAGTAAGCCCATGTTTAGTCCTGGCTTTCTTTCTGGGATCCTTCCTTTCTGAGAGGCAAGACTGTGTTTGGGGGCTGCTTACACAGGTAAGCACACCAAAAGAAGAAAGCAACATAATAGTCCCCATGATCACACCCTAATCCTTGGCTGAGGGCTTATGCATGCATGTATAGGGCAAAACAACTCAGGAAAGAGTGCTAATGGGACCTGTGATAGTGGAGCATTAACAATTTTAGGACATACAGGAATTCTATCTTATCTAGACTGGGTCAACTTCACTGAGAACCTTATTCATTTGTGACTCAGAAAGTCTGAATATTAAACCCCCAAAAAACACACGTAAGAGGTCATAACTTTGTATTAAGGCCAAAATGAAACTAGATCTGTCCTTATTAAAAAAATTAAGTAAAATTAAATAAAGCCTGAAGGCATCAAAATGATCTGCAAATGATCAACAAAATTAAACATAATTTCAATAAGAACATAAGCCCTTGCAACTAAGTTTTCACAATGTCCTACATTTAAAAAAGAAGCATACAGAGAAGTGGAAAGATGTGATCTAGTCTCTCTCTCTCCCTTTCTCTCTCTCTCTCTCACACACACACACACACACATTCAACAGACCCTAAAGTAATCTGGATGTTGGTATTAACAGAGGACTTTGAATATATGTTAAAAGACTAGAGGAAAAGATAATTAGTAAACAGCAGGGCAATATAAAAAACACTAAAATGATAAAATGATCCAAACTGGAATTGGAATTTTAGAAAAATTACAAAATGATATACTAGATGGAATAAACAATACAAAACAAACAAAATAAAGCAAGATTGTGAAAGATATAGTGAACTTAACCATACATGTAAAATGTTATCCAAACACAAGGACAGAGAAAATAAATTTAAAAGAAATAACAATGAATTGGTGACTTGTGAAATCTAACATATGTCTAAATGGCACTCCAAAGGACAGAAAAAAAAAAAGGTTAAGAGTGATAGTACAGCAGGTAAGGTGCTTGCCTCAGAAGTGACTGACCTGGGATTGACCACTGGCACACCCAGAAATGATCTCAGAGTGCAGAGTTTGGAGTAAACCCTGAGCACTATAGGGTATGTGCCCCCCAACAAAAAAAAAAAGAAAAATGTAAGAGAAATAATAAAATGGGAAAATGTGAAGAAATAATGACTGAAAATCTATTAGATTTAGGAAACAAATACCTTTTAAATTTAGAAGCCAAGAAATTCAGCAATCACTAAGAAAAGTATAAAAGGTAACCAAATATAGGCATTAGCATTTGCTTTGCACGAGACTGACTGGGTTCAATTCCCCAGCATCCCATATGGTCCCCCAAGCACTGCCAAGAGTAATTCTTGGGTATAGAGTCAGGAGTAACACCTGAGCAATACTAGGTATGACTCAAAAAAGGAAAAAAAAATCCTATAGTGATCACTTGATCACTTGACATCTCGTTATTCATCGATTTGCTCGAGCGGGCGCCAGTAACATTTCCATTTGACACTATCACGTACCAGTGTAACCCAATGGCATCTGGTTGATTCAGGAATACAAAGAGCCTCAAACCGTTCGTTCAGGGTCTTGACAAAGAAGTCTGACCATCTTCTAGGTGGGCGGCCACGTGATATTTTGACATCCCATGGGATCCAGTTGGTAACGGCTCTAGTCCAACGGTCGCCTCCAAATCGCATTACATGTCCAGCCCATCTGATTTTCGATGCCTTGGCAAACGAGACAGCATCCCTGACTCTGGAACAGCGATGGAGGCCGGAGCTCCAGATTCCTTCTTTCACTTGAGTGAGGCGTGATATTCTAAGCATACCTCTTTTGATTCCTCTTTGGGAGACCCAAATAGCATTCTCATCCTGCTTTCATAGGGCCCAGGTCTCTGAGGCATATGTTAATGCAGGGAGAACGGTGGAGTCGAAGAGATGTGCCCAGAGCCAGAGGTTCTTTGTCTTTTTACCTATTTCTTCAATGCTTTTGAAGGCATTCCATGCCGCTCTCTTCCTCCTGCACAGCTCAGGTTTTAGGTTGTTTATCATGTTGACTTCTCGACCTAGGTACACATAACTGCTGCATTCAGAGATGTTTATTCCAGTGAGAGTGAATGGGGCCTCTGGAGCTAGTTCATTTTTCATGAACATAGTTTTGCTGAGATTCAGCTGTAGACCTATCTTTCCACATTCTCGGTCAAAGTCAGCCAGCATTTGTGCTGCTTGGCTAATGTTTAGTGTTACTAGAATGATGTCGTCAGAGAAGCGGAGATGGTGTAGTTGCCAACCGTCTATCTTCACTCCCATTCCTTCCCATTCTAATTGTTGCATGAAGTTCTTGAGGGTGGCGCTGAAGAGTTTTGGTGAAATGGTATCACCCTGAACCCCTCTTTTGACAATGATGATCACTTCTTTGCAAAATGGTGAGATCCTGGTGGTGAATCCGTAATACAGCTCACGAAGGATCTTGATGTACTGGGTTTGAACGCCCTGTTTGGCTAGGGCTTCGATGACCGCTTCAGTCTCCACAGAATCAAAGGCTTTCTTTAATTCAATGAACGTGAGACAGAGTGGCATCCTGAACTCCCTACAAACTTCAATGAGCTTGGTTCACTGTATCACTGAATCACTGTCTTCCCATTGTTCATTGTTTTGCTCAAGTGGGCACTAGTAACATCTACATTAGTCCTAGCACAAGCAAGTGTAACCCAAGGGCATCTGCTTGCTCCAGGGACAGGAGGAGCCTGAAACCATTCTTCAGGTCATGGAACTGAGGTCCATAATTGTTACTAGTTTTTGGCATAACAAGTAAATAAAACACAGGTAGCTTGCCAGGTCCATGTGGATATGATCGATTGTGCTGTATCCTTTTCGGAAACCAGCTTGCTTGCATGGTTGCCCTTCATCTAATGTTCTGCCAATCCTTTTCAGCATGACTTGAGTGAACAGCTTGTAGATGACAGACAACAGGCAGATGGGGTGATAGTTGCCAATGTCGTGGATGTCTCCACTCTTGAACAGTAGAATTGTCTTGCTGGTTTTCCAATGGGAGGGCACCTTGATTTCAGACAGGTAGCATGTGAAGAGCCGAGCCAGTGTATTGATGAGTACTGAAGGCAGATTCTTCAGGTCTGACTTTGTCTGGGCCTGGTGCTGTTCCCCTTCTTTACTGACGAAATGACATGCTGGATTTCAGAAGGGAGAACACTGGGAACGACAAATCCATCCTGGCGGAGTTTGGTATGTGGGCAGGTGGATGTGGCTATCAAAGAGATCTGAGTAGAAGTCATGAATAATATTCTCCATTGCTTTTCTGGAAGATGTGATAGATCCATCAGGATGTTGGAGGGCAGTCATCTTGATCTTATAGTTGGTGAAGGACAGGCGGGCATTGCAAATGCTTTTCCGGGCTTCTGCTGCTACTTCCAGTATTTCTGCTCTTCTCTTTTTGAGGTCTTCCTTTATCGCTTCTCTGCACTGCTTTGCAAGCTTGGATGTTAGCATTTGGTTGCCTGAGGCTCACGCCTTGCCACGTTGATGAATGAGCTCGAGAGTTTTTGAAGATAGGCGTCCTTTTGTGGTTTTTCTCTCTCTCGGCATTCTTCGCACAATCATGGAGGTGCTGAACCAGTCGGTTGTATTCTTCATTGATGTCATTAATGATGGTATCTTTCCATGTTGCCACAGTGGTGCCAAAGAGTTCCCATTTGGTGGTTGTTCTGGGAGTTCTCTTCTTAAACTTTGCAGCCTTTTCTCCCCGTTGCGTGATGTAGAATTTTGCACCGAAGGAGACGGTGGTCTGATCCTGTTTGGAATTTTGGGATGACAGCAACATCATTCAGGCAAAACCATCGATTGAAGATGATGTGGTGAATTTCATTGTGGAACTGTCCACCAGGGGATTCTCATGTCCAACGTTTCGCTTCAGCCTTCTGGAACTGTGAGTTCCCATGAATGGTCTTGGTGGACATGGTGAACTCAGATAGTCTCTCACCCTGTTCATTCCATTCTAGGCCATGGGTCCTGATGTGGAGTTCTTCGGCCAATCTTCTTGGTCCTATCTTGGCATTAAAATCACTGACTATGATCTTGTAGAAGGTGTGATCTTTTTATAGAACTCCTCCAGTTCCATGTAGAATTTCTCAGTTTCTTCTTCCTTGTATGTGGATGTTGGTACATAGACAACGAAGATAGAAACTTCTGGCAGTGGGCACATCTCTTCAAGTGTAATCGTCCTATCAGGTTTGTTAGACATTCATATGAATCAATGTTTGCGGCCATGTTCATGTTGACAAGGACATCTATGCCACCGATGCTTCTTTCATCACATGTTCTGAGAAACAGTTCTTTCTTAGAAACAGTTCTTTCTCAATATGCCAAAACCAGTAATAAAAAATATTCATCTTTCTATAGTGAAATAGCAATAAAAAATTGAAACAATTAGAGAATCACTTTTTAATCAAAGAAAACAGATGCCACCTTGTCTTTATAGACAGTATCTATAGAGAAAAATATTTGAAATAATAAAAATATCCATTATTGATACTGTTTTTGGCATATCAAATATACCATGGGTAGCTTGCCAGGCTCTGCTGTGGCTCTGGGTTCATCCCAGAGGGTCCAGTCTGGGATGTCAGACCATCAACAATCCAGGGGCAATGGGGCAGAGCCTTGGGTGTAGACAAGCCAGTCTCCTGTCTGCCACCTGCCGTCACAGCCGGGCACCACAGTCACACCTGCAACGCCTCGAGGGGCATAAAAGACAAAACTCACAATAAAAGGCAAAGAAGAAATTTAATTAAACAAGGAATTTCCAGGATAAAACAGCCAAATCATTTTATAGTCCATATTTAAAGTAATACAGATATAAAATTCAGAATGATTGAGGCATTAAAGGGAAAATGAATCAAGAAAAATCACAATATTTAGGCAGTGAATGTGGTATAGTTAACTTTTTTTTTCCTGGTTAAATTTTCAATTGCCCAAAGTTTAAAAGACTACAATGGGCTTTTTAAATTCCCTATGAATGGAGACATTACTGGCGCCCCCTCGAGCAAATAAACAATGGGAAGACAAATGATGAAGTGATGAATAAAAATGTCAGCCCAGATACCAACATAGAACTGAGCATTAAATACAGGCAAAAAAAAATGCACATGATGGCTTCCAAGTGTATGTAGTGCAACCCACAATGTGTAGGAGAAGGGAGAGAGAGGGAGAAAGAAAGAGATAAAGAACCTGCCATTTAGGCAGGTTATGGGAGGGGTAGGGAATTGGGGACATTGGTGGTGGGAAATGGGCACTGGTGGAGAGCAGGTGCTGGAACACTATGTGACCAAAACCTCCAAACATGAACAACGTTGTAATTGTATATCTTACGGTGGTATAATAAAATGTTTAATTAAAAAAAAAGTCAGCCCAGATTTCTATACATCTAGCTGATTAAGGTCTTTTTTCTTCTCAGACTCAGGGAACCATCTGTCTTTTCTATTGATCAGCATAGGAGACAGAATGGTCCTCTTGGTCAACATCCTGTATTATTTATTATCAATTTGACTTCCTTCACTGAGTCTTCTTTGTAATCCATGATTTCATTCAAATTTCTTACGTTACAGCAAATATGCCACCCAATTGTAATAAGACTCTGAATAATTCTACTATTTTAATTTTTATATCACATTTAAATTACATACCAACATTGTATTTATTTATTTATTTATTTATTATTTACTGTTATATTTTTAAAAATTTTTTTATTATACCACCATGATACATACAATTACAAAGGTGTTCATAATTGGTCCTTGGTAATACAGTATACCAGCACCCATCCCTCCACCAGTGCCCCATTTCAAACACCAATGTACTCCCAACCCCTCCCGCCCACCCCCAGGCTGCCTCAATAGCAGGTACCCCAGTTTCCTCTCTTTCTCTCTCTGTCTCTCTGTCTCTGCATCTCTCTCCCTCTTCTTTTACACATTGTGGCTAGCCCTGCAGATATTTAGAGTTTATCACTTAAGTCTCTTTGTGTATATTCAATGGTGAGTTTTAATCTGCCATTACCATTTCCCACATTTAGTATTTATATCCTATTAGTGAATGCAGTCATTCTAATCTGTCCTTTTCCTTCTGACTAATTTCACTCAGCATGATAGTCTCCATGTCCATCCATTTGCAGGTAAATTTCATAATTTCATCTTTACTGACAGCTGCATAGTATTCCATAGTGTAGATGAACCACAGTTTCTTTAGCCAGTCCTCTGTTCTCGGACATTTAGGTTGTTTCCAGATTCTAGCTATAGTGAATAGCGCAGAGATGAATAAAGAAGTACAGATAATGTTTCTTCTATGTGTTTTTCGGTCTCTCAGGTATATTCCCAGGAGTGCTATTGCTGGATCGAATGGGAGCTCAATATCTAGTTTTCGGAGGAATGCCCATATTGTTTTCCAAAAGGGCTGGACCAGTCGGCACTCCCACCAACAGTGGATGAGAGTCCCTTTTTTCCCCACATCCACACCAGCACCGGTTGTTCTTGCTGTTTTGGGTGTGTGCCAGTCTCTGTGGTGTGAGATGGTACCTCATTGTTGTTTTGATTTGCATCTCCCTGATGATTAAAGATGAAGAGCACTTTTTCATATGCCTTTTGGCCAATCGAATTTCTTTTTTTTTGAAGCTTCTGTTCATTTCTTCTCCCCATTTTTGATGGGGTTGTACATGCCAACATTTTAAAGGCAGGCTATTGACATAAATACTTGAAATTAAAACAACTTGTTTGTTCTTTGGCTACACCCTAGCACTTTGGGCTTACTCCTAGCTCTGTGCACAGGAGTAATTCTTGGTGGGCTCAGAGGATCTTATGGGATACAAGGGATCAAACCCAGGTTGGTCACATGCAAAGCAAGTGCCCTACCTGCTGTACTATATCTCAGTCCCTAAAATTAAATCAAAAATTTTAGAGGGCTTCCTCACAACTGTTGTTTAGAAAATAGGTAGTATATGATTTCTAGAATTTCTTTTTTTTTAAATATTTCATTATACCACTGTGAGATATGCAATTACAAAGATGCTCATGTTTGGGCTTTGGTCATACAGTGCTCTAGCACCCATCCCTTCACCAGTGCCCTTTTCCCTCCACCAATGCCACCAATTCCCTCCCCCTCCCCTAGCCTGCCTCTATGGCAGGTTCTTTATCTCTTCTCTCTCTCTCTCTTTCTCTCTTCCTTCTCTTACACACTGTGGCTTGTAATACATACTTTTAGAGGTTATCATGTGTATCCCTTTGCCTATATTCAATGCTCAGTTCTAGGCTGGTATTATCATTTTCAACAATTATTAGCACACTGTTTCCTTCTCTGTCTTACCTAACCTCTGACTCCCACATGTTTGCAGTAGATTCCACCTATCAACAAGACCTCCTGATCCATGTTTTGCCTGACCTTGGATACTGGTATCATATGTTTTATGACTATATAACAGTCATAAAAGATTTTGTGGGCCACCTGCCCCTTGAGGTGTTTCAGGTGTGGCTGTGGTGCCCAGCTGCATTGGCAGGTGGGCAATAGGAGATAGACTTGTCTATACCCCCAGGACTCTGCCCTATGGGCCCTGGATGGTGGATGGTCTGACATAGGAAGAAAAGTGTGCAGCCACACACAAGGCTTAGATAATAAAATAGTCTAGGACCAGGTCCTTTCCAGGATCTTTCACATCTGTACAACATAATGATCATTGTAGTTGTAACAAACTGAGGAGGTTGGTGGGGATTGAGGAACTATAATGTCACATTAGAAATCACTGCTGAATATACACATAGATAATTGCATCATAAACCATAGGCAAGTCACAAGGTATAGGAGAAGAGAGAAAAATACAGAGACAGAAGTAGAGATAGAAAGATGAGAGACTCAGACACAGGGGGGAGAACTGCCATCTGGCTCTCCCCTATCTCAACTGACCATGAGGCTCCCAGGAGGCAAGATGGGTTTTGGGAGTGGGGGCCCATCACTTCTGTAGGGCCTTGGAAGCAGCTGGATGAGACTCTCTCACCATAATAGCCACCATTATCACGGTCTGGACCCCACAGCTCATCAGAACCCATGCAAGAGAGACATTGATCTCAAGACCAGCTCAGAGCAGCCAAGTTCGAACCCAGGTAGGCGGCTCTTGGAGGTGGAAGTCACCAGGCGTTCCTGGAGATGGAGCTGGGGTACCCCTTCCTCTCTCTGACCCATCCTGGAGGCCTGGTGGCCCCACCCACGAACTGCCTCGGGGCTCTCAGCCATGGTGCACAGACTCAGACACACGAGAGAGAGCTGCCATCTGGCTCTCCCCTAGCTCAGCTGACCATGAGGCTCCCAGGAGGCAAGATGGGTTTTGGGGGTGGGCCTATCACCTCTGTAGGGACTCGGAAGCAGCTGGATGAGACTCCGCTCACCATAATAGCTGACATTTTTGTGGTCTGGACCCAGTACATCAAACTAGCAGAACCAATCATGTTCTAGAATATATTACAATCTACAATGTGTAGGAAAGGGAAGCGAGAAGGAGAGAGAGAGAAAGAGAGAAAGGAGATAAACCTGCCCTGGAGGCAGGCTGGGGGGAAAGGGGGGGGAGGGTGGGGACACTGGTGATGGGAGATGGGCAGGGGTGGAAGGATGGGTGTTGGAACACTGTAGAACCAAAATTCAAATATGAACATCTTATAATTGTATATCTAACAGTGGTATAATAAAATATTAAAAAAATAAAATGAGAACAAAAAATGAAATAAAATGAGAAAAAAAATAAAAGATTTTGTGTTAGGCGCTGGAGAGATAATACAGTGGATAGGGCTTTTGCCTTGCATATGGCCAGCCTGGGCTTGATTGCTGGCATCCCATATGATACCCCAATCATGTCAGGAGTAATCCCTCAGCTCAGAGCCAGGAGTAACAAGAGTTTTAGAAATAAAATCTTAGGTGTTATTTGCAATGTGAGGGCATTTTACTCCTTTAAAGGTGGCTATCACCCAAAATGCATAAAATTGGAATTTAAAGAAAGCCATTTAACTTGAGCTGAAGAGATAGTACAGCAGGTAGGACACTTGTCACACATGGTGTGGCCGGGTTTGATCCCCAGCATGTGAAAATGTCCTCTGAGCAGCACCAGGAGTGATCTCTGAGATTAGAGCCAGAAGAAGCCCTGAGAACTTCTAGGTGTGCCTTTCCCTCCTACCCCCTCACCCACAGCCACCACACACAGAAGAATGTGATGTTGATTTGGAGAGATAGTACAGAGGCTAGGGTGCTTGTCTCGCACACAACCAACCTGGGTTTAGCTCCTGGCACTGTACATGGGCCCCAGAGCACTGCCAGGAATGATCTCCTGAGCACAGAGCCAAAAAGCAAATCCTGAGCACTACCAGATGTACCCCACCCCCAAAAAAAACAAAATAAAAGAAGAATATGATCTTTACTGAAGAAAAAAATAGTTTCTGAGCACTCCAGCCTGATATATCTTTGAAAACTGATGTGAGGCTTAATTCTTTCTAAATATAATTCTCCATTTGAATGACCAGTATAAACTATGATTTAAAAGTAATTTTGTATAAACTGTATTAATCCTTCAAAAATATGATTAATACCAAACCAAATTTTAAATCAATATTTAACCAAATATCTTTATGGAGAAAAAAAAACTACATACTTATTTGAAATTGCCATAACAAACAGCAAAAGAAATAATATTAAGGATTTAAATCAGAATTTAAATATGCTCACCATCTTCAGCTAGATAAACGACTGTATCTTCCTTGGAATTTAGGTAAAGGGGTTCTATCTCCAGGCCAGTTGGAATGTACACTGGCTCAGGATAAGAAGGAGTCCATTCTGAGAGGGAAAAAAAAAGAAAAAAATAACTTGTACAAGACTTTCAAAATAAAAAAGGAAGATTTTATTGTATATTCAAATAACTTCTTTGGTAGATTGAGGCTTAAATAGTCATGTCTTATAGGGCTGATTTTTACTAGTGTTCACAGGAGTAACATACCTGTCACACTATAGCGGAACTTTAACATTTCATTTGCACCTTATTCTAAATTACTATATGAAGTTTAGTTCATTATTATTTTATCCCATTGTTGATTTTACAGTAAAATTTTTTGTATCTCCAGAGCACTTCATGCCTTTGGCCCACCTTTACTTTATTCTCCCCTTACCTGTCATATGTTGGGATACATGGCTGCCCAGAGCCTCTGCATCTTGCCTGGAGCTGTCTCCTGCAGGCCACTTTGCAGATAAAGGGCAGAAGACAGTTTGGATCTGTGGCTCTCTATGTGGCAAAGTATCTTACTATGTATTCTATGTTAGCTGATATAAATATTTTCTCTCATGCTCCCATGATCTTTGTGGGTCTGGAGAAATCTTACCAGTATTTTTTTCTGGCTATGTTGGATCTCCAAGTATAATATAGTTATAATTAAATCAGAGAGAAATGCTGTTTGCCTAAAAGCAAGCAAGTATGGCTCTCTAGTAAGTCTAAAGGCTAGTGCCCCAAACAACTGTGAAATAAAGACAAGGATCTCATGGGGCTTGGAAAAATATATATCTAGGTGTAGAACAAATATGATATAGGTACATGACTTTTGTTTTAATCCTGAGATGTTTTATCTCAGATGCCCTTCCCCCTATTTATGCATAGGGTCTGCAGGGAAACTTCAAGGCAAATCTTGGCATGGGCATATTAATATTTCAATGGGACCAGGTGAGCACCTGGGGGAAGACCTGAAAAATAGGCCTTAACTGCAATCCGTTTTGTGGGCCAAATCAGGCCAATAGGAATATAAAAATAGTCTCTTTCTATGCTTCTCTTACTCTCTTCCTCTTCGCCCTCCATCTCTACTCTCTTCCTCTGCACGCTCTGCCTGGTTGGGCCTAAAAGGTAGTAGCAGCCATCTTGGCTGAGAAGCCAAAATCATGTGGCCTTAGGCCCAGCTAAGAACGTAAAGTTTGGGGTTTTCCTATCCTTGGATTGTACTGTCAGAATTTTTTATTTTAAATTTATTTTTGTTTTATTACACCACCTAGAGATATACAATTACAAAGATGTTCATGTTTGGGTTTCAGTCATACAGTGTTCCAGCACCCATCCCTCCACTAGTGCCCATTTTCCACCACCAATGTCCCCACTTCCTTCCCACCTCCCCTAGCCTACCTCTATGGCAGTTCTTTTTTTTTAATATTATAACACTGTGAGATATACTAGGTCACTGTTTCTTTTGAGGTGCAGAAGCTTTTTAGTTTCATGTAGTCCCATGTTAGATGACAGCTTTAGCTAGTTTGGGAGCTTTGCTGTTTTACTCACTCACAGCTTAATCTACTTACATGTTCTTAAGCCAAGGTTCATAATAATGAGACCTCTCTTCTATGTAAACACTGCTAGAGGGTGTGGCAATTACAGAAGTCACTTTGACTTTGTTTTTAAAAATTTTTAATTATACCACCGTGAGACATACAATTACAAAGGTGTTCATAATTGGTTCTTGGTAATACAGTATACCAGCACCCATCCCTCCACCAGTGCCCCATTTCCAACACCAATGTACCCCACCCCTCCCGCCCACCCCCAGGCTGCCTCAATAGCAGATACCCCAGTTTCCTCTCTCTTTCTCTCTCTGTCTCTGTCTCTGCATCTCTCTCCCTCTTCTTTTACACATTGTGGTTAGCCCTCCAGATATTTAGAGTTTATCACTTAAGTCTCTTTGTGTATATTCAATGGTGAGTTTTAATCTGCCATTACCATTTCCCACATTTAGTAAAACACTGGTATCTATTTATATCCTATTAGTGAATGCAGTCATTCTAATCTGTCCTTTTCCTTCTGACTAATTTCACTCAGCATGATAGTCTCCATGTCCATCCATTTGCAGGTAAATTTCATAATTTCATCTTTACTGACAGCTGCATAGTATTCCATAGTGTAGATGAACCACAGTTTCTTTAGCCAGTCCTCTGTTCTCGGGCATTTAGGTTGTTTCCAGATTCTAGCTATAGTGAATAGCGCAGAGATGAATAAAGAAGTACAGATAGTGTTTCTTCTATGTGTTTTTCGGTCTCTCAGGTATATTCCCAGGAGTGCTATTGCTGGATCGAATAGGAGCTCAATATCTAGTTTTCGGAGGAATGCCATATTGTTTTCCAAAAGGGCTGGACCAGTCGGCACTCCCACCAACAGTGGATGAGAGTCCCTTTTTCCCCCACATCCACACCAGCACCAGTTGTTCTTGCTGTTTTGGGTGTGTGCCAGTCTCTGTGGTGTGAGATGGTACCTCATTGTTGTTTTGATTTGCATCTCCCTGATGATTAAAGATGAAGAGCACTTTTTCATATGCCTTTTGGCCAATCGAATTTCTTCTTTTTGGAAGCTTCTGTTCACTTCTTCTCCCCATTTTTTTGATGGGGTTGGCTGTTTTTTCATGTGGAGTGCTACCAGTACTTGATATATCCTAGATATTAACCCCTTTGTCAGATGGGTATTGGGTGAATATCCTTTCCCACTCTGTGGATTGTCTTTGTATGTTGGTCACCATTTCTTTTGAGGTGCAGAAGCTTTTTAATTTTTTATAATCCCATTTGTTTATCTTTGCTTCCATTTGCTTGGTTAGTGGTGTGTCGTCTTTAAAGATACTTTTAGTTTCGATGTCGTAGAGCGTTTCTCCTATGTTTTCTTCAATGTACCTTATAGATTCATGTCTGATGTTGAGATCTATAATCCATTTTGATCTGACTTTTGTGCATGGCGTTAGAAGGAGGTCTAAGTTCATTTTTTACACATAGCTGCCCAGTTTTCCCAGCACCATTTGTTGAAGAGGCTTTCTTTGCTCCACTTAATATTTTTTGCTCCTTTATCGAAGATTAAGTGGTTGTATATTTGAGAGTGTGTTTCAGGATATTCAGTTCTATTCCATAGGTCTACTGGTCTGTTTCTATACCAATACCACACTGTCTTAATTAAAACTGCTAGAGCTTGAGGTTGGGGAAAGTGATACCTCCCATCTTCTTTTTCCCAAGGATTGCTTTAGCTATTCATGGGGTTTTATTATCACTTGATCACTTGATCACTTGAATCCGTTATTCATCGATTTGCTTGAGCGGGCATCAGTAACATTTCCATTGGACCCTATCATGTGCCAATGTAGCCCAATGGCATCTGGTTGATTCAGGAATATGAAGAGCCTCAAACTGTTCCTTCAGGGTCTTAACAAGGAAGTCTGGCCATCTTGTAGGTGGGCGGCCACGTGATCTTTTGACATCCCGTGGGATCCAGTTGGTAACGGCTCTAGTCCAGCGGTTGTCTCCAAATCGCATTACATGTCTAGCCCATCTGATTTTCAGGCCTTGGCAAATGAGACAGCATCCCTGATTCTGGAATAGCGATGGAGGTAGAACTCCGATTCCTTCACTCACTTGAGTGAGATGTGATATTCCAAGGATAGCTCTTTCGATTCCTCTCTGGGAGACCCGAATAGCATTCTCATCCTGCTTTCGTAGGGCCCAGGTCTCTGAGGCATATGTTAATGCAGGGAGAATGGTGGAGTCGAAGAGATGTGCCCGGAGCTGGAGGTTCTTTGTCCTTTTAGCTATTTCTTCAATGCCTTTGAAGGCATTCCATGCCGCTCTCTTCCTCCTGCGTAGCTCAGGTTTTAGATCATTCATCATGTTGACTTCTCGACCTAGGTACACATAACTGCTGCATTCAGAGATGTTTGTTCCATTGAGAGTGAATGGGGCCTCAGGAACTAGTTCATTTTTCATGAACATAGTTTTCTTCAGATTCAGCTTTAGACCTATCTTTCCACATTCTCGGTCAAAGTCAGCCAGCATCTGTGCCGCTTGGCTAATGTTTGGTGTTATTAGAACGATGTTATCAGCGAAGCAGAGGTGGTGTAGTTGCCTACCATCTATCTTCACTCCTATTCCTTCCCATTCTAATTGTCGCATGATGTTCTCGAGGGTGGTCTTGAAGAGTTTTTGTGAAATGGTATCACCCCTGTCAAACCCCTCTTTTGACATCAATGATCACTTCTTTGTAGAATGGTGAGATCCTGGTGGTGAATCCGTAATACAGCTCACGAAGGATCTTGATGTATTGGGTTTGAACACCCTGTTTGGCTAGGGCTTCAATGACCGCCTCAGTCTCCACAGAATCAAAGGCTTTCTGTAAATCAATGAACGTGAGAAAGAGTGGCATCTTGTACTCCCTACAAACCTCAATGAGCTTGGTTACTGTGTGGATATGGTCGATTGTGCTGAATCCTTTCCAGAAACCTGCTTGCTCGCATGGTTGTCCTTCATCTAGTGTTCTGCTAATCCTGTTCAGGATGACTCGTGTAAACAGCTTGTAGATGCTTCCAATCGATGGTTTTGTCTGACCGATGTTGCTGTCGTCCCCAAATTCCAAACAGGATCGGACCACCGTCCCCTTCGTGCAAAATTCTACTTCCCGCAACGGGGAGCAAAAGGCTGCAAAGTTTAAGAAGAGAACTCCCAGAATGACCACCAACTGGGAACTCTTTGGCACCATTGCAGCAACATGGGAAGATACCATCATTGACGACATTGATGAAGAATACAACCGACTGATTCAGCATATCCATGATTGTGCGAAGAATGCCGAGAGAGAGAAAGACACAAAGGGACGCTTTGTCTTCAGAAACTCTTGAGCTCATTCGCCAACGTGGCAAGGCGCGAGCCTCAGGAGACCAAATGCTAACGTCCAAGCTTGCTAAACGGTGCAGAGAAGCAATGAAGACCTCAACAACAGAAGAGCAGAAATACTGGAAGATGCAGCAGAAGCCGGGAAAAGAATTCGCACAGCCCGCCTGTCCTTCGCCAACTATAAGACCAAGATGACTGCCCTCCGACGCCTTGATGGATCTATCACATCTTCCAGAAAGGCAATGGAGAAGAGCATCCAGGACTTCTACTCAAATCTCTTTGATAGCCACATCCACCTGCCCACATCCCAAATTCCACAGGATGGATATGTCATTCCCAACTTCTCCCTTCTGAAATCCGACATGCCATCTCATCGGTAAAGAAGGGAACAGCACCAGGCCCAGACAAAGTCAGATCCAAACACCTGAAGAATCTGCCGTCAGTACTCATCAATACTCTAGCTCGACTCTTCACATGCTACCTGTCCGAATGCAAGGTGCCCTCCCAATGGAAAACCAGCAGGACAGTTCTACTGTTCTACTGTTCAAGAAGGGAGACATTCACGACATCGGCAACTATCGCCCCATCTGCCTGTTGTCCGTCATCTACAAGCTGGGGTTTTATTATTCCATACAAATTTCAGGAGTCTTTGTTCAATTTCTTTGAAGAACATCATGGGTACCTTTATAGGGACCACATTGAATCTGTATAAAGCTCTAGGGAGTATTACCATTTGATAATGTTAATCCTTCCAATCCATGAGTAGGGAATGTGTCTCCATTTCCTCAGGTCTTCTTTATTTCCTGAAGTAATGTTTTATAGTTTTCTTTTGTAGAGATCCTTTACATTCTTTGTTAAACTGATTCCTAGGTATTTGATTTTCTGTGGCACAATTGTGAATGGGATAGTTTCTTTAATGTCCCTTTCTTCTCTTTCGCTGTTTGCATATAGGAAGGCCATTGACTTTTGGGTATTGATTTTTACCCTGCCACTCTACTATAGGAATGTATTATTTCTAGGAGCCTCTTGGTAGAGAGTTTCGGGTTTTCCAGGTATAATATCATGTCATCTGCAAATAGTGATAACTTGGCTTCTTCCCTTCCTATCTGGATGCTCTTAATGTCTTTTTTCTTCCCTGATTGCTACGGCAAGTACTTCTAGTACTATATTGAATAGAAGTGGTCACCTTGACTTTTGAATAACTTGACTTATTATACATCTACTAAGACTTTTATGTTTTCTAGATTGGACACAGCTCCTCTTTATACACGCTGCACCCAGCGTGGGGCAGTTAGAATTTACCAGGAGACTACCACCCTGGCTACGTTGAGACTATAGGAAGATTACAGGAAGGATCATACTAGTTTGCTCTCAAGCAGGCGAGTGTGACCCTTTCAGTATATGGAGAACAAGATACTCAGAATCACCCTGGTGCAGATAATAAATAAGGACCTTGTGGGTACAATCTAGATTACATGAAGCTCTTGAAATTAAGATGTATTACTTTTTACCAGCCTCTCTCTCCAGTGTTTTACATAAGTGAGATCATCTCAGTAGTAGTGATTAGTCCTTGGCATAACCTTTGTTTATACCTGTAATAGGGTGTGGCATTACCCTTTTTACAATATGTTTATGGTTCTTTGTTGATACGACCCTCCCTGTCACAGATAGGATTACTTTGGTGTATATAAGGGGACTAATTTGAGGCTCCCTCAGCCTTTTTCCCCTTATTTTGGGTAGGACTCCTCTCGGGTGAGATCCTCTCTCTTTTGGTGGAAGATTTATGCTCTTTTGTATGGTCTAAGTGACCAGAGCTATAGTTCTTTCACTATATTGGATTGCTGTGGAAGAGCTTTTTGTACTATTAAAAGTGCGCTGGACTCGTGAGTTTTCATATTCTCCTGGTGTCCTCGGAGGTAGAAGAATACTGTCCTGATACTGTCGGGACCCCAAAAGGCATCCCTAACAGTCCCATATGTTTATCTTTGCTTCTAGTTGTTTCGTTAGTGGTGTTTCACCTTTGAAGATGTATTTAGCTTCAATGTCGTGGAGAGTTTTTCCTATATCTTCTTCAACATAGTTTATGGATTCAGGTCTGATATTGAGATCTTTTATCCATTTTGATCTAATTTTTGTGTATGGTGTTAGACAAAGGCCCAAATTCATTTTTTTTACATGTAGCTGTCCAGTTTTCCCAGCACCAATTGTTGAAGAGGCTTTCCTTACTCCATTTTGGACTCTTTACACCTTTATCAAACATTAAATGTTCATGTGTTTGAGGGTGGGTATCAAGATACTCAACTCTATTCTGTCGGGAATGCTGTCGGGTCCCTGACAGTGTCAGGGCAGAAGTTCTCTTCTACTCTGAGGACACTGGGGGAACAGATGAAAACTCACAAGTCCAGTGCAGTTTCAAAAAGGTTTTTAATAGTACAAAAGCTCTTCCACAACACTCCTATATAATGAACAAACTCTAGCTCTGGTCTGAACTTCACTGTATCACTGTCTTCCCATTGTTCATTGATTTGCTCGAGTGGGCACTAGTAACATCTCCATTAGTCCTGTCACAAGCAAGTGTAACCCAAGGGCATCTACTTGCTACAGGGACAGGAGGAGCCCAAACCATTCTTCAGGTTATGGATCTGAGGTCCATAATAGTTACTAGTCTTCGGCATAAAAGTAAAAAAACACGGTAGCTTGCCAGGCTTTACCGTGTAGGTGGTATAGTCTCAGTAGAAGGCTCTCAACCCGAGCATTTACTGATGAAATATAAAGGGGGAAGATCAGGTTTTCTGTTGGATAGAGCTCTGAGGAACTATGGAGTCTGGATGTTGAGGATGACTAACTGCATGATGTGTGGTTTGCTTTGGCTTCTTGCCAGGCTTACTGATGTCAGTTAAAATATGTCTATAACTGTCTACTATATATAAATGTGAAAGAAATTGGGAAGAAACGCTACGCAAAAATTCAGTATCCTATAAAAATATTGGGCTGCAAAGCAGACACGTGCCAAGGGACTTGTGGGTCTGGTGTGGGTGGGCAACTGGCATGGAGGTGGAGAAAAGGGCAGGGCCCAAAAACTCCACTCCGAGTCTGGGCAGACTTGTGGGTCTGGTGTGGGTGGGGCAACTGGCATGGAGGTGGAGAAAAGGGCAGGGCCCAAAACTCCACTCCGAAGTCTGGGCAGCATGGTCTCTCCCCCACTCATGAGAGCAACCCTTGAGCAATGTTGGACTCGGTCCATGGGATGGCCGAGCCCCTTACTGGGAGGTCAGCTCCATGGGTTGCTTCCACATGGGGCCAGCTGGAGCAGCACAGCTGTGGGTCTGAAGTGGATGGGTCTGGATCTCTTTCGGTTGCAAATTAGCTGAGTCTGGTGTGGGTGGGTCTCTTTCTTCCGGGGCAACTGGCATGGAGGTGAAGGAAAGGGTAGGAAAGGACTGTGCTGCTCAGCCGGCCCCATGTGGAAGCAACCCATGGAGCTGACCTCCCGGTAAGGGGGCTCAGCCATCCCTGGCCGAGTCCAACATTGCTCCAAGGGTTTACTCTCATGAGTGGGGGGAGAGACCATGCTGGCCGGACTTCGAGTGGAGTTTTGTCCGAACTTAGACCATACAAAAGAGCCTAGGTCTCCCACCAAAGAGAGAGGATCTCACCCGAGCTGAGTCCTACCCAGAAGGAGCAAAAGGCCAAAGAGCAAAAGTCAAAAGCAAAAGGCCAAGGAGCAAAAAGCCACAGGAGCCAAAAGCTGAAAGCTAAAAGGCCAAAAGGGCCTCAAGTCAGTCCCTTTATATACACCAAAGTAATCCAGGGAGGGTCATGTCAACAAAGAACTCTAAACAGAGTGTAGTGCCACACCCTATTGCAGGTATAAACAAAGGTTATGCCAAGGACTAATCCCGAGATTATCTCTTATGTAAAACACTGAAGAGAGGGCTGATATAAAGTAATACATCTTAATTTCATGAGCTTCATGTAATCTAGATGGTACCCACAAGGTCCGGTATTATTATCTGCACCAGGGTGATTCTGAGTATCTTGTTCTCCGTATACTGAAAGGGTCACACTCGCCTGCTTAGAGCAAAACTACTATGATCCTTCCTAGAGTCTTCCTATAGTCTCAACATAGCCAGGATGGTAGTCTCCTGATAAATTCTAACTGTCCCACGTTGGGTGCAGTGGGTATAAAGAGGAGCTGTGCCCAATCTAGAAAACATAGAAGTCTTAGTAGATGTATAAGTCAGAAGTTATTCAGTCAAGGTGACTTCTGTAATTGCCACACCCTCTAGCAGTGTTTATATAGAGAGAGGTCTCATTACAATGAACCTTGGCTTAAATAGATTAAGCTGGGAGTGGGCAAAGCAACAAAACTCCCAGAATAGCTAAACCTGTTCTCCAACACTATTCCATAGGTCCACAGGTCTGTGTTTATTCCAATACCATGCTGTTTTAATTACTACTGCTTTGTGTTAAAGTTTGAAGTTGGGAAAAGTGATGCCTCCCATCTTCTTTTCCCCAAGGATTGCTTTAGCTATCTGTTGGGGTTTATTATTCCATAATTGTTTGGTCAATTTCAAAGAAGACTATCTTTAGACCCTCCGTTATTCCAAATTTCCTTCATTACTTTGAAGGCTAAATTCCCCCTCCTTCTTTTTTCTTTTTATATAGATGACTGGCACTTTTATTAAAATTTTTTTTGAAGTGCTGGAATTCAAACCCAGGACTTACACAACTTGAGTCTATCTTAAGTCTGCTTGAAAGCTGGTATTATTTAAGCATATACATCTGAGTTCTCTTGAGATATTGATCCACACTATGTTCAAGAAGTGTTCTGGACCTCAGACATTAAAGGGGCTGGCAGGAGATTCTGATAATGGAGAGATTCTAGGAGTAAAGGAAGTTCCTGGCAAATTAACAGATACCACTGGATAAAAATGGCTGAAGTTTTTTAAAAACGTTTTGGTATTTCTTTCAACTGTTCAATAAAAATGATTTAAGCTACAATAGCAAAAATTCTCAATGTAACCCGGCTTAAACAATAAAAAAGAACTCTCATATTTTCAAATACACTCTCAGTGGTTCAGCAAATGCCTGTTTATCCAAGGCAGTTTGTCAACTCATCTCTGAATCTATTCTCAGATTGAATCCCATCTGCTTGTAAAATGGGAACAATGTAACTGCCACACAGAATGGTCACATAGGAACTGACTCGGACTGAGGAAGAATGAATATTGAGGAGTAAGCCACACTGGCCTTACATCATACATGGGGTCATTCTCTATACACTGAAAACCAATTGGTTTTTCCCACCCCTACTTAATGAAATATTTTTTTCTTTATTGATGGAACCCTGTATTGTAACTTTAAATGCTTCAAGTATGCATTACTGAAAATCAACATGTATATATATTATATTTAACCCATCAGTAAAGGTATTAATTCTTTTCTCCATTATTCGAATGTTCCTTGGTCCTGATTTCTCAGCTCAACTCCTTTCTTTTCCAGAAAACTTATGTTTGTTTTCTCTATGAAATCGTGTTTTTTTTTAATTTCTCCACCTGACTTATTTCTCGCTAAGTACTATATCTTCCATGTTATTAAAACATGGTAGAGTTCTCTGTGAATAATTTTCAATGTTTATCAGCCAATAGGCCCTTAGATTGCTTTCAATCTTTGGCTACTAAAAATAAGACTACAATAAACACGGGGGCACAGAACAGATCTCTTCAAATTTGTGCTTTGTGTTTTGTTTTTGGTAAATATCTAGAAGTAGCACAACAGGATAAAACAGAATTTCCAGCATACATGCATACACACACACACAACTGTAGTGGGCTTTACATTCAATGGTGCATGGAGGCCACCAGGGCCACACCTAGTGTGATACTAAGGATCAAACCCAGGGCTTCCTATATGCAAAGTATGTGTCTACTACTTAAGCAACATCTCGAGTCCTATTTTGAGAATTTTCACACTGCCTCAACTTACATTCCCAACAGTGTGGACAAAAATTTTCTTTTTGAAAATGTGCCTGCAATACGGGCAGGCTGGGGCTGGGTGGGGGAATGTTTGGGATGTGGGTGGTGGAAATGAGGAACTGGTGGAGGATGGGTGCTTTGAACACTGTATGACAGAGACCCAATTAAGAACATTCTTATAATTGTATATCACACATGGTAATATCACTTGATCACTTGAATCCCGTTATTCATCGATTTGCTCAAGTGGGCACCAGTAACATTTCCATTGGACCCTATCACGTGCCAATGTAGCCCAATGGCATCTGGTTGATTCAGGAATATGAAGAGCCTCAAACTGTTCCTTCAGGGTCTTAACAAGGAAGTCTGACCATCTTGTAGGTGGGCGGCCACGTGATCTTTTGACATCCCATGGGATCCAGTCGGTAACGGCTCTAGTCCAGCGGTTGTCTCCAAATCGCATTACATGTCCAGCCCATCTGATTTTCGAAGCCTTGGCAAATGAGACAGCGTCCCTGATTCTGGGAATAGCGACGGAGGTCAGAACTCCGGATTCCTTCACTCACTTGAGTGAGGCGTGATATTCCAAGCATAGCTCTTTCGATTCCTCTCTGGGAGACCCGAATAGCGTTCTCATCCTGCTTTCGTAGGGCCCAGGTCTCTGAGGCATATGTTAATGCAGGGAGAATGGTGGAGTCAAAGAGTTGTGCCCGGAGCCGAAGGTTCTTTTGTCCTTTTAGCTATTTCTTCAATGCCTTTGAAGGCATTCCATGCCGCTCTCTTCCTCCTGTGCAGCTCAGGTATTAGGTCGTTCATCATGTTGACTTCTTGACCTAGGTACACATAACTGCTGCATTCAGAGATGTTTATTCCATTGAGAGTGAATGGGGCCTCAGGAACTAGTTCATTTTTCATGAACATAGTTTTCTTCAGATTCAGCTATAGACCTATCTTTCCACATTCTTGGTCAAAGTCAGCCAGCATTTGTGCCGCTTGGCTAATGTTTGGTGTTATTAGAACGATGTTATCAGCGAAGCGGAGGTGGTGTAGTTGCCGACCATCTATCTTCACTCCCATTCCTTCCCATTCTAATTGTCACATGATGTTCTCGAGGGTGGCGCTGAAGAGTTTTGGTGAAATGGTATCGCCCCTGTTGAACCCCTCTCTTGACATCAATGATCACTTCTTTGTAGAATGGTGAGATCCTGGTGGTGAATCCGTAATACAGCTCACGAAGGATCTTGATGTATTGGGTTTGAACGCCCTGTTTGGCTAGGGCTTCGATGACTGCTTCAGTCTCCACAGAATCAAAAGGCTTTCTGTAAATCAATGAACGTGAGACAGAGCGGCATCTTGTACTCCCTACAAACCTCAATGAGCTTGGTTACTGTGTGGATATGGTCGATTGTGCTGAATCCTTTCCGGAAACCTGCTTGCTCGCATGGTTGTCCTTCATCTAGTGTTCTGCTAATCCTGTTCAGGATGACTCGTGTAAACAGCTTGTATAATAAAAATTTTAAAAAAGTTTTCCTATTTCCACATCTTCTTCAAGAACTTTTTTTTGTCTTTTTGGATAACAGTCTTCCTTGCAGCTATAAGTGGATGATTTCTTATGTCTATTTTGCTTAGTAGTTCCTTAGTAATAAAAAGGTATACACTTATCTCCCATGTGTGCTTAGTGGTCTTTTTAAAAGAAATAATTTTCAGATCTTCTGGAATTTTTCAGCAGCATTTTTCTTAGTTCTTGCTTTGGGACCCATGTGGGAGTGATGTGGGTTACTCCTGGCAAGGAGCTCAAGGATCACTCCTGGTAGTGCCCAGGGCACCATGCAGTGCCAGAGATCTAACCCAGTGTTCTAGTATGCAGGAGTATGTACTCTGATCCTTTGAGTCCTCCAGTCTCCAGATCTCAGTGCTCTTCTAGTTATATTTTATGAGTCCTAGAGCCTTTACCAACTGGATCCCACAGGATGTCAAAAAAAAACACACGTGGCCACCCCACCTATAAGATGGTCAGACTTCTTCGCCAAGACCCTGAATGAATGGTTTGAGGCTCTTGGTATTCCTGAAGCAACCAGATGCCATTGGGCTACACTGGCACGTGATAGGGTCAAATGGAAATGTTACTGACACCCACTTGAGCAAATCGATGAATAACGGGATGTCAAGTGATCAAATGATATACTTAGGACATTAACTTTTTGCTGCAAGTATGGTATGCAAATATCTTCTCCTAGTCAGTAGGATGTCTGTGTTGATGTTTCTTTCACTGTGAAGCAGTTTTTCAGTTTGATAATCCCATTTATTTATATTTATTCTTGTTTCTGTTACAGTTGAGTTCACAAACTCCTCTTTATGGTTGCTGTCCAGGTACATGCTTTCTTCTTATTTTTTTTGAGAGCCACACCCTGTAGTGCCTAGGGCCTACTCCTGGCTCTGCACTCAGGAATCATTCCTGGCAGAATTTGGGGAATATGTGATACCAGAGTCGAACCTGGATCAGCCTCATATAAGGTAAGCACCCTACTTGCTGTACTATTTCTCTGTTTTCTTTTATATTTCATATGGCTTTTGTTTTCCTCCATATCTCATATTACATTCAAGTCTTTATTCCATTTTGAATTAAACTTTGAATATGATATTAGTGATCGTTTTATTCTTTCACACACTGCCCAGATTTCCCAGCAACATTTCTTGAAAAGACTTTCCTTTCTCTATTTTAAGCTCTTGGTTTCTGCATTGTAAATTGGCTCTTCAACTGAGATTGGTGGGTTAAGCTCTGTTCCAATTATATGTGTGTTTTATTCCAATATCACCTAATTGCCTCGTAAGTTGGAGAGATGAAACCTCCTTTTCCCCCACCATAATTGTAGAAGTGGTTTTATTCTTTGAAGCTTTCTGTACTTACAAGATTTCATAGTTTTCTAAATTAAAAAAAATTATTGAATCACTATTAAATACACAAAGTTGTTCACAATTGGGTTTCAGTCATACAATATTCCAACACTTTCTGATTCACCAGTGAACATTACTAACCATGAATGCCTCCAGTTTCTCTTCCACCACCCCTCCCTCCGCAGCCTGGCTCTATCAGACATGTCTCTCTCTCTCTCTCTCTCTCTCTCTCTCTCCCTTCTTTTTTCCTTTTGGGCATAATGATTTGAGATACAGGTAATGAAAGATTATCGAAGTCTCATACTTTTTATCCTACTCTCAAGACTGCTATTGAGGTTTTGAAAGGGGCTGCAGTGAAACTTAGAGTGTTTTAGGTAATATAACCATTTTAATGATGTTATGATAGGTGTACAGCTGAATCTCAGCAAAACTATGTTCATAAAAAATGAACTAGTTCCAGAGGCCCCATTCACTCTCAATGGAACGAACATCTCTGAATGCAGCAGTTATGTGTACCTAGGTTGAGAAGTCAACATGATGAACAACCTAATACCTGAGCTGCACAGGAGGAAGAGAGTGGCATGGAATGCCTTCAAAAGCATCGAAGAAATAGCTAAAAAAGACAAAGAACCTCTGGCTCCAGGCACATCTCTTCAACTCCACCATTCTTCCTGCATTAACATATGCCTCAGAGACCTGGGCCCTATGAAAGCAGGATGAGAGTGCTATTCGGGTCTCCCAAAGAAGAATCGAAAGAGCTATGCTTGGAATATCACGCCTCACTCAAGTGAGAGAAGGAATCCCGGAGTTCTGACCTGACATCGCTGTTCCAAAGTCAGGGATACGGTCTCATTTGCCAAAGCACCGAAAATCAGATGGGCTAGACATGTAATGCGATTTGGAGATGACCGCTGGACTAGAGCTGTTACTGACTGGATCCCAAAGGATGTCACAAGATTACATGGCTGCCCACCTACAAGATGGTCAAACTTCTTTGTCAAGACCCTGAACAAATTGTTTGAGGCTCTTTGTATTCCTGAAGCAACCAGATGCCATTGGGCTACTACACTGGCATGTGATAGGGTCAAATGGAAATGCTACTGGTGCCCGCTCGAGCAAATCAATGAATAATAGGATGTCAAATGATCAAGTGATCAATTGAATTCATGAATACAGAACATCTCTTCTTCTCTTTGAATCTTTCATTTTTTAACAAGGTATTGTTTTCCATGTATACAATTATCACACTTTTGGTTAAAATTAGTCCAAAGTAATTAACTTCTATGTACTTATAGACTTGTTCTCCTGATTTTCCTGTTAGCCCATTATTTGAATATAGAATTGCAGCTGATTTTCGTACAATGATTTTTTTTTCCTGGTTTGGGAATGCATTATATAATTTTTTAGAGGGAGGGATTTTGGGTGACAGCAGATTAGTTTTATTTTCCTTTAGTTTCCCTTCATTGTTTTGATCACTTGATCACTTGACATTCTGTTATTCATCAATTTGCTCAAGTGGGCGCCAGTAATATTTCCATTTGACCCTATCACGTGCCAGTGTAGCCCAATGGCATCTGTTTACAATACCAGATGCAATACTTGGTCAATTGGGCTTTGTGAACTGAATTTTTTGTTTTTTTACTTAAAAATAATTGAAATTTATTCTTACAGTTTTGAGTCTGAAGTCAAGATGTTGGTAAGGTTTGTTCCTTATGAGGATTTTGGGAGACAATCTGCTTCTGTCTTAGCTTGTGCTATTGTCTAACAGTGCTTGGTGACCCTGTCACATTTTAATCTTTGCCTCTGTTGTCATAAGCCATCATCTTCTTTCCTGGCTTCATATTTTCAAATCCATCTGTATTAAGTTCCAAAGTTCTCCTTTCATACTAGGAAACCCAACATGTTTGATTAGGGGCCCACATATATATATATGTGTGTATATATATGTATATATACATATACACACAATATATATGGCATAATAAAAGTATTTTTATTATGCCACCATGATATATACAATTATGAAGATGTTCATGTTTGGGTTTCAATTATCAGTGTTTCAGCACCCATCCCTCCCCATTATCCACTTCCTACCACCAATGTCCCCTGCTTCCCAAGAGCAAAGAAAGACTCTTCAACAAGTGGTGCTAAGAAAACCGGGCAGCTACATGTGAAAAAAATGAATGTGGACCTCTGTCTAACACCATGAAAAAAAGTCAAATCAAAATGGATTAAAGGTCTTAATATCAGACCTGAATCCATAGAGTATATTGAAGAAAATATAGGAAAAACCCTCCACGACATTGAAGCTAAAGGCATCTTCAAAGGTGAAACATCACTAACAAAGCAATTGGAAGCAAAGATAAACATATGAGACTACATGAAACTAAAAAGCTTCTTCACCTCAAAATAAATGGTCACCAAGATACAAAGACAATCCACAGAGTGGGAAAGAATATTCACCCAATACCCATCTGATAAGAGTTAATATCCAGGATACATCAGGAACTGGTAGAACTTCACAAGAAGAAAAACAGCCAACCCCATCAAAAAATGGAGAGAAGAAATGAACAGAAAATTCCAAAAAGAATAAATTTGAATGGTGAAAAGGCATTTGAGAAAATGCTTATCATCACTAATCATCAGAGAGATGAAAATCAAAACAACAATGAAATATAATCTCACATCGCAGAGATTGGCACACATCCAAAAGAGCAAAAACAACAAGTGCTAGCATAAATGTGGGGGAGAAAGGGACTCTCATCCATTGTTAGTATGAGCCTTTTTGGGAAAACAATATGAACATTCTTCCAAAAACAATATGAGTGGTACAGCCTTTTTTGAACACAATATGGACATTCCCTCCAAAAACTAGAAATTGAGGTCCCTTTAGATCCAGTCATACCACTCCCAGGAACATGCCCTGGGAGGCTAAAAACACACAGCAGAAATACCGCCTACACGTCTATGTTCATAGCAGCACTATTCATAATACCCAGGATCTGGAAACAACCAGAGTGTCCAAGAACAGAATGGATTAATAAACTGGTACAGCGACACAATGGAATACTCTGCAGCTGTTAGGAAAAATGAAGTTATGAAATTTTCCTATAAATGGATGGAGCCAGCTTGCTTTCATGGCTGTCCTTCATCTAATGTTCTGCCAATCCTGTACAGGGATGACTCAAGTCAACAGCTTGTAGATGACAAACAGGCAGATGGGACGATAGTTGGCAATGTCATGGATGTCTCCCTTCTTGAACAGTAGAACTGTCCTACTGGTTTTCCATTGGGAGGGCACCTTGCATTTAGACAGGTAGTGTGTGAAGAGCTGAGCCAGTGTAATGATGAGTACTGATGGCAGATTCTTCAGGTGTTCGAGTCTGACTTTGTCTGGACCAGGTGCTGTTTGCTTCTTTACCAACAAAATGGCATGTCGGATTTCAGAAGGGAGAATTTTGGGAAGGACATATCCATCTTGAGGAATTTGGTATGTGGGCAGGTGGATGTGGCTATCAAAGAGATCTGTGTAGAAGTCATGGATAATCTTCTCCATTGCCTTCCTGGAAGATGTGATAGATCCATCAGGATGTTGGAGGGCAGTCATCTTGGTCTTAAAGTTGGCGGAGGAGGGGCTGGCTTCCAAAAAATATTCAGCACAATCGACCATATCCACATGGTAACTCAAGCTCATTGAGGTTTGTAGGGAGTTCAAGATGTTGCTCTGTCTCACGTCCATTGATTTAAAGAAAGCCTTTGATTCTGTTGAGGCCGAAGCGGTCATCAAAGCCCTAGCCACACAGGGCATTTAAAACCCAATACATCAAGATCCTTCATGAGCTGTATTACGGATTCACCACCAGGATCTCACCATTCTACAAGGAAGTGATCATTTATATCAAAAGAGGGGTTCGGCAGGGTGATACCATTTTACTAAAACTCTTCAGCACCACCCCTTGAGAATGTCATGCGACAATTAGAATGGGAAGGAATGGGAGTGAAGATAGATGGTCGGCAACTACACCACCTCCGCTTCACCGTTAACATCGTTCTAATAACACTAAACATTAGCCAAGTGGCACAAATGCTGGCTGACTTCGACCGAGAATGTGGAAAGATAGGTCTATAGCTGAATCTGAAGAAAACTATGTTTATGAAAAATGAACTAGTTCCAGAGGCCCCATTCACTCTCAATGGAATAAACATCTCTGAATGCAGCAAGTTATGTGTACTTAGGTCGAGAAGTCAACATGATGAACGACCTAAAAACCTGAGCTGCGCAGGAGGAAGAGAGCAGCATGGAATGCCTTCAAAGGCATCAAAGAAATAGCTAAAAGGACAAAGAATCTCTGGCTCCGGGCACATCTCTTCGACTCCACCATTCTCCCTGCATTAACATACGCCTCAGAGACCTGGGCCTTACGAAAGCAGGATGAGAATGCTATTTGGGTCTCCCAAAGAGGAATTGAAAGATCTATGCTTGGAATATCATGCCTCACTCAAGTGAGAGAAGGAATCAGGAGTTCTGACCTCTGTTGATGATCCAGAGTCAGGGACGCTGTCTTGTTTGCCAAGGTGTTGAAAATCAGATGGGCTAGACATGTAATGCGATTTGGAGATGACCACTGGACTAGAGCCATTACTGACTGGATCCATTGACGTCAAAAGATCATGTGGCCGCCCACCTACAAGATGGTCAGACTTCTTTTTCAAGACACTTAACAAAGATTTGAGGCTCTTTGTATTCCTGGAAGCAAGCAGATGCCATTGGGCTACACTGGCACGTGATAGGGTCAAATGGAAATGTTACTGGCATCTGCTCGAGCAAATCGATGAATAACAGGATGTCAAAGTGATCAAGTGATCTAGAAATGGATGGACATGGAAAGGATCCTGCTGAGTAAAAATTAGCCAGAGGGAAAAGGACAGACGAGAATGACTGCATTCATCTGTAGGATATAAAAAATAGCATGATATACCAATATCTAAGGCCAGGCAAAACATGGATCAGGAGGTCTTGCCAGTGGGTGGAAACTACTGAAAGTGTGTGGGAGTCAGAGTTTAGGTAAGACTGAGAAAGGAACAGTATACTAATAATTGTTGAAAATGATAATACCAGCCTAGAACTGATCATTGAATGTAGGCAAAGGGATATACATGATAACTTCTAAATGTATGTATTGCAAGCCACAATGTGTAAGAGAACGGGAACAGAGAGAGAGAGTGAGAGAGAGAGAAAAGTGCCTACCATAGAGGAAGGCAGGGGGAGAGGTGAGGGAATTAGGGGTCACTGGTGGTGGGAAATGGGCACTGGTGGAGGGATGAGTGCTAGAACACTGCATGACTGAAATCAAACATGAACATCTTTGTAACTGTGTATCTCACATTTATAATTAAAAATGGTAAAAAGAAAAAAACTGATCTTAGATCCTTCAACTATGTCAAGCTCATTTATTAGTTCTAATTGCTGTCTTACAAGTGAACTTAACATTTTCTATTTAAAGATTATGTCACAGGTATATAGTTTTAGCTTCTTTTCAACCTGAATCCTATTCATTTTCCGTGCCTAATCACTCTTGCTTGAACCTCCACTACTGTGTTATAAAGAAATAACTGTTCTTGATCTTACTTAAACAATGCTAATCCTTAACCACTAAATATGACATTGGATTTGGGATTTTATGTATATTCGTTATGATATTATGGATTCTTTCTTCATGTCTAAGTTTTAAAACACAAATCAGTATTGGGATTTTTAAGACTCCCCTCCCCATTAGGAGAATATTATTTCCCTGTATGTATGCTTCATTATTTGATTTCATGACATATTTTGCCATTAACTGTTCTTTTATAGAAACCACAGCTTGTTGTTTTTGGAGCGAGCCATGTGATGCTGAGATGAAATTCAGGACCTCATACATGCAAAAGTATGTTCTATATAACTTGAATCAATGGTCTTAGCTCAATAATTGATTTTTTCATTTTTTTGGGGGCCACCCCTGTCTATGCTCAGGTGTCACTGTTGGCAGTGCTTAGATCATCATCTGTGGTGCTAGGGATACTGAACCCTGGTCACCCTCATTAAAGGCCAGGGCCTTCCTCCTGTAAGCGTCCTCTTCAACAACTCCCATTGCTTTACTTTTTGAATCACATGACACTTGATCACTTGACATCCCGTTATTCATCGATTTGCTTGAGCAGGTGGCAGAAACATTTCCATTTGACCCTATCATGTGCCAGTGTAGTCCGATGGCATCTGGTTGCTTCAGGAATATGAAAAGCCTCAAACCGTTCGCTCAGGGTCTTGACGAAGAAGTCTGACCATCTGTAGGTGGGCGGCCAAGTGATCTTTTGACATCCCGTGGGATTCAGTTGGTAATGACTCTTGTCTAACGGTCATCTCCAAATCGCATTACATGTCCAGCCCATCTGATTTTCGGTGCTTTTGGCAAATGAGACAGCATCCCTGACTCTGGATCATCAACGGAGGTTGGAGCCCGGATTCCTTCTTTCACTTGAGTGAGGCGTGATATTCCAAGCATAGCTCTTTCGATTCTTCTTTGGGAGACCCAAATAGCATTCTCATCCTGCTTTCAGAGGGGCCCAGGTCCCTGAGGCGTTTGTTAATGCAGGGAGAACGGTGGAATTGAAGAGATGTGCCCAGAGTCTGAGGTTCTTAATATCAAACTTTTATATAAGTTGGTCATTGTTGCAGGACTCCTCTAAGAGCCCCCCCTTCTCTACCTTAGAAAAGTTTTTCCAGGAAGATCTTAGCTCAAGACATTAGCATATAAAAGGGCCTAGGTGAGGTGCTGGGAGAGATTACCTGAGGGCATTTGACTCTCCCTGCTTTCCATAACAGTGGGAGGGAGGTCTGAGTTGCAGGGGTATAATACTAGCCTGCTTCCTCTCTGGCACGCTCCTTTTGGGCTCTCTCTTTGTGAGCTCGCACCTTTCTTGGGAGTCTTGTCTTTGTCTCCTCTTTACAGGGCCTTTACACGTGGTGGCCGCCATCTTGGCCTACACGTGGCTGGGGTTCTAGCCTGGAATCCTAAGTACCGGGCTTTTCCTTTTGCTGATTTGTATGCCTGAACCTGTGATAAGTAAACCCTTTTAAAACTGCATCGGATTCCTGAGTTTTCATCCATTCCTCGCCGGCTTCGGAGGTAGAAGGGAACTTGCTTCCTGGCACTGTTGGGGACCCTGGAGGAGCTCCCGACAGGTCATGAGGTAAAATTACTTTTATTTGCTGCTACATTTATCTAGAATTTGAGGGAACAATTTTAATTTTGGATCTGCAGCCCCTATTTAGAACTCATTGCTGTTTCCCCTCCATGTTTTATTTATTTATTTTTCTGAATCACAGTGAGATACAGTTACAAGGTCGTTTTGTGGAATTTTGAATCTATATTCATAATATATATTAGCTTCTTGTCATGACAAATAGCAAAAAAGCAAACAGAAAAAAATAGTGTGCAATGTATATGACATAGTAAGCCTAGCACTGTTAAGGAAAATACTGATCAGGAAGAAAATGAAAAATATGAAAAATAAAATGGGCAAATAAATTTCACACAGAGCCATTTGTATGTCTACTTTGGAGATATGTCTTCAAGCCTACAGAGTTGTAGAAATTTATTATGTACTTTTACCTTGATAAAATTTATTATGTATTTTACCTTTTGGATACATGATTAGCAAGTATATTTCTCATTTCATAAAATAGCTTTTATACTACTATTTCCTTTTATGTGCAGCTATTTTAGGTTTAATTAGATCCTGTCTGTATATTACTGCATTATTGCTTCTAGTATCATGCTGATATCATCACCGAAAGTAATGTTATGAACTTTTTTCCTCTGCATTTTCTTCTAGAAATTTCAGTTTCAGATTTTATGTTAAAAGTCTTTAATCCACTTTGGACTGCCATTTTTGGGAGGGAGTTTTTTGGCCAACTTGACATTGCTGAGGACCTATACCTGGCTCTGTGCTCAGGGATCACTCCTATGCACTGGATCATGCGAGTGCCTGGGCGATCACATACGGTGCTAATTATTGAAAATGGGTTGGCTGTGTGCAAAGCAAGCACCTTACTTACTATGTAAGGTGGCTCTTTGGTGGTCTTTTAGTATGGTGTAAGATGTGGCTCCATCTTATTTTTCCATATTGATATTCAAGATTTTATTATAGCAAAATTTGAAGAGGCTCCTTTCCATTATATTAGAATTTTGTCAAAATTAGTTGATAATATATGTGTAAGTTTTATCTTTTCTGGTTGCTCTGTTCTGTTTGATTGGCTTTTTATATCACATCCAATATTATAATACTTTGATTACTAAAGTTTTTTGATATGTTTTGAAATTAAAAGTTCCATGCCTTCAGTTTTTTTCTTTGTCAAGATATTTTGTGTGTGTGGTTCCATCTGAATTTCATTTTTATTTGCTCTTGTTACTTAAAAACGCCATAGGAATTTTTGATAGAGACTGCACTGTCAACATCACTTATCTTCAGGGAAATGTAAATCTAAGTAACAGGGAGATACTATCACACACCTGTTAGGATGGCTACTGTTAAATAAAAGACAAGTCCTGATGAGGATATAAATAAATTAGAGGACTTGTACACTATTGGTAGAATAAAAATATGTTCCAATATTTCAGCCAATGTAAGAAACAGTATGGATGTCCTTAAAAATTAAAAATACAATTACTATAAGACCTAACAACCCCACTTCTATTTACTAAAGAGGCAAAATAAGAGATCTTGTAGATATGTATCTATTTACTGTAGAAATACAATAGCCAACATATGTAAATAACATAAATGTTTGTTGATGGACAAATAAAGTATGCTATTATACAAATAACTTGTCTACACCCAGGGCTCTGCCCTGTGGACCCTGGATGGTTGATGGTCTGACATAGAAAAGACTGGGCCCCTGGGATGAACCCAGAGCCGCTGCAGAGCCTGGCAAGCTACCTGTGGTGTATTCAATATGCCAAAAACTAACAATAATGGATCTCATTCCCAACAAATGGAGACATTACTGGTGCCTGCTAGAGGAAATCCATGATCAATGGGAAGACAAGTGATACAAGTGATTATACAAATATCGGCAATTCAGCCTATTAAAAGAAAATAAGTTATTACTGAAAGATGGTCTAATACCATGATTTCACTTATATCAAATACCCAAAATTGTCAATTTCATGTAAGCAGCAGATATCAAGATGGGAGGTGCTGCTAAGGATAAGCAGGAGGTAGAAAATGATGACATACTGCTAATAACCAGTAAGGATAAGCATGAGGTGGAAAATACATACTGCTAATCATTAGGTTTTTTTTTTTTTTTTTTTTTTTTGCTTTTTGGGTCGCACCCGCGATGCTCAGGGGTTACTTCTGGCTCTGCACTCAGGAATTACTCCTGGCGGTGCTCGGGGACCATATGGGATGCCGGGGATCGAACCAAGGCCGGCACAGGCCGGCCGCGTGCAAGGCAAACGCCCTACCCGCTGGGCTATCACCCCCGCCCCATAGTTTTAAAGCTTCCATAATGCAAGAATTTCCTCCACCTCCATGCCAGCTACCCCAGAAGAGAGACATACCAGACCCACAGCTTTGTCGGCAACCCCAGAAGAGACCCAAACCCAACTACTCCAGACCCACAGCTATGCTGCTCGCCCCCACATGGACACAACCCATGGAGCTGACCTCCGGTGGTTGGTAAGGGGGCTCAGCCAGCTCCTGGCCGATTCCAACATTGCTCCAAGGGTTCGCTCACGTGTGGGGGGGAGGGGCCACGCTGGCCAGACCTGGAGCAGGCTTTTTGGGCTCCTCCACCCTTTCCTCCACCTGAATGCCAGCTACCCCGGAAGAGAGACATGCTAGACCTACAGCTCCGTTGGCAACCCCGGAAGAGATCTAGACCCAACCATTCTAGACCCACAGCTGCGCTGCTAGGCCCCACGTGGAAACAACCCATGGAGCTGACCTCTTGGTAAGGGGGCTTGGCCAGCCCCTGGCCGAGTCCGACATTGCTCCAAGGGTTCGCTCACGTGTGGGGAGGGCCATGCTGGCCAGACTTGGAGCAGGGATTCGGTTGGAGGATCTTTCACATTTATACAATGTATATAGTACTAGGCAGGTTCTAGTTGTGACCTGTCATCCCAGTGAGCCTAGCAGGAAGCCAGAGCAACCCCCACACCATGAGGTCAGTCGTTTCAACATCCAGACTCCACAGCGCCTCAGAGCTCCACCCAAGAGAAAACCTTTATCAGTAAATGCTCGAGAAGAGAGTCTTCTACTGAGAGTATACCACCTACACGGCAGAGCCTGGCAAGCTACCGTGTTTTATTTGATATGCAAAACAAACAGTAACAATTATGGACCTCATCCCATGACCCGAAGGAATGGTTTGAGGCCTTCCCTGATCCTGGAGCAAGCAGATGCCCCTGGTGTACACTTACTTGCAACAGGATATATGGAGATGTTACTGGTGCCCACCGAGCAAATCAATGGACAACAGGAATACAAGTGAATGCAAGGTGAGTGCACTCTGTAACAACATGGTACCTAGAATTAGCACTACTGCAGACTTAAAGATATATTAAGGTAGATTCCCCTGTTAGGTGTTCTTAGCATAACATAAAAACTAAGCAATTCAATATACATTGATGTTCACGGTCACTCAAACAAAATATAAATAAGAGTACAACACATATAAAACAGAGTGCTAGGTTGTAAAAAATCAGAAAAGAGAGATAAAACAAGTGTTTATAAGTTATGAAATCTGCCTATAAATGAATAGACATGGAGATTATCATGTTGAGTGAAATTAGCCAGACGGAAAAGGACAGATATAGAATGACTGCATTTGGGGCGGGGCGATAGTCCAGCAGGTAGGGCATTTGCCTTTGCACGCGGCCAGCCCATGCTGGCCTGGGTTCGATCCCTGGCATCCCATATGGTCCCCGAGCACCGCCAGGAGTAATTCCTGAGTGCAGAGCCAGGAGAAACCCCTGGGCATTGCCGGGTGTGACCCAAAAAAGCAAAAAAAAAAAAAAAAAATAGAATGACTGCATTCATTTGTGGGATATAAAAAAATAGTATGATGCCAATATCCAAAGCCAGGCAAAACATGGACCAGGAGCACTTGTCAGTGGTTGGAATCAACTGCAAGTGTGTGGGAGTCAGAGTCAGAGGTTCGGTAAGTTAGAGAAGGGAGGCGAGTAGTGTGCTAATAATTGTTAAAAACAGTAATGCCAGTCTAGAACTGAGCATTGAACATAGGCAAAGGGATATACATGATAACCCCTAAATGTATGTACTGCAAGTCACAATGTGTAAGAGAAGAGGGAATGGGGAGGGAGGGAGGCATGGTGGGAGAAAGAGAGAGAGAGAGAAGAGATACAAAGTACCTACCACAGAGGCAGTGGGGGGGTGGTGGTGGTGGGGGGGAATCAGGGGACATTGGTGGTGGGAAATGTGCACTGGTAGAGGATGGGTGCTAGAACACTCTATGACTGAAACCTAATCATGAACAGTTTTGTAATTGTATATTTCATTGTGGTATAATAAAATGACAACAAAAAAAAAGAACCTACTATAGTAATTGGTTTTGGGTGTGTGAAAAGGATCACTGCAAATGTACAGATGTTGACTTGTGACTTTAGGAAACTCTAAATCTTCAGGAAAATAACAACAACGAAACAACTAATTAGCTTGCTTTTGGAGGTTACAAAGAGACAGTTACAGGAATTTATAGTTCCAAAGTAAACATAGGACATGCAGTTATCTTATAATGCTGAATTAACTTTCCTTCCAAAATAGAAAAGTTAAACTTCATTTTGAAAACTAAATCTTAGCAATTAAAAGGATACTATGGAACAGACATAAAAACAAACAAGTGTTTAAAGTGTATAGGAAAATAGGAAACCTCACTGTGTAGTAAAGGATTAACTCAGCAGGAACAGGCTGTCCGAATGCTGCACACACAGAAAGATTTGGCCTTTGTGCAACTTCAAGTTGATAACCTCTAAGACCTTCGAATAAGTTCCTATTTGTCTATTGGAGGCTGGGTCACATCAGAGTTCATGCTAACAATATATGATATATATCGTGGGGTTCTTGGTCTAATGATATTAATTTTTACACGAGTGGCTAGAGACTGGATAGTTTAGGTCAAACACACGGGTCCACAAGGGCATGACCAGCCTCTACTAGAAGCCTGGGAGACCAAGGCTTAAATGCATTATTCTGATGAGCAATAAATATATCAGGTATGTTACCTTCCATCATGGCTGGGAGAATTAAGTAGTGTCCATAATACTCCACCTGGAGGAGATAACTGGAAGCTTGTCCTGATTTCTTTTGGACTCTGTCCTATATATTTTTAGCTCTGCTGATTACTATTTCCATCTTCAGAGCAATAAACCAGAACCATAAGTATAACGTATGAAGACTTTAAAAAATCGTCTATCCTTCGAGAGAAGAACCAAACCTGATAGTGGCCTTGAGGACCCCTAGCCAATAAAAAAAATTTTTAACTAAAAACATTAATACTCCCTTTGGAGGATAATTTGATACATCTTTTAACTAGAAATTCTACATAATTCACTCTAAAATTATATATGTATATATTTGTATTCAAAATGCATTAGCAAACATGTTCATCTGCTTCTGTGAACCAGAGTGGAGATAGTAAAGATTCATTAATAAGGTGCCAGTTAAAATGTTGTTTATTTACTTAACTACTGAACTAATTAAAAAAATTACGACAATTTTTAAAAAGTACATTTGAAATCTTTACCACAGTTAAGACTATGGGAAACAAACTTTTTTGAAATGTTAGCAATGCAGAGGAAACATTAAGGGATACCCCATAGTGAGTTTCATTTCTTTCAAGAGGATTATTACAGTGGATGTTGCAGCTAGGTTTAGAATCAGTGAAACTTACGTAAGTATTTTTCAAGGACACACACAGAATGAAAGAGCAGTGGCATGGCTTCCCAAGAGCTTTCATCCTGACTGACTCTGAATAAGTAGGTTGCTGTCACCAGAACCTGTGAACTCCTTCTTGCCTTGGATCTCAGAACAACTGCACCTACTCTATGGTTACTTCACCTTCATCAGAGTGAAAGTTGGGCTTACAGGTCCCCAAAAACTTTTACTATATAAATGATATTTTCTGTTAAATTAAATTTTCTTTTAAATATCATGAATTTCCTTTGTAAATTCAAAACCGACATAGTAAGTCTGCTAATGTTTGAATCCTCAAAACTACTATGAACATACCTATATGTTGGACTTTTTCATCAATGACCTCACAGTGGTATGGCCACCGTGTTGGGCTCAGAGGACCAGAAGAAGATACACCATATAAATCTCGGGGTTCTCGAAGACGTGGCACCCATCTTCCCAGTTGGTATTCTAATACTATCTGCGTAGTCCGGGGAAAAATGGGTCACTGATATTATCAGCTGCAAAAATGATTCAAATATAATTAATTGTAATAAGAAGAAAAAATATCAGTTCTTATTTTCTTTATGATACCACTGGCATTAAAATAAGTATTTATTATTATTATTTTGGTTTTGGGGTCACACTTGGTGGTACTCAGGGTTACTCCTGACTCTGCACTCAGGGATCACTCCTGAAGGTGCCTGGAAGACTAAACGGGGTGCCAGGAATCAATCTAGATTCAGCAGTGTTCAAGGCCAATGCCTGCTCCGTAGTGAGATTTTCTAACAACTGAATTTCATAATCATTAACTAGCTGTTGAGCTCAAATATAATTTATGTTAAATTCTAACTATAACTCCCAAACATGTTTCTTGCAGTTTTCTAGTGAAATTGTCTTAAGCTTAAGTCACACTAAGAATAATTTTTGTTTAATGGGTTAATTATTTACCATCTAATAGAACTATATTGTCAAAAGTTGCTAGTGAACCCAGTCACAACTTCTCAGTTCTCTTTCTAGGGCTACTGTTTGACATAACCCGGGAATAGGAATCACAAGTGCAATGGGGTTTTCCAATGAGGTAGCCAAGAAGTCCTCTCTTTTCAATGGTATAGCTGTGGGGTAATAACTGATAGTGATAACCACTCCTCCTTATCTCTTTCTCTCTTGTAAAATGCTATAACACATCTAGGTTTACCACTTTAACAAAGTTGCTTCTTTATCTGTCTCTCCCACTTCTCTTATTCTTTGCTTCCAACTTATGGCTTTTTGAGCGTCAATAAATCTGGAGTAATTTTTGAACAATCACAGATATGGTCATCGCATGAGGAGTCTAACTTCTATCCTACTGTTTTATTTCTATATTATTTTGGTCTCTTGTAACCTGACTCCTACTACATCTAAATATGCAGTGATATTCCCTTCACTTGTTAACTTCTCAGGTCTCCTATTTAGATCCATTTATTTAAATACCCGGTTATTAAATACATACTATATTATGCATAGTATGTACATAGAATTATAAACATACAAGAATTATAAAGAATTATAAACATATACTAACAATACATATGTAAAAGAAGTCCCACTGTCTGATCTGACATTGTAATTGAACATAGAAGAAAAAGAAAAATAAGATCACATCAGATGGATAAAAATGTTACATCCATCCAAATAAAACAAATATAACTGAAAGTAATAATGGGGGAATGGGGGGGCATTACTTTAGGTGGGATGGTCAGGCAAGTCTCTTCTGAAGAGGCAAGGGAATCTGAGCTGAGTCCTAACTGACAGGAGGACTCAGTCACTTGTCACTTGTCTTCCCATTGTTCATTGATTTTCTAGAGCGGGCGCCAGTAACATCTCCATTTATTGGGAATGAGGTCCATTATTGTTACTGTTTTTGGCATATCGAATACACCATAGGTAGCTTGCCAGGCTCTGCCGTGGCTCTGGGTTCATCCCATGGGACTCAGTCTTTTTCTATGTCAGACCATCAACCATCCAGGGGCCATCATGGGGCAGAGCCCTGGCTGTAGATTCGGTACTGGTGTATAAAAGCGCCCACTCTGGAATACTGTAAAATGGCTGATAAGCAATCTTTAACTTAATAAAACTGATTCACAGGCAGCTTGTGTTAGAACAAAGCCTAATACTCTTTCACAGGATACACCAAAATCCACAAATGGCATATAATATTTACAAGTTCTGTTATTCAATCAAAAGTTAACAAGCAAGAGTCCTTCTGCACCAATTTAAATCTATATAAGTCCTCTTTCCAGTGATTACAACAAACTAATACAAAACATATGTTCTAGAGGAATCTGAAAAGTAAACCAAGCAAGTGGATTGTGGAATCAACACTTAGAGAAGAGCCATACAGGTATGTTAGTGTCCTCTTTCTCTGTTATGAGACAAGCTCCATTAACCCTAAAGTGCAGTGGCATGAGTGGCTCAGTTCAAGAAAGAAACATCCTTTCTTAACAGAAAGATCCTCCCTTTCTTAACAGAAAGAATCTGAAGGGGATCTGAGAGATTAGAAACAGAGACTATCATCCTAGTTCTGTGAACAAACTAGCACAAATCTAAGGTATTCCTTGAGCTAAATAAGCATACAGATACTTAAAAACATGAGACTGGAACTGGAACTTTAACACACATGCACACACACACACACACACACACACACACACACACTTCTCAGCTCCAACCTTAAATAATAATACTTGTGCAGGACAGCTCAGACCAGAGCTTGGAAAAGAGATAGGTACCACTTCCACAACGTCACAGATACCCACAGGAATAAGAAAGAGAGAACCAAATCAGCATATCATATCTTAGGAATCTGAGCTGAGGCCTGAAGAGAGAGGGAAGAATTTAGAATCTAAAACTAACTGGGGGCCAGAGAGATAGTACTAAGGTTAAGGTGTTTGCCTAGCATGAAGCTATGGCCACAACCCTGGCCACTACATATGACCCCAGCCACCACATATGATCACTAAACATCAGAATCAAGTGTGGTCCCAAAACAAAAATAAATCCTATGTGTCCCTAAGGCCTAAGCCAGGAGTAAGCCTTTAGTACTACCAGGTGTAGTCCCAAATCCAAGACAAACAAAAAAATCAACTAGACTAATTGCGTTAAGAAGTATAGATGTGGTCCAAAAGCGCTCAATCTACACAACATTAGCATTCATGACTGAAAAATAAAACTATAACCTGTTTTTTATGCAAAAAACAGTAAATGCCAACACAGAACTAATCTACACACTGGAACTTAAAAAAGACTTACAAGTCATTACAATCACAGGGAAAGCACAATTGGAAGGAATGAAATGATAAATTCACAGCAAAGAACAGAAACAATTTTGATGGTAATGGGAAAGCAGGCATAAAGTCACTTTGGAAAAATAGGTAGTTCCCGTAAGTTTGACTCTGTACCTAGCATATGACTTAATAGTACTACTCTGAGGTATTTAACATAGTTGTATGAAAAATATAAGAACTTTATATGAAATAGCTCAAAGTTGGCAACAACCTAAATCACTACTAATTGAAACATTGTATTCTATTCACATAATACATTCAACAGTAAAATAACCTTGGGGGGGCCAGAGCGATAGCATTGCAGGTAGGGCGTTTGTCTTGCATGTGGCCGACCGGGTTCAATCCCCAGCATCCATATGGTCCCCGAGCACTGCCAGGAATAATTCCTGAGTGCAGAGTAATCCCTGATGGTTGCTGGGTGTGACCCAAAAAGAAAAAAAAATGTAAAATAACCTTAATTGAGGAATGTTGAGCATGAGGAGAAACTGACATGCTCGATCTAAATCTCATGGTAAAAAGGTTGAGAGATCTAATTGTAAAACCTTTTTGTGAGTTCCTGATCCCTGAAATTCTCTCAGGTCCAGAACCTGTACTGTTTAGAAAGGGTGGGAACAAAAGCCAGAATTGGGAAGAGATAAGAACTTTGTGAGATAGTGCAGAGCTTTACCTCCTAAGTCTTGGTCAAATTCTAATAAGAAATTAGGCCGTTTTGAAAATAACTAGGTATAAGAACTATTGCAATTAAGTCAAGGAAGGTCTTGTGTTTCACAGAAAATTGGTAGTTCAAATGTTTTCTTATGTTGGTATTTATAAAGGTACGTATTTGTTTTATTTCTGCAATGGGTCCCCTGGGATGAACCCAAAGCCATGGCAGAGCCTGGCAAGCTACCAGTGGTATATTTGATATGCCAAAAAACAGTAACAATAATGAACCTCATTCCCAATGAATGGAGACATTACTGGCGCCGCTCGAGCAAATCGATGAACAATCGGAAGACAAGTGATACAAGTGATACAAGTGAGGAAAATACATGAAGTAGAACAAGGAAAGCCTCTCCAACAAGTGGTGCTGGGAAAACTGGGCAGCAATATGCAAAAAAAAATGAACTTAGACCTCTTTCTGATGCCACGCAAAAAGTCAGATCAAAAAGGATCAAAGATCTAAACATCAGACCTGAATCTGTAAGGTACATCAATGAAAACAAAAGCAAAACCCTCTAGGACACTGAAGCTAAAGGCATCTTCAAAGATGAAACACCACTGACAAAGCAAGTAGAAACAAAAATATACAAATGGGACTACATGAAACTAAAAAGCTTCTGCACCTCAAAAGAAATGGTGACTAAGATACAAATATAATCCTTGAATTAGAAAAGAATATTTACCCAACACCCATCTGATAAGGGTGGACTATCCAAAATAATATAAGGCACTGGTAGAACATTATAAGAAGAAACCAGCCAACCCCATCAAAAAGGGGTAGGGATAAGAAATGAACAGAGACTTCCTCAAAGAAGAAATTCAAATGACCAAAAGGCATATGAAAAAATGCTCTTCATCACTTATCATCAGGGAGATGCAAACCAAAATAACAATGAGATAGCATCTCACACCACAGAGACCTGCATGCATTCAAAAGAACAAGGACAACCAGTGTTGGCGTGGACGTGATAGAAAGGAATCTGCTGGTGGGAATGTCGATTGGTACAGCCTTTTTGGAAAACAATATGGACATTCCTCAAAACTAGAAGTTAAGCTCCTATTTGTCCCAGTTATACCACTCCAGGGAATATACCCTGGGGCCCAAAACACACAGTAGAAACACCATCTGCGCTTCTATATTCACTGCAGCACTATTCACAATAGCAGATTCTGGAAACAAATTGAGTGTTAAGAACAGAAGAATGGATAACGGAACTATGGTACATCTACACAATGGAATACTATGTAGCTGTTAGGAAAAATGAATCATGAAATTTGCCTAGAAATGAAGATTATCATGCTGAATGAAATCAGTCAGGGAGAAGCACATAGATATAGATATAGAATGACAGCATTCATCTGTGTGATATAAAAATTATGAAACTAATATCCAAGGCTAGGTAAAACAGGGTCCAGGAAGACCTTACAAGGGTCGGAATTTACCACAAGTGTGTGTGTGTTTGTGGGTGGGGCAGAGGTTAGGTAAGATAGAGAAGGGATCAGTCTGCCAAAAATAGCTGGAAATGGTAATGCTAAACTAGAATTGAGTATTGAAAATAAGTAAAGGCATGGTAACCCCTCAATGTATGCATTGCAGAGAAAGAGTATGTTTGTGTGTGTGTGTGTGTGTGTGTGAGAGAGAGAGAGAGAGAGAGAAAAGTGTTTGCCATAGAGGTGGGTGGGGTGGATGGGGAGGGAAACTGGGAACATTGGTGGTGGGAAATGTGCACTGGAGGAGGGATGCATGCTGCAACATTGTATGGCTGAAACACAATCATGAACAACTTTGTAATTGTCTATCCCATGGTGATATAATGAAAAATATTAAAAATGCAAAAATCCCTTAATTATGCAACTTCATGGGCACAACTCAAAAGCATTATGCTAAGTCAAAGACAGCATGTTATTCTGCTTCTGTGAAACTTCTGAAAAGTTACAGTAGAGATAAAGCACATTCAAGCATTTGTTTTTACAAATCAAACATCTGTTTTTATGAATCAAGCATTTGTTACTATGGCACTAGATCAGAAGTAAATTTATTCTAAAATAATTCCACATTCAGTTACATGACCCCATTTTTGGTTGAAACTGACAGTTTAAGAAGCTAGAATCTAGAAGAATACAAACCAGATGGAGAATAGTGTTTATCTCCAAAGTAAAAATAACTGTCAGGGGGACGGAGCGATAGTCCAGCGGGTAGGGCGTTTGCCCTGCATGTGGTCAGCCTGTGCCAGCCTGGGTTCAATCCCCGGCATCTCATATGGTTCCCGAGGCACCACCAGGAGTAATTCCTGAGTGCAGAGCCAGGAGAAACCCCCTGAGCATCGCCGGGTGTGATGTGACCCAAAAAAGCAAAAAAAAAAAAAAAAAAAAAACCTGTTAGGGATGGTAATAAGAAACACAAGATATTCTAAAATGTTCTTCAGTTTAAAATACTGTGACAGATATTCACATATTTAGAAGACATAGTGTACATCTGAAATTTAAGCAAAAGTTCATTTGTATTTAAAAAGAGGAACGTGAAGACATTGTGTCCAGTATAGCATCATATACTCTAGCAATGTACTCATCAATACACTAGCTCGGCTCTTCACACACTACCTGTCTGAATGCAAAGGTACCCTCCCAATGGAAAACCAGCAGGACAGTTCTACTGTTCAAGAAGGGAGACATTCACGACATCGGCAACTATCGCCCCATCTGCCTGTTGTCTGTCATCTACAAGCTGTTTACAAGAGTCATCCTGAACAGGATTGGCAGAACACTAGATGAAGGACAACCATGCGAGCAAGCTGGCTTCCGGAAAGGATTCAGCACAATCGACCATATCCACACAGTAACCAAGCTTATTGAGGTTTGTAGGGGGGTACAAGATGCCGCTCTGTCTCACATTCATTGATTTACAGAAAGCCTTTGATTCTGTGGAAACTGGAAGCAGTTATCGAAGCCCTAGCCAAACAGGGTGTTCAAACCCAATAAATACATCAAGATCCTTCGTGAGCTGTATTACAGCAGAGCCTGGCAAGCTACCAGTGTCATATTTGATATGCCAGATACCAGTAACAATTATAGACCTCATTCCCATGACCTGATGGAATGGTTTGAGGCTCTTTATGTTCCTGGAGCAAGCAGGTGCCCTTGGGCTCTACTTGCATGAGACAGGTCTTATGGAGATGTTACTGGTGCCCGCTCGAGCAAATCGATGATAAACGGGAAGGCAGTGATACAGTGATTACGGATTCACCACCAGGATCTCACCATTCTACAAAGAAGTGATCATTGATGTCAAAAGAGGGGTTCGACAGGGTGATACCATTTCACCAAAACTCTTCAGCGCCACCCTCGAGAACATCATGCGACAATCAGAATGGGAAGGAATGGGAGTGAAGATAGATGGTTGGCAACTACACCACCTCCGCTTCACTGATGTCATCGTTCTAATAACGCCAAACATTAGCCAAGCGGCACAAATGCTGGCTGACTTCGATCGAGAATGTGGAAAGATAGGTCTACAGCTGAATCTAAAGAAACTATGTTCATGAAAAAATGAACTAGTTCCAGAGGCCCCATTCACTCTCAATGGAACAAACATCTCTGAATGCAGCAGTTATGTGTACCTAGGTCAAGAAATCAACATGATGAATGACCTAAAACCTGAGCTGTGCTGGAGGAAGAGAGCGGCATGGAATGCCTTCAAAGGCATCGAAGAAATAGTTAAAAGGACAAAGAACCTCTAGCTCCGGGCACATCTCTTCGACTCCACCGTTCTCCCTGCATTAATATATGCCTCAGAGACCTGGGCCCTATGAAAGCAGGATGAGAATGCTATTCGGGTCTCCCAGAGAGGAATCGAAAGAGCTATGCTTGGAATATCACGCCTCGCTCAAGTGAGAGAAGGAATCCGGAGTTCTGACCTCTGTCACTATTCCAGAATCAGAGGCGCTGTCTCGTTTGCCAAGGCATCAAAAATCAGATGCGCTGGACATGTAATGCAATTTGGAGACAACCGCTGGACTAGAGCCGTTATCAACTGGATCCCATGGGATGTCAAAAGATCATGTGGCTGCCCACCTACAAGATGGTCAGACTTCCTTGTCAAGACCCTGAAGGAACGGTTTGAGGCTCTTCATATTCCTAAATCAACCAGATGCCATTGGGCTACATTGGCACGTGATAGGGTCCAATGGAAATGTTACTGGTGCCCGCTTGAGCAAATCGATGAATAACGGGATTCAAGTGATAGCATCATATTAAAATATATTTAAAAGTATATACCTGTTAAGATAAAATCCTTATGTTTAATGATAAAGCAGTGAGCACTCTCTTTTAGTCTGAATTTCCAAGTCTTACAAAAGTGGATACAGTTCTCTCTTACCCCAAACCATAATAGTAGTTCCCTGCTATACAAATCTGTCTTATATTTTGTATTTTCATAATTTTCTATTTTTCTACTTCATATTGTTTCTTATCCAGAGGTTTTATTAATTAAGGAGAAGGAAGCATATATGAGCAAATTCACACCTGTTAAAAGTGCACACGGATGTATATCTTCACTCACAAATTTCATGTAAGTATCCTCATCCTGAAACAAAGAGTTAAAAAATTTACACCTATTTTACTACTTAGAATTGAATGTACATCTTTAAACTTTGTCCTTTTTTGGGGGGTTGGGGGAGAAAGACGATGCCAGGGATTGAACCCTGGTCAGCTATATGCAAGGTAAGTGCCCTACCCATTGTACTATAGCTCTGGTCCCCACATGTTTAATCTTTAATGAATAACAAAATTAAGGATCAATATGAATACTAAATATAACTGTTTTACTTATTATATATAATAAATTATGTTATCCTTATATTATATATGCTATATAATATATATTATACATTGCCCAGGCCAACGGGGCCTGGAGGGATGGCGGGTTCTAGCCCTGGCCTGCCACCCCAGCAGAGCCTCACAAGAAGCCAGAGGAACACCCACACCATGAGGGCCGCCATTTTCCCTCATCCTGACTTCCCTCTCGTCTGAACTCCACCTAGCAGAAGAGCTGATTGCAGCCTGGCTCCAGTGCGGCCGCGTGGTTCATCAATAAGTGCTCAAGTTTTGAGGTGACTACAAGATTATTCCACCCGCACGGCAGAGCCTGGCAAGCTACCCGTGTCATATTTGATATGCCAAATACCAGTAACAATTATAGACCTCATTCCCATGACTTGATGGAATGGTTTGAGGCTCTTTATGTTCCTGAAATGGGCAGATGCCTTTGGGCTATCTTGCATGTGACAGGACAGATTGAGATTTACTGGTGCCCGCTCCAGTAATCAATGATCTACGGAAGTCAGTGATCAGTGATGGGCTACTGGTATCAAAGTACCCAATATTTCAGACACTGAAGCTTTTCAATTTTACAATGTCTTCCACTACATAAGACCATAGTAATGATTGTAGGGAAGGAATGAAGTACCAAAATTCTTGGGAAATTGGCAAAACAATTTGAACAAATCGAACAACAACAAAATTAAAAATTAATGAAAGGAAATAAGGCAGAAAAGAAACCAAGAAAGTCAGTGGACAAAAGGGCACCATCTGGGGATCTTATTTTGAGACCTTGACTTACGTACATGATAATTTTACTATACTAAAATCTGAAGGAAATATCTGAGATATATGTACAAGAACCAAACTGATTGTTTCAGCCCATACCCCACTGTGCTCAGGGTTTTCACCTAACAGCTCTTAGAGAACTATATATGGTACCTGACATCAAACCCAGGGGGCCTGTATACAAGGGAAGGATCTTACCTGCTGTACTATTTCTCCAGCCTACAGAATCACCCTATTTTTAAAAAGATTGTGTTGCTTCTGCCTCTTCCCCCTTCTTCCTCATGTTCTTTATATCCACACTACATTAAATTATTACAACCATGATTAGAAAACTGAAGGTTATAATGCTAACACATAACAGAGTTCATATATATGACTCAGAGTAATCTTAGCTTACATGATTATTGAAAAAAATTTTCTCTTCCTAGATAGGACACACCTCACACAGTACTATTGTAGCCTTCAAATGATTTCCTAACTTCAATAAAAACCAATTAAACATTCAACTGATTTTTATATCACACTGATTTTATATTTTAATGGGAATTTGTATTTACAATAGCTTTTATCTTAAGTGAAGATAAAGTTGAGAAAAAACATACTGATTCATCTTCGCCAGTGGCTGATCTGTCTGAAGAGTCTTCCGACATCTTTCAATATTTGGCTCGGAATTTCTTTTATTATGAGTATGCTGAAAAATAATTACTAAGGAATTTATTTGACAGTTTTTCTTTTTAGATTGTAATTATTTATTACATTACATGCACATTCCAAAATATGTTCAATTGTTTTTGATTAACAACCATTACGGGCTTCTCTAAAAACTTACTATAACAAAGTTAATCATAACTAATATTTTAAAGATCTGAAGAATAATTGCATTTTCATCACTTGTCACTTGTCTTCCCATTGTTCACTGATTTGCTTGAGTGGGCGCCAATAATGTCTCCATTCATTGGGAATGAGGTCCATTATTGTTAGTTTTGGGCATATTGAATACACCAAGTAGCTTGCCAGGCTCTGCCGTGGCTCTGGGTTCATCCCAGAGGACCCAGTCTTTTTCTATGTCAGACCATCAACCATCCAGAGCCCACCTGGCAGAATTCTGGGTGTAGACAAGCCAGTCTCCTGTCTGCCACCTGCTGTCGCAGTCAGGCACTGCAGCCATACCTGCAACACCTTGAGAGGCATAAGACAGAATTCACAATAAAAGGCAAAGGAGTTTAATTAAAAAAGGAATTTCCAGGATAAAACAGCCAAATCATTGTATAGTCCATATTTAAAGTAATACAGATATAAAATTCAGAATGATTGTGGCATTCAATGGAGCATAAATCGAGAAAAATCACAATATTTAGGCAGTGAATGTGGTATAGTTAGTTTTTTTTTTCCTGGTTAAATTTCCAATTGCCCAAAGTATAAAAGACTACAATGTCGTTTTAAAATTTTGGTTACTAGTCTCTGGCTTAATACAGAATTCTGTTTTCTCAATGAAACATCAGTAGCTATAAGCTTTTGTCAGTCAAACAAACTTCTAAGGCAAGTAAGAATTCACCCGCGGGTGAAGTCAACGCAGTAAGGTAACGAAAATCTGGTCAATGGGGTTAGTTTTGAGACACCACAGAAACCGACCGACAGGGCCACACAGAAAGAAGTTCAAGGTCCTGAACAAAGAGCTACGAAGCCAACAGCCAAGACAGTCTGGAGAGCGGCCAGTCATCCCGCACTCAAGAGACTCAATTTTCTGCCGGGCGCTCGCCATGATTCTAACTCTGCGAGCTCCTTCCCCACAGGAGCGCAGCCCTGCTCCGCCACCCCCGGAGAACCTCAGGGGCGCTCCCGTGTGGCGCTTCCTTTCCGAAGTGGAAGAGGCGAGGCCGGCGCGTCCCCGCAGCCCCGCGCGACAAGTGTGCGGCAAGGACAGGGGAGGCACGGCGACACCACACGCGAGTGGGAAGGAGTACACAGGCGTCAGCATCCCACCGGGGCCACCCGCCTGGCGTCTCATCCCTCCCCGCTCTTCAGCGTCCTTCCTCTCCCCGCCCAGATCCTCTTTTGCCTGGCCCGGGGATACCTAAGGATGGTTGGTCGCCACGCATGGCTACGCCCTCTTAAGCAAAGCCGCTCGTTACCGGGGCAACGGGACCATCCTCGCGAGACTTTGAGCGGCTCCCCCGCCCCTCATCCTCCACCGCCGAGCATCGCTTCGCAGTTCGCGCGAGGAAACGAGCCCACGCGGTATTTGGGCGAGATGTAGGGAAGGACCACGCAGGATGACGGGAACTCAGGGCCGTGCTGCCCCTTGGGCGGAGCGAAAGCCGCGCTGGCGGGAAGATTAGGAATGGCGAAGGCTGACGAAGGAGGCGGTGCCCAAGCGGTTTGTTAATCGGGGATTTGCCTCAGACGTTCGCTGAGGCAGGCGGTAGCAGTTCACACTTGTGCCTTGTTGGTCTTTATTGTCGGCACGTTAACTTGCTTTCTGCACGGTTGTGTGGTGAATTGTTCTTTGATTCGAAAACATGCTAAAAATATAGGAGAGGATTTTGATCTTTCAAAATCCAACACAGGGACTTTTAAAAATATTGTTAAAATTGTTCAAAAATAAAAATATATTTCACTCTTCCAGGCCACCGTGAAAATAAATCATTTTGTATGTCTGGTCTCATTGAATTAAATATGATCATTCTGAAAGGGATGTAGTTATAATAACTCCTTTACATCCTACTGTGATTCCATGCCTCCCCCATTTTGAACTCTGGTGGAGTGTATCGTGCTGTCTGCGCGCTGGTTTCAAACCCACAACCTTGCACATACGAAGCACAAGCAGTCTCTTGGGGACCTTTTATTACGTTTGTAATGCTGTGCTGGTGAAGATAATAAGACTATATAGCAAATGTGAAAGTAAAAGGTGAAACACTGATTTAAAGCAAAATGGGACAATATCCTCCTAAATTTTCTGTCAGAAAATGAACTTTTTAAATGTCTGTTTAATCTTATAAAAGCAATACGCTAAAAGTAGAGTTAAGAAAAGAGGAAAGAAAAAGCCAAGACGCCAAAAGATAGTAACATGGGAATCAAAAATATTTGTTTTAGCAACATGGCTTCAAGTAAGTTGTAGAAATAGAATTCATTTTGTTGTACAGAAATTTCAGTAAGAAAATGGAGTGATCAGGGCAGTTATTTATGATATCATAGATATTAGTAGTCATCTACTTATAAAGGTGTTGCAGTTAGTTTACAGAAGTGTACAGGACTGGGAGCCAGCATTGACCTTCAGCACACTATTTCGGTTTAGGATGACCCATTATAGGGCCAAACCTGTGAAGCTGTTTTCAAGGTCAAATTCTGAAATCTATTCTATCTTGTCAGCTACCCAAGACTCAGATCAAGGATCATTCCTGTGGTGAAATATTTCCTAACCCTTTGTCATTAGAATTATTTTGTCCTGTTTATTTGATTTCTTAAAAAAAAAATTACATTTTGGGATTAGAGTTGAAACACTTAAAAATGAGTTGAAACGCTTAAAAATAAAACATCCTCTATCCACACAACAAAAAAAATGGTTAGGATTAAACCTTTTAAAAAAGAGGCTTGGGCCACCTGCCCCTTGAGATGTTGTAGGTGTGGCTGTGGTGCCCGGTTCCGTTGGCAGGTGGCAGACAGGAGATAGGGCTTGTCACACCCCCCCAGGGCTCTGCCCTGTGGGCCCTGGATGGTGGATGGTCTGACATAGGAAGAACAGTACGCAGCCACACAAGAGGCTTAGATAACAAACTAGGCTAGGACCAGGTCCTTCCCAGGATCTTCACATCTGTACAACATAATGATCATTGTAGTTGTAACAAACTGGGGAGGTTGATGGGGAATGAAGAACTATAATATCACATTAGAAATCACAACTGTATATACACATAGATAATTGCATCATAAACCATAAGGCAAGTCACAAGGTGTAGGAGAAGAGAGAGAAATACAGAGATAGAAATAGAGATAGAGAGAAAGATGAGAGATACAGATGCATGGGGGAGAACTGCCATCTGGCTCTCCCCTAGCTCAGCTGACCATGAAGCTCCCAGGAAGCAAGATGGATTTTGGGAGTGGGCCCACCACTCCCAAAAAGTAAGGCCTCAGAAGCAGCTGGATGAGACTCTCTCATCATATTAGCCACCATTATCATGGTCCGGGCCCCACAGCTCATCAGAACCCACGTAAGATAGATGCTGATCTCAGGACCAGCTCAGAGCAGCCAGTTCGAGCCCAGGTAGTCGGTTCTCAGAGGCGGAAGTCACCAGGTGTTCCTGGAGATGGAGCTGGAGCCCCCATTTCCCCCTCTGACCCGTCCCAGAGGCCTGGTGGCCCGCCCACGAACTGCCTTGGGGCTCTTGGCCATGATGCAGAGACTCAGACACATGGGGAGAGCTGTCATCCGGCTCTCCCCTAGCTCAATTGACCATTAGGCTCCCAGGAGGCAAGATGGGTTTTGGGAGTGGGCCCATCATCTCTGTAGGCCCTCGAAAGCAGCTGGATGAGTCTCGCTCACCATAATAGCCACCATTTTTGTGGTCCAGACCTGGTACATCAAACTAGTGAAACAATCATGTTCTAGAATATATTACAATCTACAATGTGTAAGAAGGGAAGTGAGAAGAGAGAGAGAAGAGAGAGAGAGAGAGAGAGAGAGAGAGAGAGAGAGAGAGAGAGAGAGAAAGGAGATAACCTGGCATGGAGGCAGGCTGGGGAAGGAGGAAGGAGGTGGGGCATTGCTGATGGCAGATGGGCAGGCGTGGAGGGGATGGGTGTTGGAACACTATAGAACCAAAATTCAAACATGAACATCTTATAATTGTATATCTAACAGTGGTATAATAAAATATTAAAGAGGCTTAATCATTTTATTTCTTAATAAAAAAGTATAGTACCAGATACCAATATATGCAGTATTAACACATATATATGCAATGATTTCCTTACAAATGCTATGAAACTGGGCAGTTGCAAAATCCCTGTTCCCATGAGCAATGATGTTGACCAAATTCATAACTTCAGTCACTTTTAGCTGTTAAAAGTTTTATTTTGGGGTTTTAGTATTAAGACTTGGTGTTATGTTCATTTTAAACTTTAACTTCAGACCCAGTTCAAAGCCCCCTTTCTTCTCATCCTGCTCGATCTGTCCAAAACTCTGGTAACTTGGGAAGTGATTTTTCTCCATTTGCATTCGTCCTCCTTTCTATCTGGATGTTGGTTCTTTGTGTGTTACACTTAGCAGTGACTGGAGCAAATGACTCTAACTGGGCCATGTTGCAGTCCACACAGTTGCTATGAAGTGTTGCTCCGGCTTTTGGTCTACAGGCTTCAAGAGAACAGTGGCTCCAGCCTGTTCTCAAGGCAAAACTTGGACATAATAATATTGTCTGGTGAGAGATTGTGGAGAATAGAGTTCAGGGGCTTGGATTCAGGATCCCACTGCTTGAGATAAAATATTCTCCCATCTAGTAGCTGGGAATGCTATTGCCATTAATTTATATTGGAAATGTTTTTCACATTCTTGAAAATGAACCAAAAGTATTTTTCCCCTAAGCCATACAAAGTAGGATGTTTTACTTGTAGGGAGAGGGAAGGCAAGCTGTGATGTGTTAAGTCATAATTAGGCTTTCACTCAAAGTTTCCAGCAAGAACCTTCCAACATGCATTCTCAGAAAATGTGGGGTGAGAGACAGCTCTGGCTCCTCTTGGTGTGATTCCCGGACCTATCAGAGACACAGAATCTCAGGCTCATGCCTAAACCTGCTGTATCAGAGCCTGCACTTGACAAATGGCATTATTTTGAATAGCAAAAGGTATAAAACTTTATGTTACTGAATAAGAATCTTCTGGGAGTGGAACCAATTTATTTCCATTCTGATGTGTAGTGAGAATTTGATAACAACTAGTCAAGACAGGGAGCTACATGGATGGGGGAGAATTAACATTGTTAAGATGGTAATACTCCCTAGAGCTTTGTACAGATTCAATGCGGTTCCTATAAGGATTCCCATGACATTCTTTAAAGAAATTGACCAAACACTTCTGAAATTCATATGGAATAATAAGCCCCCCACGGATAGCTAAAGCAATCCTTGGGAAGAAGAAGATGGGAGGTATCACCTTTCCCAACCTCAAACTGTACTACAAAGCAGCAGTAATTAAAACAGCGTGGTACTGGAATAAAAACAGACCGGTGGACCTATGGAATAGAGTTGAGTATCCTGACACCCACCCTCAAAGACATGATCAGTTAATCTTTGATAAAGGTGCAAAGAGTCCAAACTGGAGTAAGGAAAGCCTCTTCAACAAGTGGTGCTGGGAAAACTGGACAGCTACATGTAAAAAAATGAATTTGGACCTGTGTCTAACACCTTGCACAAAAATCAGTTCAAAATGGATTAAAGATCTCAATGTCAGACCTGAATCCATAAAGTTTGTTGAAGAAAATATAGGAAAAACCCTCCACGACATCGATGCTAAAGACATCTTCAAAGGTGAAGCACCATTAACAAAGCAACTAGAAGAAAATATAAATATATGGGACTACATGAAACTGAAGAGCTTCTGCACCTCGAAAGAAACAGTGACCAAGATAGAAAGACAGTCGACGGAATGGGAAAGAATATTCACCCAATACCCATCTGATAAGGGGTTAATATCCAGGATATATCAGGCACTGGTACAGCTATATAAGAAAAAAACAGCCAACCCCATTAGAAAATGGGGAGAGGAGATGAACAGAAACTTTGACAAGGAAGAAATCCGAATGGCCAAAAGGCATATGAAAAAATGCTCATCATCACTAATCATCAGAGAGATGCAAATCAAAACAACAATGAGATATCACCTCACACCACAGAGAATGGCCCATATCCAAAAGGGTAAAAGCAACAAGTGCTGGCGTGGATGTGGGGAAAAGGGGACTCTCATACACTGTTGGTGGGAATGTCGACTTGTACAACCTTTCTGGAAAACAATATGGACATTCCTCCAAAGACTAGAAATTGAGCTCCCATTTGACCCAGCCATACCGCTCCTGGGAATATACCCTGGAAAGCCAAAACGCACAGCGGAAACACAATCCGCACTTTTATTTTCATAGCAGCACTGTTCACAATAGCCAAAACCTGGAAACAACCAGTATGCCCGAGAACTGATGACTGGATAAAGAAACTGTGGTACATCTACACAATGGAATACTATGCAGCTGTCAGAAAAAATGAAGTTATGAAATTTTGCTATAAATGGATGGATATGGAAAGAATCATGTTGAGTGAAATTAGTCAGAAGGAAAGGGAGAGACATAGAATGACTGCATTTATTTGCATGGCATAAATATACTAGGTGATCTTACCAAAAAGTGGGAATTACCACAAGCGTGTGGGAGTCAGAGGTTGGTTTAGATAGAGAAAGGAACATGAGTGAATAAATGTCTAAAAGTTCTGATGCTAACATAGAACTGAGCATTAAAGACAGACAAAAATGCAAATGATGGCTTCTAAGTGTATGTAGTGCAACCCACAATGTGTGGGAGAAGGAGGAGAGAGAGAGAGAGAGGAGAGGAGATAAAGAACCTGCCATTTAGGCGGGATGTGGGGGGGGAGGGAATTGGGGGAGATGGGTGGTGGCTGAGGGGCACTGGTGGAGGGCGGGTGCTGGAACACTGTGTGACCGAAACCCCCAAGCGTGAACAACGTTGTAATTGTATATCTCACGGTGGTATAATAAAATGTTAAAAAAAATAAAATAAAAAAAAAAAAGACAGGGAGCTAATTTCCATCGTGTGGTGGGGGTGGGTAATGGTAGGTACTGGACAATCTAAAAGAAAACTTATTCTAAGGAAAGTTCTAAGAAAAAATTCTAAGCTGTTGGTATGTTGAATACAGTGAAAAGTAGCTAAGAAAGGAATCTTGTGTTCTGTGTGGCTATAGTTCTTTTGCATAATTTGTATATAAATATATCTAGTTAATGATTATTGCTTGCCCCTTGAGGTGTTGCAGGTATGGCTGCGGTGCCTCGCTGCAACGGCAGGTGGCAGACAGGAGACAGGCTTGTCTACACCCAGGCTTGTCTACCCCATGAGCCCTGGATGGTGGATGGGTGATGGTCTGACATTGAAAAAGACTGGGCCCCCTGGGATGAATCCAGAGCCACAGCAGAGCCTCGAAGCTACTTGTGGTGTATTTGATATGTCAAAAAAAGTAACAGTAATGGACCTCATTCCCAACAAATGGTGCCCGCTCGAGTAAATTGGTGAACAACTGGAGGACAAGTGAAGTGAAAGTGATTATTGAGTAAGGATTCTTTATCCTGATTGAAATGACCAATTGGGACTTTTAAAACTTTTTTTTGGGGGTCACACCCGGCAGTACTCAGGGGCTTACTCTTGGCTTTGCACTCAGAGATCACTGCTGGCAGGCTCAGGGGACATACAGGGTACCAGGGAAGGAACCTGGGTCAGCTGCATGCAAGGCAAGTGCTACACTATTGCTCTGACCCCTTTTCAAACATATTTTATTATTTTTAAATATATTTTATTATACCACCATGAGATAAACAATTACAAGAATGTTCATGTCTGGGTTTTTTGGCCGTACAGTGTTCCAGCACCCATCCCTCCACCATTGCCCATTTCCTACCACCAAAGTCCCGATTCCCTCCCCCTCCCCTAGCCTGCCTCTATGGCAGGCTCTTTTATCTCTTTTCTCTCTTACTGTTTCTCTCTCTTTCTCTCTTCCTTCTCTTACATATTGTGGATTGTAATATATATACTTAGAGGTTATCATGTGTATCTTTCTGCCTGTATTTAATGCTAAATTCTATGTGGTAATTAGCACTTTTGACAATTATTGGCACACTGATCCCTTCTCTCTGTCTTACCTAACCTTGCTCCCCACACGTTTGTTCAAACATATTTTAATGAAACATTTTTTGGGGGGAAAGTTTATTTATTGTCAGCAGAAATTAACAATACTAAAAGCGGGTGTGGTCAAAACTGCTCTTAAATCTGTATTTAGATAAAGCAAATGGCAAATATACTCTTTGGAGTTGCAATGTAGGACTAAGCTGATAGAGGAATGATAAATCTGGGAATAAAAATGTCATAAAAGGCAAGTACTTTGGGATAATAGTACTGTTGACTAAGAATCAGAGGGTGTTTTGTGACAACACTTAGAATAAGCAGGAGGGTGGAGGAAAACGTAATTTGGGGGAGGGCAGAAAAAAAACTGGGCCACACCCAATGGTATTCAGGAGCTACACTTGACTCTGTCCTCAAGGATGTTGTGTCCCTGGTGAGGCAGGGAGAACCACAAAGGATTCTGGGGATTGACACCTAGGTTAGCTGTGTGCAAGGCAAGTAAGTTCCTGCCCCCTATACTATCTCTCTGGTCCTGTAATTTTTTTTTATATTTTATTTTTTCCCGCAAATTTTATTACACCGTTTTAGACATACAATTGCAAGATGCTCATGCAGAGTTCTGGTTCCACAGCGTTCCAACACCCAACCCTCCACCCAAACCCATCTCCCATCACCAATGTCCCCACCCCCTCCCCTCCCTCACCTCAACTACTTGGCAGGTTCTGCATGTCCTCTCTCTCCTCCCTGTCTCTCCTCTCCCGCCAAAAATTTCCTGCATATCGTGGAATGCAGTGGAATAAAGGACATCCCTGTTTCCACTATTTTGATGAACCGCGACCGCAGTGGCCACGCGACCTGGGCTCGAACTGGTTTGGCTCTGTCAATCTAGTCATGAGGCAGTGCTCCAGTGTCTGGACAGCAAAGGTGGTGGCCAGTGTGGTGGGCGAGTCTCATCCGGCTGCTTCTGGGACCCCCGGGAGGCGATGGGCCCACTCCCAAAAAACCATATGCCCTCCCGAGAGCCCCATGTTCAGCTTAGCTGGGGAAAGCAGCGTTCCGAGCTTCCCCAGGCGCGTCCGAGGCCTGCATGCTATGGCTGGTCGCCCGGGCTTGGTCCTGTAACTTTTTATTATAGCACAGTGAAACATGCAGTTACAAAGGTGTTCATAATTGGTTCTTGGTAATACAGTATTCCAGCACCCATCCCTCCACCAGTGCCCCATCACCACCACCAGTATACCCACACCCCCTCTCGCCCACCCCAGGCTGCCTCAATAGCAGGTACCCCCCTTTTCCTCCCCCTCTCTGTGTCTCTGCATCTCTCTCCTCCTTCTTTTACACATTGCGGCTAGCCCTGCAGACATTTAGGATTTATCATGTAAGTCTCTTTGTATATATTCAATGATGAGTTCTAGTCTGACATTACCATTTCCCATACTCAGTAAAATACTGGTATATATTTATATCCCAATAATGAATGCAGTCATTCTATATCTGTCTTTTTCCTTCTGACTAATTTCACTCAGCATGATAGTCTCCATGTCCATCCATTTGCAGGTAAATTTCACAATTTCGGTCTTTTCTGACAGCTGCATAGTATTCCATTGTGTAGATGTACCAGTTTCTTTAGCCAGTCCTCTGTTCTAGAGCACTTAGGTTGTTTCCATATTCTAGCTATTGTGAATAGTGCAACAATGAATAAAGAAGTACAGATAGTGTTTCTGCTATGTGTTTTTTGGTCTCTAGGGTATAGTCCCAGGAGTGCTATTGCTGGATCAAATAGGAGCTCAATATCTAGTTTTTTGGAGGAATGCCCATATTGTTTTCCAAAAGGGCTGGTCTGGTCCTGTAAATTTTTAACACAAATTTTTTTTTTTAGTTTTAAAAAGCACTCTTTTCAGTCATTTCCCTTAAACATTGTCCATACCAGCACCGTGTTTAAAGTTTTGTCAAAAATTAACTATAAAATTATTTTAAAAAAAAAAACTATGGCTTTCTTCTGTGAAGGATGAAACCGACATTTAATGTGAAATATGTTTTGCTACATATTCTTTATTACTACAGAGAGCACTCCTGTAATCACTGTAGTACATAAAAATAAGTGTGACAATGGAATACTATGCAGCTGTTAGGAAAAATAAAGTTATATAAAATTTGCCTATAAATGGATGGACATGGAGATTCACGATCACGATCACGATCTTTCCGTTGATCATCTACTTGCTAGAGCGGGCACCAGTAATAGCTCCATATGTCCTGTCTCATGCCAGTAGAGCCAGGGGCATCAGCTTGCTACAGGAAGCAAATCTTCTTCCTGGAGAAAATTATGTTGCATTAATTAGCCAGAAGGAGAGAGACAGATACAGAATGAGTGCATTTATTTGCATGACATATATATATATATATATATATATATATATATATATATATATATATATATATATGTACATATTATGATACCAATATCCAAGGTCAAGTGAAACATGACCTTGTAACAGGAGGTCTTGTCAAAGGTGGAAATTATCACAAACGTGCGGGAGTCAGAGGCTAGGTAAGACAGAAAATGGAACAGTGTGCTAACAATTGTCGAGGGTACTAATAGCAACCTAGAACTGAGCATTAAATACAGGCAAAAAGATACACGTGACAGCCCTTTAATGTATGTTCTGTAATCTATAGTCTTGAAGGGAAGAGAAGGAAAAGAGAAAGAGAGAGAAAGGGAAAGAAATAAAGAACCTGCCATGGAGGCAGGCTGGGGAGGGGGAGGGAACCAGGGACGTTGGTGGTGGGAGATGGGCACTGGTGGAGGGATGGGTGCTGGAACACTGTATGACCAAAACCCAAATATGAACTTTGTAATTGTATATCTCACAGTGGTATAATAAAATACTTAAATAAGTATAAGGCTCAAATAATAGTACAATGGGTAGGGTGCGTTCCTTGTATATGGCTGACCTGGGTCCTATCTCCACCACCTCATATGGTCCCTGAGTCTGACAGGTGTGATCCCCTGAGTACAGAGCCAGGAGTAAGCCCTGAACGCTGCTGGGTGTGGCCCCAAAACAAAACCAAAAACCACCAAAAAATGAATCCATGACATTTGGAGGAATTCCATTTATTGTGGATGCATTTTCACAATATATATTTCTTGCAGCAATCATTTATCAGTGAAAAATAACAAGTGTTACAAAATTCTTAGGAATGGCAGATTCACAGAACATGCTAGTCACCTTGCAGTCTGACTTTTTAAAGATAACAGAGAACTGTAACTGAACATGTAAACAAGGATTTTAATTTCCAAAGGATTAAATCCAAACAACAAAAAATCTACCCTAAAACACATTCCACCCAAACTTTGGAATAAAAGTCAGAATCGATATATTCTTTTGTCATCTTTAGACTTCCTAGAAAATACATATAATAGTGATCAGGAGAAGTATTTATTAAAAAATACAAGAAGACAGTGTCTCCTTGCCTTAGACCTCAGAGATGGACATTAATGCCAGGGTGGGTACTACCAGGGAATTCTTGGTCATCTAATAGACTCATGTCTCCTCTGTCAAAACTGGATGACTTGTGCCATCTTGGTGGCTCTCCTTCCTTTGACCCAGGTATGCTAAATACTAGACTTCAACAACTTTTTACTGATTTACATAGAAAATAGTCTTTAGAGGGCAGTAATCACTACCTAGGCAGCACTGCCCTGGTCAGCTCTTCCAAGGAATATTACAGGACTCAAAAATAGCTCTTTGGGGGACTATCTCATTGTGGTAGGAAGAGAGATGACAACAATTTTGGTTTATCTACTTACGTATATGTATACCTCTGATGCTAGAACACATTGCCAACTCTTTTATCATCTATTGGGATAAACAGATGAACACATAAGCAAAAATAAGATTTGATATAAAAATATGTGTAAAAAGTGATATGAGTCTAAAAGATGGGGTTAAACAATTAACGCTAGTGAAAGTTACGTGTGTGTTTTAAAAGTTCAATACATAATCCACTTATAAGTACTAATACTCCTAAGGCAAGACTTTTAAAAAATGTTTCAGAGTACTAAAGCTGGAAGTGCTATCATGAAATACTGATTTTTTTCCTCACTATTCTTCCCTGCTTCCAGACATGAGCCAAAGTTGATTTTTATATACCCACACATGGAATGCCAATCTGTACAATTTTCTTGTTAAAATTCTTGTCTTTAAAGTTGAGAGAAGGAAAAGATTTTGTACATCTTCTAGGTCAACCTATGGTGAATTAATTAATTGCACAGAAGGAAGTTGTGAGTAAGCGTTGAGTCTGAGCCAGATGGTAGACTTGGAAAGATTCACACTGAACTTCAAGATTGCTTTTAATTATAAACAAATAAGATGTTTTAAAGAAAATGTCAACCCATTTCCACACTTCCAATTTCTTTTGTTCCCCCTTACAGGTTATTGGGCATTGAAACATTGATACCGTTCTGCCATGTCTGTTGGCAACGATGAGATATTAATATAGCATTGTGACTTTTAATTTTTCAAAAGCTGTGATATTGGCTAGTTACAAGGACATACTGCTAAATACAATAATCTAGCACACAAATAAAAGCTTCTACCATTAGTGTGTTTGTATACATGTATGCATATACATACATAATCAGGCCATCTAAAATGTTGTGTATTACCACTACCAAAGAAATCCACAAAGCAACCAACCTAAACAAATCAGTACCACTGTCAACTAACATCAGAATCCAACTGAGATATTCATCTGCATGAAAAAGCAATACCTTAACAGTACATTTTAAAAAGAATCATTATTGCAGTATGTCAAAGCTGAATTGGGTTACTTAGAGAAAGTGTTACAATTGCTTAAGATCATTTCTTCCATGCTTTATTCTAAAGTGCAGGCATATAATAAGCCTTCTGCATTTCAAATAAACCCCCATGACTCATTTTCTGGTTACTGCACACATTTCCTCAGGCAATCTCGACTTGAATCTTCTTCCATTGACTCCCAAGTGGTTGGTGTCACCGTCCAGACTCAGAGTTCCGAGGATCAGTAGAAGAATCTCTATTTCACAGCATGGGTTTCTTTAGAAACAGACTCCTGTGCAAAGGCAGTACTTTTACCATGAACATCTCTAGACTGTGATTATTAAATATAGTGATAATATACATGAGTTTACTGGGATAATGAGAAATAAAACAAAAAGGAAATGAACCCAACATAGTAAATCAACATAAATATAAAACAGAGCAAATGACCCCTCTTCAGCTGGGCTGGTCCAGCATCTTGAGTGGCTTTTGGGTTCCTTCTTAGATTGTCTCAAACCTGCAAAGAGAAGATTGTTTTGAGTCAGCACGTCATGGTATTGCAGCCAGATGCATTGAGGAGGGAAGAATTACAGTATGGCGGGAGTATTTATGAATGAATTTTCGTGGGATTCCATTAAAATATATTCCTTTCAGTCTATCTTTATACCGTTCTTTTTTTCCTTGCATCTCCCTTGCTCCGTTCTCCTTTAAAGTTCCCATTAGAAATGAGAGTGAAGGGTTTTGTTCTGTTTTCTTAACTCTTTCAGGACCAGAAATCGATGGTAGTATTCCTTCCAGAACAGACATGTGGGTAGAATTCTTACCATGTGGGCAGGGTTCCGGTAGTCCTACCGTTCCTGATGAAGTTTGTACTCATATAATATATGATATTATCGGAGGGTCTTTGGCACACTGAAGGTGGGGAAGATGCAGTAACTTAAATGTTAACACTATTGTGACCAGGTTTTTTATGTCACCCATACTATAAAAATAATCTATTCCACCTCTCAGATGCCCAAATGAGTGCTATTTATAGGAGTTCCACTATACCCATGTAGACACCCCCTCAGAAAATTCTGTATACATCTGGATTTTTTTTTAAATTTTTCTGTTGGTTTGTTTTGGTTTTGGGGCCACAACTGGCGGAGCTCACGGCTTGAAGCCAGTCTCAAGGAAAACAAGTATAATGGTTAAACATGCAGATTGTTAGGAAATTTATTTTCTATGCTTCAATTTTTTTTCCCATAAGTGAGAGTAATTATTTCACATATTAGATAGAGTGTCAAATGAGTTTCTGTAGGTTAAAAAGGCAAACTAGTACCTTATAGTGGAAACTGACCAATTGTTATAGTTTATTGTGATTGCTATAGTTTATTGTGACTTTTAATATATTTAGCAAATGACTTGGAAAATTGAAGTTATTAAGAAGTTGTTTTAAATGGTGAAGCTGGGCTAGCAGGTTTTATTTGAATAATACTAGTAGAGAAGAAGGAGCAACTTCCGGGTTATTCTGACTTAAAAGAATAGAGAAAATTGGAGAGAGGAAGTCATTCTCAATATAGTGGGCTGTGAACTATAGTGATTCTCTAGGAATCTTGGGTATTCTTCAGACCTTGGGTATTTGCTTGTTTGTTTGTTTTATTTTTGTTTTTGAGCAACATCAGCAGAGTTCAGGGTTTACTTCTGGTTCTACACTCAGGGATCATTTCTGGCAGGGCTCAGGGCTCATATGAGATGCTGGGGATGGAACTGGGCCGACCACATACCCTACCTACTGTCCTATAATTCTGGTCCCCATAAACTAACTTATATTTGATCCCCATTTCCTCTCCTTAAAATTTTCCCTCTAGTTCAGGAGAAGATGAGGGAATTAAGTTCATTTCATTAATTGAAAAGGGTAAGGGCTACAGTGAGAAGTTGACTTAGTTCCTGGTACAAATGAAAATGCTCATTTTCAGTCTGAGCATCATTTTCATATTGTCCTGAATACCCTGTAAGAAGAATACTTTCAACAGAAGACTCCCCACTTCCCACCAAAAAAAAGAAAACCCAGTATTCTCAGCCTTTAAGCCTTATTTTTTATTGTTTAGCAAGTTTTGTGTAATGTCTGAATCATTTTAACTCCTTTTTGTCTTGGCAATCTTGAATGCTAGGTGTTGGATGACACGCCGTAATCAGTTCTAGGTTCTTGTTAATTTACCATGTTAAGAGCTGCTTCCTGCTATAGGAAGCTCCCTTGCAAAGTGGGGAGAATGGAATTGATTTTATGATTTTATATGATGAGATATTCTTATCATGAACCTTGCTAGCTCCAGTAAAATACTTTTTACCCCCACAGGTTCCCACAGGGGACACACCTGTAGATCTTCCAAGAGTTTTTAATTGGCATTGCTGGATCAACCGTAATCTAATTAATCAGTCTTGCTAATTCAAAGAGCCATGTGAGCCTGCCTCCGCAAGTGAACATGGCTCAGTAATTCTAAAGGCAAAGTGAGTTTCTCTGATGGATTATAGACATTAGTGGCACTTTAGGGTTTGCTGGAATTGGCTGGCAATATATTTATGGTAAGAAGTATAATGCCATTCTCTATAAATTATCTTGAACTGCTTTATGGTTCAAAGAGGTCGCCCCTCCCCCCACCCCTCTGCTAGGGAGATTTGTATCACAGGAAATCTGCTCTGGCAAATTAGCATTTCAATGGCCTGGGCCAGGTGAGCTCACTTGGGGATGCGAACTTGAATATGATAGAATTGGCCCTGACTGTGACCAGTTCTTGTGGGCCTAGTCAGTTAGAGACTAAGGAAGTATAAAAGACAGAGTTTCCTTACTTTCTCACACTTCTCTCTGCTGGCTAGGGTCTCTGCCCATTTGAATTCCTTTCTGCCTGCTGTTTGGACCCAAGCCCATGGTTCAGAGTGTGGCGGCCATCTTGGCTTGAGGATTAAAAACCATGTGGTGTCGGCCCAGCTAGGAACTGAAAATTTGGGGTTTTCCTGATATTGGATTGTAATACCAGAACTTGTGTGAGTAAAAGCCTTTTGGAACTTTGCTGGATTCATGAGTCTTTGTCTATGACTCATGAATCATAGACAGCTGCCGACCCCTTGGTGAAAATGTGGATCCTGTCCTGCTCCCCGATATTGTTGGGGAACAGAGGTGTTTCCTGACAGCTAGGTATCCCTTAGAATAATTCAGGGAGACTGACCTTCTCTTTAGGTGATCTTTAAGTGGCCGAAGTTCAAATTTGGATCTGTAGGAAAATGTAGATTATAGCTATCCCCACAGCTTCAGTGTCTTTGTCAGTGTCACATACTGGAGTGTACCAGAATACTCTTCTGGAACTCTCTTACAGTCTTAGACATTGTTGCATGACTGATGGGCCTTTTCCTACAAACCTACATAAAGGTCACGAGATATTGCTGTCACCCGGGAAAGGCTCTCTGGGTCACAAATATTTCTCATGGAACTCTGGAACACACAGCAGAAGAAGCCAGAGAAGCATCTATGAAATACAAATCCTTTCAGTAGATTACCTTTGTGGGAGAAGTGACCTTATCCACCGATTGTTTTTCCCAGAGGTTTCTTTTGCCAGACACATCTCCTGGCCTCAAATCCTAAAGAGAAAAAAAGAAGGAAAAATATATATAGGTAGTATTTTTATTTTCTGGCCAGATCTAAACAAATCATCACCTCTGCTAGGTGATTTGTCTACATCAGTTTCTTATTTAATATTCTTTATCATCATGATCTAAAATGGATGGAGCCAAAAAGTTTCATCAGTCCTGTTTTTATCCAGACAATGAGATTGAGATGTGTGAGAATGGATAGAATATCTGGCATTTAGGTCCTGTCCTTTACCAAGGATTTGGACTATCGCATATTTAATGTAATGTAAGCTGTTTTGTTGTTGCTCTGTAAATTTTTATTATTTTTGAGTTTGGGCCATACCTGAGTGTGCTCAGGCTTACTCCTGGTTCTGCACTTAGGAATCTGGCAGGGCTCAGGGTGCTGTGTGTGGTGTGGATTGAGAGTATACAAGGCAAGTACCTTAGATGCTATGCTATCTCTCTGACCTTAAGTTTGCAAATTCATGAAAACAAAACCATTTAAACATCAGGCTTCGCAGCTTAATCATACAACTCTTGAAAGGCACAGGTTGCCTACTTTCACCTTCCTATGTTTGCTTTTTGCGAGCAGAGCATATAGATAAGTTTTCAGTGATGCCCTTTGGACTTCTAAGTATCTCCCTTGCATATTACTTTCCTTTGGCCTGGCCCATAGCCACTGGCCCTACAAATTTAGGCACACCAGCCTGATTTCCAAATGGTAGTACTACATTTCTTTCCTAGAGACATTTCTCTGGTTCTCGAGGTCCTCTTTGTCCACCTGGGGTGGTGAAGGGCCCTGAAGCCCAGAAAATAGACATGCATGCCTAGCTGCCTTCCTCAGCCCCACCCTGATGAGAGCTGACTGTGGGAATACAGTGCAGACTCCAGCCGGCCAGATTCCTCATGTTTCATGGAGCTTCCAGAGCGACCCATATAAGATGAAGTTGCAACAGTCCATGTGGTGACTGCTACTCACATTCTTCATTTGCTGCCATGTTTCCACACATACTTCACTCCCATTCCTAGTTTAGGTTCTGCTTCCAGGCAGACCAAACAAAAGACACTTTTCTAATCGCGCTTCCTTGAACTAAGAGGACTTGTGTTTCCCCTTGGAGCAACTGGGTAATTCAGAAGTCTACCAACAGAAACTGGGGTTGCAAAAGTAAACATATACTGTAGATTGTAATCATAAAAGAAATGGACAGTTGATGACAAATGTGAGAAGCTGTAGAAATCTTGGGAAGGAAACAATATGAGAGGATCAATAACAGTTATATAGCTTTGATTATTTACTACCGCATACTTAATTTGGGCTGGATAAGGATCCAAACACTCCCCCAATTTACTTTTCTTCCAGCATTTGCTTATATTAGTGCTTGGCAAAAGGTCATTTGTAGAAAATAAAAGCGTTTTACTGAAATAGTAATGTTTATTTTGGCAAACATGTCTCTCATTAGTAAGGCTAAGCAAATAGCAATGCATTTAATTCATGGCCACCAGTCTAAATTGACATAGATTTGATAGAGAATATTGAGATTTCACTGCTAAACATGTCCTGGTTAAATGGTACCATGTGAAACATTTCAGATTTGCTTTAATCTTACTGAATTTCTGGATTTCCATTGTGGCCTGAATTCCTGATAAGTCTATTAGAGAGTTACACCTATTTAACTTGGAACGAGTAAGCAACAAATCAGATTGTTTTTGAAGAATTCCACTACATTTGCCAATATGAGTAGAAGCTGCCAAATTGTCTGGAAGAACTGTTTTAAAATTTTTAGAAACTATAATTAGGAACATGCTAATGGATGGCCTAGAAAAGAACTATTATTACTTTATTTATTTGACTCATATAAGACAAATATTTTTCTTTCACATGAATGTTCTGCTTTACTTAAATCCTGCCTTTGAATCTTTCCAGATCACTTAAGGAGTTTAAGGAGCCCCTTTTTAAGAAAATATTAACATTCCAGTGCTAAATTGGCATTTTAAATCAAAAGGGAAACATAAATGAAGTTACCTGACCAGACTACGATTTACAGAAGAACCCACTCCGGAAGAAGAGGGAGGAATGAAGACAGGAGAGCAGGCTCCAAAGACCCAGAGATCAAAGAATGAAGGAAAGAATGCAGCTGAGAAAGATATTGTTGGCGTTTCAAAAAACAAAAAAACAGAAAAGACAAATTAGCATTTTGGTTGTTGGATACAACATGGGCTTCAGACATGAAGAACAGATGGCCAGGTAAAACACACATACTAAAAACTGAATTCCAGTCACACTGACAATCCTGTACATACTACCCCCAAACTGCAATAAGAATCCCAGAAAGAATCAGGTATAGATTGATGTTTATTTCCACATAAGTTGCCTTTCAGAGACCCAACCTCACATCAAATTGATTTGCCAAATTATTCTGAGGACTTTTGATTTTCTATCGGTGACAATTCTTAACCAACTCATGGTTGGAGGGTGGTTGTCCTCTTAAGTGAATTTTAGGCTAGAACCACATCATTCTGGGCATTACTCTTCTCTTTCTGCCTTGGTAAAAAGAATTTCCTTCCGATTATTCCTTAAAAGCCTGTAATCCACACAGCTGTAGACACAAACCCAGACTTTCCCCTCTAGTCATATGCAGCAAAGAATTTCAACGACAGACTGAGAAGAACACATCTTGGGTGTCAAGTCAGAAAGCACTCATGTGGGATTGGTGGGAGGTTAGAGGTGGAGGAGGGGCTCCTATTTGCTGTTGGATTTAGGGGAATCCTGACATCCTGGGCTCAGGGTGAGTCTGATCAGAGTCCCATAAGTGACAAAGTCAAAGGTCATGCTGGGAACACAAATGCCTCAAGAGGGTTAGTGAAAGAAAGAGAAAAGCAAAATCAACAAATCCAAGATGCACACCCGCACATCTTAAGCTCTTGGTCATGTGATAACTTCGAGCAATAGAAAGCACAAGAGTAGGGGTCATAGGACACAAATAGAAGCTACAGGCCACCAGGGTGAGAACCCCCTAGATGAGCCCTGCCTTTCTCAATCAGCTACCTGGTCTTCTCATTTCTACGAACCATGTTTTCTGCATTTGCAGGATCCAGCTAGCACTTTGAAAACTAGAGAAATTTCATCTTTTTTTATATTAAACATCTTTTTAAAAAATTAATATTTTTATTATACTACCATGAGATATACACTATTCACAATAGCCAGAATCTGGAAATTCATCTCTTTCTTGCGGGACCTCCAGTATCTGTGAGTTATCCTCCTCTCTGACGGGGGTCCAGTTCATATCCTGTCCCAAAAGGGCTGTTCGTCCTTTGACAAATGCTGGGTTTGCTATCCTAGAAATGCATATTAAGCTTCTAGTTGCTTATGGATTCCCTTCACATCCACTTTTTATTTACAACATCAATTACCTTTCACTGTTTAAACCCCTCGCCCCCCCAATCTTACTTCCAATGGGCAAAACCAATTCTAGCCTACAAAACCCAGAGTCTCATGGGCAGGAGACCATTACAATATGTTCTAATTGCCACTTTTTTCTTTACGTCACCCTCTCCACTAGAGAATCTAGAACATTAGGTTCTAAAAAAATAGGCAAAGCTAGTGATGTCTCCATAACTTCTTCATACTCCCTGTGTTTGTCCTGTTGTTTTAAATATGACTGATGGGAATCCAGCAAATGGGGCTTTTGGTAAAAACCTTGATGCAGCTGCATCTATTGTGGTAACAACTGAACTGAATTTTGTTGTTGTTGGATTTAATCCTGTGAGGATGACATAGCTGACACTAGTCTATCAATTCAAGTCTTGATAAAATATATATAGGTCAAGCCTAAGCTCAGTGATTGAATATAATTTGCTATGAAAATGAAAAAAGATGGAAAATCCTATAAATGTGAAAATAATCATCTTCTCAAGCAAGATAGCATGCTCATCAGAGGGAAGGTGTGTAAATAGTCTCCTCAACAAGACAGCATGCTTATCAGAGGGAAGGTGTGTACTTCTCTCGCTCTTTCCTTGCTCTCAAGAGTTCTTCAGTAGGTTCATGAAATCCCTAAACATGTATGATTTGCATGTTCGCAGGGAGCAGGTCCTTAGATTTCACTAGGTTTTCGGAGGGGCTCTCATTCCTAAGGGTTAGTTATGACAGATCTGGTATTGCTAAAATTACATAAATGACTATTTTCAAAGTCAGCTAGGGTGTCGGGAAACTTGTGGCATTCCAAAGCACACACCTATTGGGTATGATTTCTCATCTCAACGTTTCCTTTTTTTGAGATTCCCCTCTCCTGAATCTACTGGAAAGGGGGAAAAAGAACACCCCCACCCCTACCTCCAACCAAATATTTAAAGGTTTTCCCAGCTATAGGCTGGGTTTGCAAGAGTTGTAGTTGTACACATGCTGAGACTGCATATTGCAAAGAATCTGTGGCTAAAAGGTAAGTTATTGGATGTTAAGAAGTCACATCCAAGAAAGGTAGAGAAAAAGGTCTGTTTTCAAAAATCTCTAATGCCTTTGGAGGTGAACTAGGGAGCCAAGGGATTCGGTTAAATGCCCAGTGATACAGACTTGGATGGGGGAGAACTATTCTACTTAGGGAGTGAAGAGGTTCTGAGAGTTCAGTCTCTCTAGCCCCCCACAATGGGGGCACTGATAAAGGGATAAAAGTCAGCTTAAGAGAGAACACTCATCAACACGGGAGAGGGTGGTATTATAATGATTAGAACAAAGTAATGCTCATAGACTTTCATAGAAAAGATTGACAATATATTTTTTTTCTTTTTTTCTTTTATTGATTTTTGGGTCACACCCGGCAATGCTCAGGGGGTTACTCCAGGCTCTGCACTCAGAAATTACTCCTGGCAGTAATCAGGGGGCCATATGCGATGCCGGGGATGGAACTCAGGCCAGCCCATATGCAAGGCAAATGCCCTACCCGCTCTATTACTGCTCCAGTCCTGACAATATTTTCTAGTAAGATAATCATACTGAATAAGAAACTCTTAGATTTCCAAAGATAACATTCATCATCAGTTTTCATAGTTTCCATATTAATAGCGTTTTTGTTTTTAAATGACTTTCATTTGGAGGTCTTTTCAATAAAATGGTAACAAGTTTTTCAACAACTAACACCTTTTTGTGTTCAGTCACAGACATCAGGCAAACTAGAAAATGTGGGTTGAAAGAACTAACAAGCACACATTATTTGGGGAAGAAGCTTACAGGGTGCTTTTAAAAGAGTTGTGGTCAAGATAATTTAATAATTTGATTTTTCAAACTCTTTTGGTAACTGATAGAGGAAAAGCTAAGCTGAAACAGACTGATTCAGAATGTAAATGAGAACTGCCCTAAATCTGGTTCAAAACTGCTTTCAGGGTGGAGAAGAGAGGATTTGGTTCCATTTTCCCCTCAGGGTCCTTGTGGTTTTTCCATACTCTCTAAATCCCAATCTCCCTTGTTGCTTGCTCAGCAGCAAGAACAAAGCGCAGGCAAAAATCTTCTGTGGCAAATGGGCTAATAGTCATTTTATTTGTTTCTTGATTTCTGAAAGCTAAGAAATCAAAGATATCCAAAAGAACCCAAAGCTACTTACAGAAGGTTTGGGAGCAGGTGACTTGTTTCCATCTGGGGTTTTAGTGAGCCATTCATTGATCCGGCTGGAAACACCCACCTTCAGGCCAGCTGTTTCCTATAGGTCAATCATACAAATGATTTAAAAAAAAACCCACAGGACTCTACTTTGAAAGAAATCATCAAACTTACCGCAAGGAATCATTATCATTTTTCATAACCCCAATGCAATGATAATCATTATATTTGTTTGAAGTAAAGAAAACCTTAAACTTGATTTTTGGAGACGATGCTATTGGTTTTTCTTATTTTGTGTTTTAAATGTAGGTACTATGACTTACGTATTAATATCAAAGTTTCAGGCACACAGTGATGCTTACACCACATGCATTGCCAGAGTGCCAATCTTCTTTCACCACTGTCCCCAGGTCCGTCCTTGTCACCATGCTTAGCATCTCAGTTCTGTAGGCTAGACTCCATGAAAATGATGACAGTTACTGGAGGATCTCAGAGGGTGGTTGGAAGGTGGAGGCTTTTTGGTGATGGGTACAATGAATCCTTTAGTATTAGAAATTAGTGACACATCAAGACAAAAGTGAGGGTAAAATGGAATTATACCTTCTCCACTGCTTTTATGATTAATCCAGTTTAATTATTAAAAAAAAGAAAAAGATCCAGACTTCAAGATTAAAAGCAAAAAACCAAATGCTCACCTTGTTGGGTGTGCCAGAGGCAGAGGGTGATGAGAACACATTTCCTTTCTCCCACATACTCTTGATATTGCGGACACCTTCAGCAGGAACAGGAAGATCCGAGGCTGCTGGCTTGGTAGGTTTTACAGATTTTGTCCCCTGAAGGGCATGAATTACTTTTAGAATTGGTGCAAGTTTTCATCCAATTAAAGTGATCATGTCTTCCTCAACGTTATCAAACATCTCTCTCTTCCAAATAACCCAACTTCTTTTTTTTTTAAAGTATTTTATTATACCACCGTGAGATATACAAATAAAAAAGATATACGATTAAAAAGTTCATGTTTGGGTTTTGGTCATACAGTGTTTCAGCACCCGCCCCTCCACCAGTGCCCATCTCCATACAAATAAAAAGATATACAATTAAAAAAGTTCATGTTTGGGTTTTGGTCATACAGTGTTTCAGCACCCGTCCCTCCACCAGTGCCCATCTCCCACCAACAACATCCCCGGTTCCCTCCCCACTTCCCCCAGCCCTGCTCCATGGCGGTTCTTTATTTCTTTCCCTTTCTCTCTCTTTCTCTTTTCCTTCCCTTCCAGACTATGGATTACAGAACATACATTAAAAGGTTGTCATGTGAATCCTTTTGCCTCTATTTAATGCTCAGTTCTAGGTTGGCATTAGTACCCTCGACTATTATTAGCACCCTGTTCCATTTTCTGTCTTACCTAAACTCTGACTCCCACACATTTGTGATAATTTCCACCTTTGACAAGACCTCCTGATATATGCTTCACTTGACCTTGGATATTGGTATCATAATATGTACATATATATTTATGCCATGCAAATAAATGCAGTCATTCTGTATCTGTCTCTCTCCTTCTGGCTAATTTCGCTCAACATAATCTTCTCCATGTCCATCCATTTATAGGCAAATTTTATAACTTCATTTTTCCTAACAGCTGCATAGTATTCCATTGTGTAGATGTACCAAAGCTTCTTTATCCAGTCATCGATTTTCGGGCACTCTGGTTGCTTCCAGATTCTGGCTATTGTGAATAATGCTGCTATGAACATAAAAGTAGGGATGGTGTTTCCGCTGCGTATTTTTGGTTTCCCAGAGTAGATTCCCAGGAGTGGTATGGCTGGGTCAAATGGGAGTTCAATTTCTAGTCTTTGGAGGAAAGTCCATATTGTTTTCCAGAAAGGCTGTACCAGCCGGCATACCCACCAACAATGGATGAGTGTCCCCTTTTCCCCACATCCATGCCAGCACTTGTTGTTCTTGCTCTTTTGAATATGTGCCAGTCTCTGTGGTGTAAAGTGGTATCTCATTGTTGTTTTGATTTGCATCTCTCTGATGATTAGTGATGATGAGCATTTTTTCATATGTTTTTTTTGGCCATTCGAATTTCTTCCTTGCTGAAGTTTCTGTTCATTTCTTCTCCCCCATTTTTTGATGGGGTTGTTTGTTTTCTTCTTGTAAAGTTCTACCAGTGCCTGATATATCCTGGATATTAACCCCTTATCAGATGGGTATTGGGTGAATATTCTTTCCCATTCTGTGGACTGCTTTTTGTATCTTAGTCACTGTTTCTTTTGAGGTGCAGAAGCTTTTTAGTTTCATGTAGTCCCATATGTTTATCTTTCCTTCTAGTTGCCTTGTTAGTGATGTTTCACCTTTGAAGATGCCTTTAGCTTCAATGTCGTGGAGGGTTTTTCCTATATTTTCTTCAAAGTACTTTATAGATTCAAGTCTGATATTGAGATCTTTAATCCATTTTGATCTGATTTTTGTGCATGGTGTTAGACACAGGTCCAAATTCATTTTTTTACATGTTGCTGCCCAGTTTTCCCAACATCACTTGTTGAAGAGGCTTTCCTTACTCCATTTTGGACTCATTACACCTTTATCAAAGATTAAATATCATGTGTTTGAGGTTGGGTGTCAGGATACTCAATTCTATTCCATAGGTCCACAGGTCTGTTTTTATTCCAATACCATACTGTTTTAATTACTACTGCCTTGTAGTACAGTTTGAAGTTGGGAAAGGTGATGCCTCCCATCTTTTTTTTTCCCAAGGATTGCTTTAGCTATCCTTGGGGGTTTATTGTTCCATACAAATTTCAGGAGCGTTTGGTCAATGTCTTTGAAGAATGTCATCAGTATCCTCATAGGGACTGCATTGAATCTGTACAGAGCTCTAGGGAGTATTACCATTTTGGCAATGTTGATTCTCCCCATCCATGAACAGGGAATGTGTTTCCATTTCCTTGTGTCCTCTTTTATCTCATGGAGCAGTGTCTTGTAGTTTTCTTTGTACAGGTCCTTTACATACTTGGGTAAGTTGATTCCTAGGTATTTGATTTTCTGTGGCACAATTGTGAATGGAATAGTTTCCTTAATATCTTTTTCTTCTCTTTCGCAAATAATCCAACTTCTGATGTAAAATTATATTTGAATGACATATAGGCCTTTCAATAAACCCTCGGATCTAGATGACAGGGTATTTCAAAAGTGAAAACACCTTTTTATTGGGCACCACTTAATGTGAAGGTGAAACCCCATATCATTTCTTCAACAGGTATTTGTGAAGTGTCTACTGTAGGCAGGGCACTGTGGTAGACTCTGGGGATACAGAGGTACCCAGACCCATCTGCTCTGTGAGCTGCATTTTATCAGAGAGCTTAATTTTAATAAGGGATAAAAGATAGTCACTAGTTATACAAGTGTTTAATTCACATTGCAGTCAGTGCTATGCAAGATGAAGTATAATGCCATAAAGCCTGCCCAGAGAGCACACAACAAGAAAGGAAGGCTTAGCTTAGGGAAACAAAGAAGGTTATTCTGAGCAAGTACCAGATCTGGAAGACTTGGGAGTGATGAGGTGAAAAGGAGCAAACACTATCCATGCAGAGGTAGCAGTAGAGGCGAACTGTGGCATAACCAGGCTGAGAGACTGAAAGATGAGACATCACAGCATGGAGAGCAGACTGGGAGAAAGAAGAAAGGGGTGTCAGGAAGAAAAGAGTGCATTGGAGGGCCGGAGCAATAGCCCAGCGGGTAGGGCGTTTGCCTTGCACGGGCCGACCCATGCCGGCCCAGGTTCGATCCCCTGGCATCCCATATGGTCCCCCCGAGCACTGCCAGGAGTAATTCCCTGAGTGAAGAGCCAGGAGTAACCCCTGAGCATAGCTAGGTGTGACCCAAAAAGAAAAAAAAAAAAAGAGTGCATTGGAGATACTTTTCCTGCAGTAGAGGTGGGCTTGCCCTGAATCTCATCATTTCTATCCTGGTCCACTGTGCCGTGGTCTGTGGTATGGTCAAGGTGGTCAGCCAGGGTGAGTGACATACTCAGTGCCCTGCATTTTCTCCAGTCTGTGTAAAGTCTCAAAGTCAAAGTCTTGTCTTTGTGAATCTCATTAGTCCTGTGATTCATTCATAGAAAATACCCCTCTGCAAGAGTGTATTTTGTAAAAAAATCACCTCCGAGGGTTAGGAGTTGATTATAAATTTGGTACATCAACCAGATTTCTCACTTTCTTATATGTTCTGGTTTGTTTTTGAATCATTTTATTGGCATCTCCACTTTGCAGTATAGGGAGAACAATAAAACAACTAACTCAATTATTTGACAGCAGGTGTTTTGAGATAGATGGCAAAAACCATTGACAAAAGTCTTCACAAGGGGCTGGAGCAATAGCACAGTGGGTAGGGCATTTGCCTTGCATGCAGCTGACCTGGGTTTGATCCCTGTCATCCCATATGGTTCGCTGAGCACAGCCAGGAGTAATTCCTGAGTACAGAGCCAGACTAACCCCTGAGCATCTCTGGGTGTGACCCAGAAAGCAAAATATAACAAAAAGGGAGAAAAAAGGATCATATTTTGATCAAATGCATCCTACTTTCTTCGTTCTTTGGTATTTGGAATATTATTTCCAAATTAAGTCAAACCCATATCAATGCGTGGGGAAAAAAACTGGAATTGACAGAAGCGATGGTCTTTCAAGTATAAAGCATCCAATTTGAAACTGCTGATGATTAAATTCATGCTGACTCATCATTATACCACTAATTTTATTTAATAATCACTTGTCTTCCCATTGTTCATCGATTTGCTCAAGCGGGCACCAGTAACATCTCCATATATTCTGTCACATGCTAGTGTAGCCCAAGGGCATCTGCTTGCTCCAGGAACACGTAAAACCTCAAACCAATCCTTCAGGTCATGGGAATGAGCTCTATATATTTAATAATATATACTTAATAATATTTAATAATACAAGTTTTTATAAACATATGAAGATTAACCCAGATGGAAATAATTTAAACCACAATTGGGCACATATTTTATAAAGAATTAAAGTAGTTAAATATATACCTATGAACATATGTATAATATAATTAGGTGACAATAAACTTAGTCATTAAAAGAATACCTTCATTCAAGAATACCTAGACAGAAAGTAGTAAACAATAATTTAAAGTTTCTCTATAATATATCTTTATTATTGTTTTCTACAGTGTATTTTCATACTTTTCTTTAAAGTGTAACAAAGAGCTATTAATATTTTAACACACACTGTGGTTATGGACTTGATTCTTGTCCTAAATGTATCCTAATCGTTTATAACACTGAAATCTGTTTCTATTTGACCATAACTCTGAGGTCATCTCTTACCTCAATTGCACTGGTATACTGCTCCAGTCTGCTGTCAATCTTGGACACGACCGCTGCTTGATGAGTTGATTTGACCCCACTGCTAAGGGAATAAATACACACACAAATATGACAAGAATATTTTAATTGTTATATTACAACCCATGATGCACAATTGAGCAATAAAGCACATTTACCTTTTCTGCACGGACTTATTCAAAAACTCTGCTCGCTCTTCTATCTAGAAAGTGAAAAAGAAAATAAAGACTAATGACTATTTCCAGCTCATAAACTGTTTCTTGGCCTGTACTGTTACCATTATCTTCTCTGGCTCTTGATGACTAAAAGCATCAAAGCATGTGAAAGGTAATGAAGGGGCTACACATCTGCTTAGAGAAGAAACTAATAGTTAATAATGAGATTTGAGAGACGAAAGGAGAGTTAGCAGAGGTCAAAGAATACATAGATTAGGAGGTGTAGAGACAAATCAAAGACATTAATGGGATGATACCTCTGATAGAATATAAATTGGATCAAATAATTATAAATCAAGGCACAATAAACTTTAAATATATGAAATTTGCATTTTGTGTGTGTTTATGAGTATAGTTTGATTATGCTGTTTGAGTAATGATATTTTTACATATCATCTTAACTATCTAGCCAATCTGTAATAAGATTGAATAATAAATTTAACTAACAACTGCATTTTTTTTCCTTTACTACTTAGCCAGATATCTCAGCCTGATACTTTTTGCTGAACTGAACTTGGCCTGAAAGTAGAAGGAGGTGAGGTACAGCTCATCTGAAATGATTAAAGCCTCCATAACTCCTAGTAGTTTAAATGAGAAATATTCCCAGAGAAACTGTGATGGGTTTAAAAAATTCCTTACCCCTGGGGTACCAAACAAACAAAAAAAATAGCAAGCACTGAAACTCTTAAAACTATCCACCCATTCACACATCAAAATTTCCTCTCTTTTCTCCCTCCTTAAATTTGCCATCCTGTGAGGTAAACCACCGTCCAATACACTCTGAGTATCTAGTACATAAAGTGAACTTCCAGCAATGAACAAGGTAACAGGTTTCACTTTTGGAGATGAACTTGATTTATTAGGGAAGAAAGATAGAGCATATAAAGGAGGCACTTATAATCCAATGGGAGCTACCATATTGAAGATAGATGTTGTGACAGCAAAAATGACTCTCTTTGGTGGCATTGGAGACTTTTTAGTAGTTTTGATATTTGAATTGAGAGTTTTAGTTTGCAATTTATAAATTTAAAAATGTATGTATTTATGTATTTTTATGCAAAGTTTATGGGCGTAAAGCTGGTGCATGAGTTAGAGTGGATACATGTAGGCAGATTTGGGGATTCCAGGCTGAGTGGTGGAAGTGAAAAATGAAGGAAAGTTTCTGTGTGGGGGAAGGAGAGTGGCCCGGTGGAGGGAGAGGCGCCGCAGAGATGAGGTGTTCTCAGCTCACTAACCCAGGCCGTCACATGTATTCAAGACACAGAGGCTCAGCTCTGGCTTCTCCTTCTCTATCTGTCTAACACAGCCTGATCCCATTATCACATTAGCAGGACACTATTCAGGATTTATCAATTCACCCTCATTGGGAAATTCCTTAACAATTTTTTATGGAATTACAAATTCAACTATTAGATGAGACACAGGTCTGGGTAGCATTAAACACGGGACACTGAGTCTCTCCGAGGACCAAGATGTGGTATTATTGTCCTGAGGCAGCTTGGCAGGGGTGGGGCTTGGGATGCGGGTGGGGTGGGGTTAAGTGCAGGGGTGGGAAGAGGCTCTTACTGAAGTTTTAGGAACTTGGTTCTCTCCTTACTCCACATCACTTTCACCCCCACCCTCTGCTCCATTGAGAAAAAATTCATGATGAAACCAAAATGTAACATTTTGTGTAAAACAATAATAATAAAACCAAAATATAACATTTTGTGATTTTAACAATTATTCCTTGTGTGTAGTATGTAAGAGAAACGCATTCACTGCTACCAGAACTTAACTATGAGAAATCAGGTTCATGGTTTACCAGCTGTAAACTAGTAGCCACAAGATCAAACAAACAGTAAAAAATAAATAAATAATAAATAGATAGATAAATAAATGAATGAATGACTGAATGACTAAATAAATAAATAAATAAATAAATAAACTAATTGATGTATTTTGAAATAAAATGGCAAAAGTTTCCCCCCCACTGTTATGCTACAAGGTTATCTTCCGCCATTTGTGAAAATTTCAGGGTCCAGAGGCTTGTCAACTTTAGGAATTCTGACACAGAATATAAAACTTCTCTAAACTAGAGCCACCACAAGTTCTTCAAGGCACATATTACAGAGAAGGGAACCAGACTGTTCCTGAACTAAAGAAGTCTTGGTTCTTCTCTTCTACACTGGATAGTTCACACACGTACAGGAAGTAAGGAACCGGCCTACTGAGACACTAGATGAAACAGAAGTCGGGAGTCTGGTTGAGGGAAGCACTGGAGAAATAAATTTAAAAAACAAACCAACCTGGTAAAGAAAGGGAACAGTCAAGAAGAGGAGGAAGAGAATAGAAGCTTCTCCAAAAAATAAATTGTGGAGACCCGGAGCTATAGCACAGCAGATAGGGAATTTGCCTTGCACGGGTTGACCGGGTTTGATCCCTGGCATCTCATATGGTCCCCAAGCACCGACAGGAGTAATTCCTGACTGCAGAACAAGGAGTAACCCCTGAGCATTGCCGGGTGTGACCCAAAAAGAAAAAAAAATTGTGTGGTTTGTGTGTGTGTGAGAGAGGGGTGACAATGGGGGTGGGTATAGGACAGAAGAAATGTAAAGGCTAAGGTGCTTACCTTGCATCTGGCCAGCCCTGATTGATCCCTAGCCCCCTGGTTGATCCCCAGCACTGCATATGGTCCCCCTAGAACTGCTAGGGGTTGCTCCTGACCATAGAGCCAGGAGTAAGCCCTGAACACCATGAAGTGTGGACTCCCTCACCCTTATCCCTCTACACACAAAGGACCAAGTTGAATTGATCCTGATATCCCAAATGGTCCCCTGAGCACCACCAGGAGTGATTCCTGAGTACAGAGCCCTTAGCACTGCTAGGTGTGGCACCAAAAAAAATATGAAGCATCATCACTATGCAAGGTGTTCAATAAATGCCAACCTTCAGAAAGAAATATATGTTTGATAATGAGTAAGAGAAGGAGCAAGAAAGAGAGAGACAGAGACAGAGATAGAGAGACAGAAAGACAGAGAGAGAAAAAAGAGGTAAAGTGCCTACCATAGAGGTGGGCTGGGGTAGAGGGGAGGAATTGGGGACATTGGTGGTGGGAAATGGGCACTGGTGGAGGGATGGGTGCTGGAACACTGTATGACAGAAACCCAAACATGAACATCTTTGCAACTGTATATATCACGGTGGTATAATAAAATATCTTTTAAAATGACAAAAAAAGAAATGTATGTTTGAAAATAATGGCACACTGACTATAAATGCCAAGATATTTGCTCATCGGCTCTCTTTCCCCCATATCTCCACTTTTCCATAATCTCCTGGCTAACCCCCCAATGCCTCTTCCTCCAAGCAGCACTCCTGGCTTTCATCGACTAGGAGCTGTGCTCCAAGAAGGCAAAAGAAGGAAGGAAGGAAGGAAGGAAGGGAGGGAGGGAGGGAGGGAGGGAGGGGAGGGAGGAAGGAAGGAAGAAAGGAAGGAAAAGGAAAGGATCCTGGCTTTCATCAAGAAGGTAAAATAAGAAGCAAACTCATCCCAGCAACAGAGCCTGTCCAAGTCACACTTCATCTCTCTGTAACAACAGTTTTCCAATGTGACCTGTAGCGTTTCCACCTATGCTGCTTTTAATCATGACCAATGGGAGTGCAGGTGGGGAAGAAGAGCTAGCAGGAACAGCAGCGAGAACCTTTAAAAGGGAGCTGCCCATTCCATAAACTTGAAACCGTTTCATGTTCTGGAAAGCCTGGGGCGCCTAGAAAGCAGGATTAGGGGAACCCCATTATTATCCCTTAATGCCACTGCAACAGTGAGTAAAACAGCAAATAAGCAATAGAGACAAATGTCTCCTCTTTCTTTCTCCCCCTTTCACTGTCAAAACCAGAGAGGCTGGGAAATGGTGGAAAATAAAGAACCCAGGGAGAAAGGCCGCTGTGTCTTTGAATCACAGAGTAATAATGAATTAGGCAGTCTGCTTCCTCCAAGCCCTGTGAAGTAATGACAGACTCCTTCTAGAAGGTGTAAGCGTGCACACGCGGCAGTGCGTGTGTATGTGTGTGTGTGGGTGTATACCTTGAGAGATGAACCTTTAGGAGTGAAGCATTTGAATGGCTTCTTGTCGTCTGATGAGGTGTCTTCTGGCATTTTCTGACGCTTCTCAGCAGCTTCTGCCCGTCGCCTTCCGATCTCTTCCTTTAACCTCCTCTTCTCCTCCTAAGAGAGGAAGACGATAACGGGAGACATGAGCCTAGTCTTCAATCCCAAAGGAAAGGGCATTCATGTCAGGGGAGAAGAACCTCTGAAGGCAGGTTACTAGAGATCATGAGTGCCATGGCCTGATTCACTTGGGCATTGCCCCATTCTCACTCTGAGACCTTGGTCACATTCCTTTCCTGCCCTGGGCCTCAGTTTCTTCATCTGTAAAATGGGGATAATAACACTACCCAATGAAGAGGACGTTATGAAGGAGGAAATGGGACAACCTGTATAAAATGTGTGGAGCGTGACATTGAAGCTATAGGCATCTTCAAAGATGAAACACCACTAACAAAGCAACTAGAAGCAAAGATAAACATACGGGACTACATTAAACTAAAAACTGGTTCTTCACCTCAAAAGAAACAGTGACCAAGATACAAAGAGTCCACAGAATGGGAAAGAATATTCACCCAATACCCACCTGATAGGGGGTTAATATCCAGGATATATCAGGCACTGGTAGAACTTTACAAGAAGAAACCAACCAACCCCATCAAAAATGGGGAGAGAGAGAGAGAGAGAGAGAGAGAGAGAGAGAGAGAGAGAGAGAGAGAGAGAGAGAGAGAGAGTACCAGCGGTTGAGCACATACTTTGCATGTAGGAGGGTCTGGATTTGATCCCTGGCACCATATGGTCCCCTGAGCTCTGCTAGGTACACCTCCCATAAAAGAACTCCCCCTTGGGGGCCACTACGGTTACACCTGGTTTTGCCGGGGGACAAGGTTTTACTGGTAATCAAACTTAGGGGCCTCATCTCTGCCAGCATGGGCTCCACTTGAACCATCTCCCCAGCCTCTAGCTAGGCTTTTGAAGTTTTCAAACTTCATGGACGACTGAATGTCAACCTGAGGTTAGCTTAGCCAGAAAAGTTGTAGAGGATCTGGAATACATACGGCTTGAGTGGCAGAAAGAATTGTGAGATGCTAGTTAGAATGGGCGCCCTTGTGAACGGGATTAATGCTCTTATGAAAGAGACCCCAGAGAGCAACCTTGTCCTTTCTGCCTTGTGAGGAGACAGGAGAAGAGAATCCCTTTTCAAGCCATGAAGTGGGCTCTCTCCCTAGACTCTGGGCTTGCTGATTTACTTAACTTGGACTGCCCAACTTCCAGCCCTTTAAGAAAGCAATTCGGGCGTAGGCAATTTATTACAGCAAACAGCTTGAAGGAAGGGCTATTCCCCACTCCTAGATTTTCAGTACTAGAATTCACACTTCTCTTTGGCCTACATGGGTTGCTTCTTTTCTAAGCTCCAGGGATGAACACGATAACTACCAGTTCTTCAGTGCTTCATCATCCCAGGCACTGACTCCAATCTATGGAATCATCACATCTATGAAAAGTGCTAATGTTTCTCAGAAGGAAAAGCAACCCGAGCTTAACCCAGGAGCTCTCCCAAGATGCATGGTTGCAGGTAGCATCTAAACCCAGGTGCATCTGGTGCAAGAGCTCTGGCATCCCAATTACATCCTGAGCAGCGGCAGTTGGCTCATGGAGAGCTGTGGTTGGAAGAGAACTTGGAATAATTTATCCAGTCTTTCCACACTGCTCAGGGAATGTTTGTGTAGGATCCATGACAGAAAGTCACCTAAAGTCTTTTCGCACATTTTGAAAAATGGGGGCATACGCTCTTCCAAGACGAGGGGGTAAACAGGGTCCCGGAATACTGTACCACTGATTAGTCAAGAGTCTTCACACAAGTCACTCAAACCATTTAATTCCCGTTTCTCTGTCCATCAAATGAGATTAACATGGTCTCTTAGGATGAAAGGCAAGACAGCGCCATGTAAGCTGCAGTGATCTATGTGTGGTTGGTTAAGCACTTTTCCTGTTTTCAATATCTGCCTTCTTGTAATTTTATCTGTTGTTTTGAGTTCGATTTTAAAAAGATGGAACAAATTCATTTGTTCATAATTACTGGGCTCCTGCTCTGGCTGGCCCAGTGCTGGATCCTGATAAACGTTAATGAGCAAAGCAGAAATGATCGCTGCCACGTCAATTTTGTCTACCTACCCTCTCTCGACAGAGGGAAGTCACTGGAAAACCCTCCCTATAAAAACTCTGCAAATATTAACAGAACAATTAGGATATGATTCTTGGTTCTTGTCATTTATTTTCTTACCCTTTTCAACACCATGTTTTATTTTATTAAGAGAAGGGCAAGGAGGCAATGGATTAAGACTAGTAGGACCTTGGAAAAACTACACCAAAATGGGGGAGAGGGGGAAAGTAAAGCGTCTCTGTACGTTCGTTTTCCCATCTGTAAAGTGAGAATAACAGAGTTCTTATAAGAATTGGAATAACTAGAGTTTCTAGATCCACAGAACGCTTATTATTCTCCAGCGGGATTTGTAAGAACCCATGCTTAAAAGAACCGCATCGTTTCACCAGCAAGCAAGCTTTTTCCAAGGCACTGAAAATTCAGCAATATACGGGATTAAGTGGCGGTACCAGATGTGGCCGCCGGGCGGCGCCCTCTTTTACCTCCTCTCGCACTTTTCTCTCCGCTTCTTCCTGCTTCCTCCTCTGTTCTTCCTCCTCCAGGACCTTCCTTCGTTCCTCCCGCTTTTTCTTTAGCTCCTCCAGCTCCAAGGCCGCCTCCTGTTGCTTCTGTTTGAGTTTCTCAAACTCTTCGCTCTCGGTTTCTCCGCGGCGGCGAGCGAGCTCCTCCAGCCGCTTCCCGGCTTCCTCTGCCTCCTTGGCCTCGCTGGCCCTTGCTCCGGGGCGGCTGGGGATTGGAGGAAAATGCACAGCAGTTTGTGTGGGGGAAGAAATGCAAAGGAGTTTGGGGATGGGGGAGAAATGCAAATTAGTTTGACCTGAGTCATCCCAGGCGGAACCCCCTCCCTGCCCATTTAAAGGCTGAGGACCCCCATCCACCCCTCATCGACTGGGTTAGGGTCAGTGGGAGCTGAATGTCAAGAGTTTTCTCTGGGTATCCCTCCGCTGTGCAACGTGGGCAAACGGGCAACAGTGAGGGGCTCGAAGCAGTGCGACCACGGGGAAAAACATTTAGGGATGACCTTCAAACACTTCAAAAATGGAACAGTCCTAAAATCCTGCAGCCCTGTTTCTGGGCTGGGATTTAGCAGAAAGAAATGACAGCAGGGTGTTGAAGAGTATTTGCACATCCTTGATCAAGGCAGCCTGGTGCACACTAGCCAAGAGCTGGAAGCATCTCAAATGTCTATCTAGAGATTTATAAACAAAGTAAGGTATCACCCAGCGGAGAGAGTATTACTAAGCCTTAAAAGGGAAGGAAAACCCGCCTTTAGGCTGAGTAAAAGAAATCCTCTGGGCAGACCATCACACCCTTCCCAAGCAGTATAATCCCACTTATGTGGGGACTCTAAAGTGGACAAATTCGTAGAAATTAAGTAAATTAATGGTTACTGGGAGGGAGTGTGGGGTGCGCTTTGGGAGAGAGCAAAAGATGTTTAATGGGTCTAGGAGTTTTTGATTCACAAAATGAGCAAGTCCCAGAGACCTACTTCAAGGTGATATTTAAAATTACTGAAGAGTACAGGAATAATTGCCAAGCGGGGGCCTGGGAGACAGTTAAGGCAGTTGCCTTACACGCCTAGGTTTGATCCCTGAGCGCAGAGCCTGCCGAGTAAGCCCTAAGCATAGTCCATGTAGCCCAAAAAACCAAACACAAGGGGATATGGTAAGTTTTCAGATCATAATTTTTTCTACACAATGAAAAAATCCAGGGGCTGGAGTGATTTGGAGATGACCGCTGGACTAGAGCTGTTACAGACTGGATCCCACGGGATGTCAAAAAGATCACGTGGCCGCCCACCTACAAGATGGTCAGACTTCCTTGTCAAGACCCTGAAGGAACGGTTTGAGGCTCTTCATATTCCTGAATCAACCAGATGCCATTGGGCTACATTGGCATGTGATAGGGTCCAATGGAAATGCTACTGGCGCCCGCGCGAGCAAATCAATGAATAATGGGATTCAAGTGATCAAGTGATGAAAAAATTCATGCTACATACCACTAAAAGGGGACGTGGGCATATACTGTTTCTTCTCTTGACCCGAAGGGGGTTTGGGCTACCCTTAATGGTGCTCAGGTGCTGGGGATCAAACCAGGGTGGGCGGCTTTGCAAAGCACATACCCTTTCCTTTCCAGCCCCATATTCAACATTCAATTAAAACGAAAAGAGAAAACCTTAGAATGCATTTCATAGAGCAAAGGACCAGTCTCCTTTACTGATATGAAGGTTTCAGTAAAAATTGTGTAGGTAGAGAGCTCCACCCAAGAGAAAACCTGATCTTTCCCTTTAAGTTTTATCAGTAAATGCTCGAGATGAGAGCCTTCTACTGAGAGTATACCACCTACACAGCAGAACCTGGCAAGCTACCAGAGTTGTATTTGATATGCCAAAAACCAGTAACAATTATGGACCTCAATTCCATGGCCTGAAGAATGGTTTGAGGCTTTTCCTGTTCTGGAGCAAGCAGATGCCCTTGAGCTAGACTTGCTTTCGACAGGTATAGAGATGTTACTGGTGCCCGCTCGAGCAAATCGATGAACAACGGGAAGACAGTGATACAGTGATACTGTGATAGACTGGGTCAGGATGAAAAACTGTAGCTGCCTTTTCCAGTCTTCTAGGTCAAGAGGCTGTGAATTTGACCTAGAGAGAAAATCTTTCTCAGTTAGAATAAGGCCTTTCTAGCTTAAAAAAAAATTTTTTTTTTTGCTTTTTGGGGTCACACTTGGCTATGCTCAGGGGTTACTCCTGGCTCTGCACTCAGGAATAAGTCCTGGCGGTGCTTGGGGACCATATGGGATGCTGGGGATTGAACTGGGTGGGCCACATGCAAGGCAAAAGCCCTACCTGCTGTGCTATCACTCTGGCCCCTGCCTTTCTATCTTTAAAGATTAGTTTGTTCTCATTTTATGTTTATATTAATATATAATTGGGCTGCAAAACACATAATATTATAACTGTGTATCACTGTGTATCATTGACTTAAAAAATAAAAATATACATTAAAAAACAAAAACTGCACTCAGGAAATGCTCTGTTTCCACTAGGTGTCGCTCAGTCTTCATTTTGTACCAAAACAAAACAAAAAAAGTCCACCATAAGGGACTGGTTAAATTATGTCGTTTTGGTGAATTACTCTAATTGTCAGATTATGTTCATTACCATAGAAAGCTAGGTATGATAAACTGTTAGGTACCTACAAGAATAAATGGGATATGTATTTATAATTATACTCACATGCATGTACTAGAAATATATTTGCATGTCTATTTTGAATGCATAGACATAGAAAGTAGCTGGGAAAAATGTTACTGATGGTTATCATTGGGCGGTGGGTGTTTATTTTTGTACTTCTATTTTCTGAATGTTTTAGAGTGAGTACATTTTTCCCCAAAGAATCAGAAAAAAGGACTTTAATTCCCCCGTTAAAAAAATAAACAGAAAGCAAACACAAATTCTCATTTTGTGCTTTCTGTAAAACCACTGGTATAATCTGCTATCTTTATGACTTTCTCATTGCATGGAGACTATAGAAGTTGGACATGTTACTTACAAAGCTTTATGTCACATTCAGAAGGAATTCATGCTGAAACAACCATCTAATTACAAGAAAACAAGCAAACCAACTAAAAGGAACCACATTCCAAACATGATGAAGGACTGTGTGCACAGGCTTCTGCTTGTATGTGATGGGAGGCCCCTCATCATTAGAGAATTACAGAAATGGGAATTTCTTCCAGAAGGGTTCTTCCCATGTCCCTGGCATCTTTAGGTATAAGTCAACATGAACCTCAGACCATTCCACAATCAAAAACATGGTGTGTTTCCACTTGGTTTGTCGAAATAAAAACTCTTATCTCCTAACTCCTCACTTTCTATGGATGGGGGAGAAACCCAGATATCTCTACTTCCATCAGCATCCATCTTAATTGCTACTAAAATAACATGTCAGCAGCTAAACCAAAAATTAGTAATATGGTTTTTGCTTATTTCTTGCATCTTTTCACTGCCTGAAAAATGGAAAAGTAAAGTCCTGATTTACCTCAGAGCATTTTGGTGCTTAACCAGCTGTATCCCTCTTGTCTTCGCTCTTTGAATTACTGAACTCCCTGGATTCCCACACAATGGGTATGTTAATTTTTAATTTCAGCTCTGCTGAAGCTGGTTGGCAACTTTGCTAATTGTTAACTAAATTTCTTTCTACACAGGTTTTTTTTTTGATCACATTATTTCTCTTAACAAAAATGTACTCATGCCATGGCCAGAGTACAGTGGGTAGGGCATTTGCCTTGCATGCAACCGACCTGGGTTTGATCCCCAGCTTCCCACATGGTCCCCTGAGCTCGGCCAAGAGTAATTCCTGAGTGCAGAGTTCCTGAGTGCCTGGTGTAACCCAAAAGAAAAAAAAAATGTACTTATGCCCATGAAAACTACAATAATATTGTTAGGAAATCATCGTGATACATGTCATGGCAACCTGGCACTGTGCTAGGGCTTTAAAATTGGCACTTCAGTGAGTCTAGGACTTAGCATGCCTGATGGAATCAAATAGATTTCTAAATTTTGTATAAATTTCTAATAAGCCCCTAATTTTCATATCTACTTTCTTGCCAATCGCAATGTCTGTAGATTCTCATTTTGCTTCTCCACAGTTAATCTTGGCCCACTGCAGGCACCTGCCCTTCCATAAGCTTGTGCCTCTCTTTTGGATAAAAGCGACTAGATTTCTGCTCAAATTTTTTGTAGAGAATAGTATTTTTTTTTGGTCACACCCAGCAATGCTCAGGCATTTCTCCTGGCTCTGCACTCAGGAATTACTCCTGGCAGTGCTCGGGGGGACCATATGGGATGTCGGGGATCGAACCCGGGCCGGCATAGGCTGGCCGGTGTGCAAGGCAAACGCCCTACCCGCTGGGCTATCGCTCTGGCCCCGAGAACAGTATTTTTTAGACAACTTTATTTGCCTATAGTTACTGTCTTAGCATCTTTGTAGAGCTGGAACTGGTCTCCCCTGGTAGCTCTGCTTACTTCTGAATGAGACAAAGAGAAACGTCCAACTTCTTCTATGGCACCTGATTGGAGCTTGCTTATATGAAGCGTTTAGCTAAATAGGCAATACTTCTGCCAACCAACAACTCCATGGGAATCCATGTTATAGGGACTCATGATTCTGTTCCAGAACATCTGGCACAGGATCCAGTGACATAAGACCAGCTGGAATTTGCTATCAGTGGTTGATGGGGTGTAGTAAGGAGCAGTGTCCAGAGATTCCGCAGGTTTCCACAGCAGATATATTCCCCTTAGCAAATTGGGCCAGATAGAAAGTACTGTGAGTCAAGTGCTTGCTTTGTACATAGCAAATTTAGGTTCAATCCCCGTATTCCATATGGTCCCCTTAGCACTGCCAGGAGTTAACTCCTGAGTGAAAGCCAGGAGCAATCCTGAGTGAAGAGACAGGAGTATTGCCAGTTGTGGCCCAAAAAACAATATAAACAATGAATATTTTGCAATGTATTATGAGCATCAGTTCCCTGCCCTTTACTTGCCTCTGATATATTCTCCATACACAGTAACACAAAAGGTGCTCAGAGCCCATGGATAGAAAACCTGATTAACTTGGTTTGGTTTTTTTGGGTTTTGGGTTATACTCAGCAGTGTTCAGGGCTTAATCCTGGCTCTGCGGTTGGGTTTCACTTTTGGTAATATGTGATATGGCTCTTGGGACAATGGATTGCTGGGGATCAAATCCAGGTCAGCTGCATGCAAAGAAAGTGCCCTACTGGGTGTATATAAACCGTTCAACTTGGTTTAACCCAATGTTTAACCCAATGTTTAACCCAATTTTTCCTGATTATTTAGCCTCAGAACAAGCTTTGTTTTAGCCAACTTTTACTTACCACCTTAACAAGTAAGGTGGGGCTGGAGTGTTAGTACAGCAGGTAGGGTGTTTGCCTTGCACTTGGGGAGACCAGGGTTTGATCCCTGGCATCCCATATGGTTCCCAAGCACCTCCAGAGGTAATTCCTGAGCTCAGAGCCAGGAGTCATCCCTGAGCATTGCTGGGTATGCCCCAAAAAAGAAAAAAAAAAAAGAAAACACCTTCTTGACCATGATAGCGAGAAGTGTCTCTTATGAAGTTGGATGGACTAGCTAGAGAGTAAATTCATGATGTTAACCCTCATCATACTATTTTCTAATAAGCGGATCTTGCATGAGCTTAGAAGTTTCAGGGAATAACAACAAAAAAGTGGCTGCCAAGCATGATCTGCCTTGCTAAATAATGGAAAAAGCATATTAAACTCTGTCTGAGCTAAGATGTCTGGTCTTCAGTTAGTGATTGATAACCTGGCGTGCTGACTGGGTATAATAACGTCATAATAAAAATATGGTGCCTATTTGGCCTGTTTTAGTTTGGAGGCACAGGCCATGAGATGGGTCTCTTCCTGTTGTCAACGCAGTCACTGTTAACTCACTGCTATTCTCACCTGAATGTGTTCTCAGTGGGTTTGAGTTTATGGGTCATGAATTCTCCATTCTGGGACTTGACTTCTGTAAATCCCTTCTTCCCATCCAAGAAAGTCTTCACTTCTTCCTTGGGCTCTTTGTCCTTTTTCAGTTTCTCATCTTTCACCTAATCAACAGTACATGTTGAGAAGAAACATAATGATAAAAATTGAATTAGTTGTTGGTGGCTACCACAAAATAAGACCTCGAGGTGGTAGGGAGTCATTAAACCCATGTGAAATAAACCACTGAAGACTCCTGTGGAAAACTAGGGTCCTCCAGCTTCTGAGAAACCAAGATAATCCTCATCCCAAATTTAGGAGTCCAGATAACCCGATTTTATCAGGACTTTTATTTTTAAAAGGAGCAGAGGTATTAACACTTGGAAACTACTGCATTCTGGTAACTCCCCCATCAGAGCTGTTCTGTAGCTCTTGCTGGGGAGAGCCTTTATTCATGTGGCCCTGACAGAACAGGGATCAGCTGCCTGGTCGGCCTTCTCAGAGGAGTTGCTTTTCTGAGAACACAGTGTGTTGGGAGGGAAGAAGGGGGGAACCTATTTAGTCAGCCAGATCTGACAAGCTAATTTTGTTAGTTGTCAGAGGGACAATCACCCTAGCATTTTATTCAGTTCAGTAACTAGCATCCTGAGGCTAGACGTTCAAATAACCCCTACCTTTGAGAGGATGACTCAGATCTTTGGAACCGCCTGTGTAGCTAGTAAACCACTAGAATGCAATGGTTGAATTTTTCTTGACTTTTAATGCAGGTAATAATTTTGTCTCTGGAAGTGATTTTGTGATTGTTGAGAGGAAGGTGATACGAGGAGAGCAAGTGTAATCTCTGATCATCCATGAGTCTTGTGTTACAAGCTCCTCACAGTAAATGAGACAGATGATTTCCCGTGGAACTTAGGTATCTTTTTTAGGAAGGTGGGGTAAAAAGACCACCTCTGGACTAGAGCCATTACTGACTGGATCCCACAGGATGTCAAAAGATCATGTGGCCGCCCACCTACAAGATGGTTAGACTTCCCTTGTCAAGACCCTGAAGGAACGATTTGAGGCTCTTCATATTCCTGAATCAACCAGATGCCATTGGGCTACATTGGCATGTGATAGGGTCCAATGGAAATGTTACTGGCACCCGCTCAAGCAAATCAATGAATAATGGGATTCAAGTGATCAAGTGGGGTAAAAGAATTAAAATTACTATGTCCCCTCTTCCATTCTTAAAAGGTAAGCATGAAAGTGGGAATGTGCATTCTAGCTCCTCTCAAGACAAACAGTGATAAAGCTTTAACAGTCTAAAAGAAACCTACAGAACAGCATCTCCCTGACTTGGCCACTCACCTCTTTCTACTATTCTTCAGATCCTCTTTGCACCTTGGCTCCCAAAGTACATGTGTTACTAAGCAGAGTGCCTTTGTTTGCTCTTTCCTGACCAGTTTTCCATAGTTCATCCCATTCTTTGGATTTAGATCATACAAAGGGACATTTATTTTTCTCCAAGGGGTCTATCTAGGATAACCCATGAACATGTGGAAGATGGGGGCTGTTTTTCTTTTTTTTTTTCCATTCCCTTAGGGAGCTCTGTCTAGAAGGCATGGAATTGCAGTTTTAGTTCCAGTGCTGTCTACAGACAAGCTATTTTTCTTTGAATAAGTCAATGACTCCTCTGAGATTCTGGTTCCATTTACATAACAAAAAGGAGTTGGACTAGATGATCCCTTCCTAATTCTTCATCTTGCCATTTTTACGTCTTGACTCCTAATTGGTCCTGAGAGGATGCAGTGAAGAGAAGGATGCTCTTGGCTTGTCCTAGAGTTTGACTGTGATTCCCCATCAGCTCTCTGGTCTAATAATATATCAGTATTCGCGGGGCAGGTAAGGAGTTGGTGGGTGCTATTCTGGTCTTGTTCTATCATGATTGAATAAAAGCCAAGAAACCATGGACATGATTTTATATCCTGATTAAAATCATCTGAGGATACAAAGTTGGGGCAAAGAGAAGCCATGAAAAAAAAGATTGAGTCAAATCTCTGGGTATGTGAAATACCTCACAAAGAGAAATTCTTTTCAATTCATTTTCCTTCTCTAAAGACACAGAGATTTTCATTTTCCACAAAGGCACTATCTAACTTCCTGGTCAAAAGGTACATTAGTAGATAGGTAAAACAATATATATCTAACATAAAAACTCCCCCATACACACACACACACACACACACACACTATTTTAAATCAAGTTTTGCCATTATTGGCAAAGGTAATGGTAGACAGTATGATCATATTCTCTTTGGAAAACTTTCTAAGGGAAAAAAAAGTTCTGATGAGTGAATGATAATTTGTTTAGCTGGAAATTATTTTTTTTTTCTCTTTCTGGGAAATGAACAACTAAAGTGATTTTAATTTTACTTTGAGGAGCATAGTAGATTGGATTTTACAGCAGCTTCAACTCAAGCTTGTGGAATCTGAGTCCCCTGGGAAAAGTATTGAATCTTCTAGTTCCAAATGTTGCCACGTAGACAATCTGTGCTGATGGATAAATAAAAAGCTAAGAGTCCTAAAAGATCTAACATGCTTTAGAAAACAAATGCTCAATGAACAGCTCAGGCCAAATGTGATCATTGGATAGAACACTGAATATTAGAAATGTACAATCAGATAACATATTGGAGTTGAAGGGGTCAGGTAGTCAAAATTCATACCCAGTAAACCAGAGACTCCCTAAGGTCAAGTGGGAGAGTCCCAAGCTCACAGACCTCACACACCTATTCTATCCTGTGTTTGTATTATTTTTCTTTTGGTATCACTATAGCTTCATTATTTTGTAGTGGATTGCATTTGAGTATTTTTTATAGCATGAGGCAATAGATAGGACTATATTTATGTTATTTGTCTTATTCTATAGGACCTTGCTTTTGCATTACTGCATTGCAGAAAGGGACAAAAAACTCAGAACAGATACAGTGCTGGTGCTTGAAACTAGGTTGAATGTACTTTTTTTTAGATCCAGATGCCTCATTTCTGACTGGTCCAACCTCTATCTCCTGGATGCCACTGCTCCAAAAAATGGAGATGCCTAGACAATGTTAGGAGAGCTTAGCCTCCATCTCAGAAACCCTCTGAGTTAGATTCCTCACTTAAGAAGACCCCTCCAAATCACTTGCATGGTAATTTGAGAACTTTCAACCCACAGGACATGAGTATCAGTTTCAATTTATGCACAAACTCTGTAGATTTTTTTCAGCTAGAGTTGGGGATGGTGAGTGTTGGTGTGGGAGAGGGAAGAAAGGTAGGCGGAGGTGGGAGCAGAAATAGCTCTGGGCAAAGGACCTTGAAAAGGGGGCATTTTATACTAGGAGAGGAGACAAAGAAAGCTAATGATGTTGCAAGGTTGTGATCATTTTTGATCTGTTTCCATAGAGTTAAACTGCAGAGAGAGAAAGCTTTTTTTTTGAGAAAGATTTTTTGAAAGGTCCTGGATGGATGGACTATGCCTTCCAGAATCTTCTCTAAGAAGGCTTATAAGAAGATGGTGTTTACTTGTGGACAGATTCTGCATAGTTTCTTGAAAGGAAAGGCTTTTTTTTCAGAATAAAATAAAGCAAAATAAAGAAGGAGTTTGTTTAAAATGGTGACATTGTATAAAGCACAATTTAAAACTGTGCATGAGCCAACACAATTCACTGGGGAGGGGAATTAGTCAGGGTATAATGTAAGCATACTCTGTGAAATCAGGAAGGATGGAGTTCTTTTGAGCCTGGAACTAATGGCAGAGCTAATTTAGCTAATTTGGGCTGGTGTGAAAAGAGGTCAAAAGTGTGAGGTCAGTGAGATAGTACAAATGGTAAGGGGCTTGGTGGCTACAGGCACGCAGACTCTCAGCCAGCAGCACCGGACAAGGGACAGACCAGAACCACAGCTGTGCCTGCGCCGATCACAGATACTGTAGGTTAGGACCAGGTCCTGCCCAGGATCTTTCACATTTAGACACTGTAATGATAATTGTAGTTGCAACAAACTGGGGAGGTTGATGGGGAATGAGGAACTATAATGTCACACTAGAGCCCACTATTGAATATACACATAGAGACTTACTAATATTTGTAGGGCAAGTTACAAGTGTAAGAGAAGAAAGAAATACAAAGAGACAGAAAGAAAAAAAAAAAAGTGCCTGCTATAGGGGTAGGCTGGAGTTGGGTGGGAGGGTGTTGGGATATTGGTGGTGGGAATGGGGCACTGGTGTTGGGCTGGGTGCTGGAACACTATATGACAGAGACCCAATTATGAACATCCTTGTAATTATGTTTCTCATGGTGGTATAATAAAAATTTTAAAAAAAGTAAGGGGCTTACTTGGCGTGCAGCAGGCCTTGAATCAAATCCCTGCTTATGGGTCCTTGAGCATTATCAGGAGTCACTCCTAAGCACAGAGCCAAGAATAGCCCTGAGGGCCAGATTGATAGTCCAGAGGGTAGGGCGTTTGCCTTCCAAGTGGCAGCCCGTGCCGGGGGTTCGATCCCCGACATGCCATATGGTCCCCGAGCACCGCCAGGAGTAATTCCTGAGTGCAGAGCCAGGAGAAACCCCTGGGCATTGCTGGGTGTGACCCAAAAAAGAAAAAAAAAAGAATAGCCCTGAGCAATACTGGGTGTGGCCCCAACTCCTATTCCCCAAAGTCAGGAGACCCTGGAAAGGCTGTAGAACAAAGTAAGAAAGGATCAGGTCTTCGGACAGAGCTGAACTGGGAGTTGATCTGAAAAGAGGCTAAAGGATGACTGGGTGCCTGAAGTAAGCTCTGTTTAACACAAGGATTCAATAGATACCTCAAGGACTTTGGCTAAAAGCCAAGAACATCTTAGGGCCCCTAAATTAAATTTTAAATAACACATCCAGATAATTATTTCCTGCTCCTTCCTTCCAGGGCTGAAAGACATTCAGCAGGAACACCAGGTTTAGAGACCAGACTATGCACATCACTTATGTTGGAGTTCCCAGGCACTTTCATTGTGGGGAAACTGACTTTGGAGGTGACGTTTGGTTAGGACATGAGAATAGGGTTGCCTTTTTTTCCCCCTCCCTACATCCAAATATTTTCTCAGCTGCTTCAATAAAGGCAAATTCAGTTTCTGTGTCATGAACATTTCCACTCTTCTTAGCCTCTGAAGGAGGCAGTGTTCCCACCCCATTTCTCCTCCCAAACTACCAAACCTTGCATTAGAGATCAGATCTTAAATCAAATAAAGGTAACAGGACCTAGGGATTTTTATTTGTCATGTGTCTCTTAGGAAAACACATCTAAGGGAAACAACTATCTCCATATTGAATCTGGCCATCTGTTTCCTAAGTAGGGATTTTTGGGGGCGGGGTTCTTATTAAATGCCATTTAATAAGGCAGAATAATGCAGTGGAAGTTTCACGGAGTTAACACTCAATAGCTCCAACTTAGTCCCAGAGGCAAAGCAATTCTAGACCTTGTAGCTTGCAAATTTAGTTTTATCACCTTCCAGTACTAGGGATGGGATGTGTTAGAAGTTGTCTCAAGTTTTAGGATGCCTTGGAGCCCATATAATCGCAAAGGTGAAAACAAGGTCAGACTTTCTGAGGTGGCGTTTGGCTAAAGTGCTACCTAAGCACAGTCTCTGCAGCACCATTGGCTATTACTTACCTGACTGTTAGCTGAGCGCCCAGCTACCCGTGTGTGCCTCAGTATGCCAAACCTTTCCTTGGAAAACCAGATATCCTAGTCAGCACATCCAATTTTCTACTCAAGGCAGAATGTGTGTGTGTGTGTGTGTGTGTGTGTGTGTGTGTGTGTGTGTGTGTGTGTGTGTGTGTTTGGGGATGCTTGAAAAATCAATCCAAATTTAAAGGTTTCATGATTGAAATGAAAGTAGGGTGGCTTGAGGCAGGTAGGGGGGGAAACGCTGAAAAAAGAAGGCAGGAAAGGATCAGAGCAGCCTTGTTTGAACTTTACCAACCTCATCCCCACGGCAGAAAGGCAACTTCTGGGACTATCAGCCCTGCCCTTTGCTATTTTCCTATTTGATGTCAGTGAAACACTGAAGTAATTTCTGAGATGTTCTAGATTCATGTTACCCTTCTGATGGACCATGAGCAATATTGGGGGGAAAACAAACAAACACTAGATTTGAGCTTATGATGGTGTTGAGATCCTGGGCCCTGAAAATGTCACGGAATGCTTGCTGCTCTTGGTGACTCAAGGATGGGTTTATGTCAACATGATTTACCTCTTCTTTTTGTAGGAAGGCTTGTCTTCCTGGGACTGCTGTCTTTTAGCTGGCACTTTAGCCCCTTTCTCTTCTCCCTTTTCATTTTCAAGAATGGTGAGATCACGCATGGAAAAGAAGCCCCGCCCAGCTCCCCCAGGGTCATGTGCTCCCATGCGGCCTTGGCGTGGCAGGCAGGTCATGTTCTGGAATAGCTCCACATCGCCCCCCTGGTGCAGCAATGAGGGCTCCTTCCCGCCACCCTTCCATTCTCCGGAATGACATTGTGCTAACTAGCATGTGACTGTGACCTGGTGCTCCTTGTGTCTAATTTACAAACCTGGGGAGGGTGGGGGTGTGATGTGGTGTGTTTTGTTCTTGCTCTTGTCAACCGTAGCTGTGTCATGAGCCTCTTGTAAGAAGCAGGAGTGAGAAACAAGTTCAGCACCATGCAGGCATAGAGCAGAGAGTTTGTTCCACCAAAGTGGTGTGACGTCAGGTCTTCACACCCGCTTCCCATAAAACGTCAAGTGGGTTCTTAATGCAGCCTTGCAGAGTAAAGTGGGGAAGAAAATCTTTGGTAACTTCCGAACACCTCAATAATTTCCATATTCCTTTGTGCTAACTGAATTCATCTGGGTCAAGCAGATGATAAAGCACAAAGCACATACTACGTACTCGTCATTGCCAGCCCTACCTTGATGCTTCCTGGGCTCAACAGTTTTCCTGCAAGTCTGCATTAAGTTCAGGTTAGGTCTACATGATGGCAAATCAGGATTTTATCAGTTTTTTGTTTGTTTGTTTTTGTTTTGGGGGTCACACCCAGCAATACTCAGGGGTTACTCCTGGCTCTGTATTCAGAAATTACCTCTTGTGCTACTCACAGGACCAGATGGAACGCCGGGATTGCACCCAGGACAGATGCATACAAGGCAACTGCCTTACCCGATGTCCTATCACTCCAGTCCCAGTGCTGTTAGTTTTTAGGAAAATCCCAAATGGGTTTCCCCCACTTCTTTCTCACCAATTAATTACAATGGGTTTATTTTTTGCTTTGTCAAGATGATGGTTCTCACTCCAATTTTTTTTTGAATCAGACTTCCTACTCCAACTTTTAAAAATTTGGTTCATTCTCAAGTACTGGGGGAGAGCGAGGAGAGCTGAACCTCCTGCCTCATGTAGACCTTAGGAAAGAGGTAAGTTGTGAAAAGGAATGCATTTAGATAAAGGCACAGAACCCCAAAGCACAATGCCACACACTTCTCATTTTCATTCATTTTTTTTCTCCTGGTATTCATAGCAACCAAGCACAGAGCAATTCATCTCCCTCTGCTCGTCCACATAAATGTGGCTAATGGGCGGTTTAGCCATCATCCATCGATTGCTCTGTGCTTGCATATTGTTATGACCGAGGAAAAGAATGAACAGCCAACTGACCAAGCACACGTTGAGGCAATGTGACTCAGTCCAGACTGGATGTGCATTACATTTCTTGTCAGCCACAGGCATCACACGTTGGATGCAAAAATGTTTTTACTGTACCTGTTTCTTTGGGGCAGCTGTTGGGAATTTATCTTCTGGTGTTTTCTTTTCATTTACCCACTTCCCTTCTGTTTTTGCATCTACCTTTTCCCCATTTATCTTTTCCTCCTGTCTCTCTCCTCTTTTCTCTTCTAGCTGCTGCTGACGTTTCCGCTCCTCCTCTCTTAGCTTCCTCTGCTTCCTCTGCCTGAGCTCTTTGCCTCTCCTCTGCAGCCTTTCTCTCTTTCTCCTCCTCCCTCCCTCCTCTTTCTCTCTTCTGCCTCCCTCTTTTCTCTTTCTTGAGCAGCTGCTTTTTCCTCTGCTTCTTTTTGTGCTTTCTCCTCGGCTAATTTTTGCTCTTGTTCAGCTTTAATTCTTTCTTTTTCTTCTGCTTCCAACCTGACCCTCTCTGCCTCGGCTCTCTCCCTTTCCTCCTCCTCTGCCTTCGCATTGCACATAACCTCATCAGAACCCTGTTCCCCGGTCTCTGCCCCTGGTTCTTCTGCACTGACCTGCCCATTATTTAATGACATCCCCACCGTTTCCTCCTGGGGTTCTGCTGGTTTCTCTCCTACTATCACTTCTACCTGATTGTCATCCATGCTCCCTGGCTTTGGCTTCTCCTCCTCCTCTTCCTCCTTTGCTTTTCCTTCCTTCATTTGGGCTTCTGCCTCCCTCCAGTCATTCTTCTGGTAGGATTTGGGAACACTTTCATCCAGCTCATATCTCTCTTGGCGACTCTCACGCTTTTCTTCCTTCTCGGTGCTTTCAGTGTCGGCGGTGCTGTTTGTCGTTCTGCGGCTCAGCAGCGACGTGCCCGCGCCCGTAATGGTGGGGTCGAACTCTTTCTGCCGCCTCCAGGGCTTCCTGCAGACGTTTTTGGCGTCTCTCCTCACGCCCGAGCCAGACGCTCCTGGAATGCAGCCTCATCGTCACCCTCCAACTGAGTGTTTGTGCTGGGTGCCTTGACCTCCTCGTTGGACACACTGTGGGAAGAGAAGCAGCCAACACCAAAGACAACTTGCAGGTCTGTCTGTCAACTGGATGCAGGCACCCAACTAGTTCAAGCGCCCAGCTAGTTCAGGCATCACAAGAACCCAGGTTTGGCATATTCTTTGGGGTGCTACCATATATTGTTACCTTTACCCAATAGCATAAGCAAGTCATTGTCTTTGGTCTTTCTCTGGCCATCGGAATCTACAAACTAGTCTTTCACTGCCTCATGCCCCTACTCGGGGCTACCCTCCAATAAAAAATGGATGAGGAGGAAATTATTCCACTGTTATTTTTAGTGGAATAAAAATTTAGGGAAATCGAACAAAGACTTCAATTTCCCCTTGCCTTTGGAACTGGATAATTCCAGGATGCCTCTGGCACAGAGGATCATAGAGGCCCAAAGACCTATCATAGTACCTTACTAGGAATAAGCCTCTATTTAGCTGGCTCATCTTTCATGTCGCACTTCACAGCGAACAGTGTTTTCAGGGGGTAAGTATACACATCAAGTACTTCTGATCAAATCTTGGGGATCCGCTTTTGAGGGAAATGAAAACTAATACAAGGACCAGAGTGATCCAATGAGTCAATTACTCTATACCATATATTATTTTCTATGTCACCAAATTAGCTGGTCTGCTGCTCTAGACTGGAAGGACAGGAAGTCTGGCAGTGCATGTACCTAGTGTCGAGATGCTCTTCCCCCAGTAGACAGCTAACTGCCCACCTCAAATCAGGCTCCTCTTTCCCTAGTCAGGTAAAGTGAGACTGCTCAAGGACTACAGCTTCTCCCACTCCTTCTTCCTTGCACATAGATAGGGTCACACGCTAATGATTTCCAATGGAATGTGAGCACACGTGATGTGCTCAAAGGCAAACGAGAAACAGAGATGCTCTATCTCTCTTTTAGGCTAGGTCACAGAATCACCCCCAACCTTTAACGCTAGGAGTTAGTACAGTCCCAAGAGGGATACAAAATAGGTGATGGGGCCAGAGAGATCGTTCAGGGCTCTTGTCTTGTGTGCAGCTGACCCGGACATGGATCTCTGGCATCACATAAGGTGCCTTGATTATAGCTAGGAGTCAACCTTGAGCACAAAACCAGGAATAGCCAGAATACTACAGGGTGCGGCCCATTTTCTACCCACCCTCCAGAAAGAAAAGAGTGATCACTTCTACCTACTTAGAGTTATTTATGCTGGACTGATAGGAGTTATTGCACTAAACTTTCACTAGTTATTGCAGTAGTAAAAGTTGGAAGCTCATAGAAGTCAACAATACTGTACTAAAACAAATGCTAGCTATAGTTTTTGTCAAGATGCTCAAGACTAACAAATGTCTTGCCCTTCTCTTATAGAGTAGATAGAGAACATTTAGAGTTTATTTTAAAATAGAGAAAATAAATCTTCAAATGCAAAACTGTACCAGCTCTTTTGCATCTCTATTGCAGGATGCTGGACACTGTCCAAGCCAGGGTTGTTGGTCTCCACAGGCAGAAAAAAAAAAAAACAGTCATGTGGTACTAGCAACTGTGACCAGAGTTGGAAGAATATGTCTTGTAATGTTTAGAACTCTATCAAATTTCATGGTTTATACTGAACTTGGCCCTTCTGAAGTTCAAGTTCACTTAATTTTTGAAAAACATATTTTACATTTAACAACAGAACATGGCAGAAAAAAAAGACTAGATTTTAAATGTCTCTGGATTTAACTATTGCTACAGGGCACTGTATTCATGAATTAGGCATATAAGGATTACATTTCCCTGAAAACCCAAGTCATTTAGAGCTTTAGGGAAAAGTCCATAATTAAGACATTTGTCTGTAAGTAAGACAACTAAATCAAATCATTATTTTTGTTTGTTTTGGGATCATACCTGCTGGTGCTCAGGGCTACCTCCTGGCTCTGTGCTCAGGGATCACTCCTGGCAGTGCTTGGAAATCATATGCTGTGCTAGGGATCAAATCTGGGTCAACCATGTACAAGACAATTGCTCTGACCCAATTCAAACTATTTAGAAAGGTACCCAGAATTCTAAAGAGCTAGGCAGGTTAAATTTTCTTTGGGTTCAAAAAAAGAACAGCTCTATTGAATCTTCCTTTGCTTATTTGTAAATGCTGACAGCACTCATCAGAAGCTAAGTACTAGTTAGGGATGTTTAGCCCAAAAAGAACTTTTATTCTTGTGACTAATTATTAATGATCATTATTAGCACTATTATTATTGTGGTCAGAAGGAAATTATATGTTCTGAGATCTAAATAAACCCTACTAAAAATAAAGAATTCTGTATTTATCAACAACATAAAATAGCTAATGTAATAAGTTATTGCATTTAACAATGTACTAAGTTAAAAAGCAACCACAGACTACTACTAACTTTTTTTTTTTTGCTTTTTTGGGTTACACCCAGCAGTGCTTAGGGTTACTCCTGGCTCTTCACTCAGAATTACTCCTGGCGGTGCCTCGGGGACCATATGGGATGCCAGGGATCAAACCCGGGTTGTCCACTTTCTTTTTTTTTTTTTTTTTTTTTTTTTGCTTTTTGGGTCACACCCGGCGATGCTCAGGGGTTACTCCTGGCTCTGCACTCAGGAATTACTCCTGGTGGTGCTCGGGGACCATATGGGATGCCGGGATCGAACCCAGGCCGGCACAGGCCGGCCGCTGCAAGGCAAACGCCCTACCCGCTGGGCTATCGCTCCCGCCCCGGTTGTCCACTTTCAAGGCAAACGCCCTACCTGCTGTGCTATCGCTCCAGCTCCCGACTACTAGTAACTTTTAAGTCATCATTGATCACTCACTAATAACAAAATATAGGATACAAAATGACATTTGTAAACTTTTCCTTTTTCCACCACATCTATGGGGCTTAGGACTTCTGTCTTGGTACTTTGAAGTTGCCCCTAGTGGTACTGAGGACCATGTGGGGTTGGAGATTGACTCAGGACTCCTGCATAGAAATCATGTGCTCCAGCCCCTCTGAGCTCTCTCTCTCTCTCTCTCTCTCTCTCTCTCTCTCTCTCTCTCTCTCTCTCTCTCTCTCTCTCTCTCTCCTCTCAGGCTGTAAAACTTGCTTTTCCTCCTCCATTTTCAAAAATAGAAAGGGCATTGATAACTATATAGCATATGTTGTTGCAAAAGACACTGCACATTTGATCTGTGTTATGGCCTCAGTAACACTGTCACTGAGAAAGTTCTGACTTTCCATTGAAATGAAGAAACGCAATGAGTAAAAGAAGAAGTGGAGATTCAAAGCCAAATAGTGAACCCCACAGAACAGGCCTAGGACACTTTTCTTCTCTAACTGGGAGATACTTAACAAGGCCCATAGCTCCTATTTTGCCACCGAATTGACAGGCACCCAACTCACTTTTGCTCTTCCTACCCTCTTTCTCGGAACTGTTCTCAAAGGCCTTCTGATGCACCCATTCAAATAGGGTTTCCCTTCAGAATTTTCTTTATAAGTTGAAAGCAAAGAACTATCAAGACCACCCAGCCCAGGGGTCGGAGCAACAGCATAGCAGTTAGGATCTTTTGCCTTGCATGCGGCCAACCAGGGTTCGATCTCATATGGTCCCCTGAGCAACACCAGGAGTAATTCCTGAGTGCAGATCCAGGAGTAACCCTTGAGCATTGCTGGGTGTGACCCCAAAAAAGCAAAAAAAAAAATAAATAAATAAAATAAAAAGACCACCCAGCCCACTCTAAACCAAACTAAACACAAATCCATACAAAGATCTTGAATGGCATTTACCTTACATTTAATCATCCCAAGGCTTAAGATTAAAAATAATTTTTCTCCACTTGCCCCTTCCTCATATCCTCATCTTTTTTACATTCTGGTGCACGACTAATGATATATAATGACTAGTAGCAAAATGAACTATGTGGAGCGGTGTTTGTTGTAAAAAATCCTTTTGGAGTAAGTGATGTTGACTTTCTTGATTTCTAGCAGGGCCCATATAGGCAAAAGCATAGTAGTAAACTCATCAACTCGTTAGAAATTTTTCATGAAATTAAACAGGATTCTGTTCCTTGCTGACTATAGTAGTATTCAGAGAATATTGATTCAGGCTGTATAGTTGGAAAAGCAATATATCTTCAATTCATAGCTACCTTTAACATTCAAGTATTTTTTTGGACCACAGACATAGTATGGGGGTAAAATGCAAATGGTCCCCTGAACACTGCCAGTGTTCAGTCCTGAGCACAGTACCAGGAATGGTTGCTGATAACTGCCGAATGTGGTACAATAATACTCCCTTCTTCCCAAGTATTATCTACCGCCAGTGAGACCAAAAATTTTATTAAACCAAGACATTTAGTCCAAAATTTATAGTAATAATCTAAAAATGAATGTAAAACTTTTTTTCTTTAAATTTAAGGTTATAATTTATTGCAGGACACCTAAAAGCCTAAACCTCTGCATCTGCCCTGGATTGCCTCCTGCGGGTCACTTCATAGATAGGGGGTAGCCTAAATGAGGCAGTCTTATCTGACCATGTATTCTATACTGGCTGGTATAAATATTCTCTCATGCTACCACAATCATCGTGGGACTAGCTAGATCTTACCAGCATATTTGCCTGGCCACGTTGGATCTCTACGTAATTAGACCAGAGAGAAATGCTGTTTGCCTCCAAGCAAGCAAGCATGGCTCCCTGATAACTCAAAGGCAACTAAAATACAAAACTACCGTGAAGTAGAGGAGACTCTTGTGAAGGCTTAGAGAAATATTTAACTGGCATTAGTATAGTCTTTGGTACAGAGACATGCCATTTCAGAAACCCCCTTCTCTACCCTATAAAGGCATTTCCAGGCAGATCTTGGCTCAAGACATTAGGTGAGGTGCTGGGAGAAATTACCTGAGGGCATTTGATCCTTCCTGCCAGGGGAAATTACATTTAGCTTATAGCTTCTCCCAGCTCTGCTAGGAGGCTTTGAATTAGCTCTGGGTCCTTGTAAACAGCCAGAAGGTCTCCTGAAGTTGCTACATTCTCTAAAGCTATTTTCCTGTTTTCATCTCTAGATAGCCCAGCCCAGAATGGGCTGGGCTGGGAGTTTAGGCGGATTTCTAGCTATAAAATAAGCTGCAAGAAGAAAGAAGCCCCCTTTTTCTCCCTTTTTTGCCATTTTGGCTTCCCTTGGCGTTTGCCTCTCCATCCTCTCCATCTCTGTTGGGCCTCAACACGTGGTGGCAGCCATCTTGGCCTACACATGGCTGGGGCCTAGCTGAGAACCCAGAGTCTGGAGGTTTTTCCCTGCTCTTGGATTGTATATTGGAACCTGTGATAGTAAAACCCCTTTAAAACTGCATCGGATTCCTGAGTTTTCATTCATTCCTCGTCGGCTTCAGGGTAGAAGGGAACTCGCTTCCTGGCATTGTTGGGGACCCCGGCGGTGTCCCGGACAATAATTCATCATATTTAATAAATTAAACACATATAAAATTGTAAAAAATAGAAAACCCTCCAAGTGAGTTGTGTTTAGGGGAACAGAGAGGAGAACTGATGCTTTAATGTTTAAAATAAGACTAAGTAAGGAGCAGACAGTTGGGACAGCAGGTAAGGGTGCTTGCCTTGCACATAGCTGACCCAGGTTTGATTTCTGGCACCCATATAGCCCCTCAAACCTGCCAGGCATGATGTCTGAGTATAGAGCCAGGCCCTGAGTACCATGGATTTGGCCCGCAAACAGAAGCAACAACAAAAACAACAACAACAACAACAACAAAAAGACTGGTTGTCCATTGGAATTAGTTGTTCAAAACCTCACAAACTGAACAATCTGGATACACAGAAAGATAGTGCACTAGACCGAATAGCAAACACTTTGCCCCACACATGCCATCCATCAGAAGGCTAAGAAGCAACTTAGAAAATTTTCATTCCCTTGAGGACAGTACCTGTTCTGGGCATTAACCTCCACCTGGTCAGTGGTCACCTGCCCCAAGGAATCTTCCTCCTGTTTCTGTCGCAGCCTTTCCTGGCGTGCTCTCGGCGGCGGCTCCCGAGCGGCCTCTTCCTCATCATCATCATTCCTCTGGTAGGCAATTCTGCAAAAGCACAAAGACAAGTTCTGAGAATGCCAACTGCCACCCATCCTTACCAGCTTGTTGGCAGGATCAGCCTTGAGCCCATTCTTGAACTTGTCCACTTAGAACTCAGAGTGCTAATGTAGGGGTCTGTTCCTCAGGTAAAAAAACTTGATCTGACCATGTTTCAAGGGTTTTTTTTTTTTTTTTTTTAGTTTTTTTGGTCGTGCCTGAAGATGCTCAGGGGTTACTCCTTGCTCTGAACTCAGGAATTACTCCTGGCAGTGCTTGGGGACCACATGGGATGCTGGGGATTTAACCTGGGTCAGCTGTGTACAAGGCAGATGCCCTACTCGGTATGCTATTGCTCCAAACCCATGTTTCAAGTTTTAAGCACAGCATCTGAAAAGCATTAGTCTAGTAATTACAGAGGAAAACTTTCAATGGTCAAACAACAGCTCATACTAAGGGATTCTGCACAAAAGCTTTCAGTGACTGCATTCAGTGTGATGTTTCAGTATTAGGCAGATTACAAATGGTAAGATCTAAATCTGACATCCCAAACCTTGAACCAGCTTTTCTTTTTTTCTTTTTTGGGTCAAGCCCAGTGGTGCTCAGGGTTTGTTCTGGCTCTGTTGCTCAGGAATTTCTCCTAGGAGTGCTTGGGGACCATATGGGATGCCAGAGATTGAACTCAGGTTGACCACATCCAAGGCAAATGCCCTACCCACTGTACTATGGCTCCAGACCCAGCATCGAACCAAATATAATCAACATCTTGATTTGAAAGGTTCAGCATGTTGTATGGATGATTTGTTCTAGGCACTGACACAAAAGCCAGAGAAGAACAAATTATCATGACAGGACTTGAAAGTTAAGCCCAAGTTGCTAATTAAAGTGCAGACTATCTTCATTTGCCTGGATTTTCTTTTATCCTTTCTGTTCTTTTTAAACAATGGAGTTATTGATAATGAATAGGATGTAACCCCCCTTGAAATCCCTTTTTGAATCTAAAATGGACTTGAGGAACCCCTTTCTCCAGCACCCCCACCATGTTAAGTACTTCATGGCAATCTACAGTTGTATATTTGGATAAGAGTCTCAGGACTGAGACAGGGCAAGGAGCAGCAAGGCTAGATTCTGTGTTTTCTGGTTCCATCTGAAGCCAACAGCCACGGAGAGAAAAGACACAAACTGTATCATCATGTCAGATGTTTCCCCTAAAACTTTTTTCCAAATAAAGAACTGGAGAGCCCAAACTCAGAGGGCCTGTGTGGTTACCCCGGTTCCTTTTGATGGAGTAATGCACACTGAACTACAGAGAGCAGAGAGGGCAGGAACAGCAGTGGTTGGCCAGGGACAGGTTTTCCAAGGGGCACACTAGGGTGGGGATGCTTTTCACTCAGGAGAGCTGTGCGACTAGTAGAAATTCAGCTAGGAAATATTCTATCCATATAGTTCATAATTCCTACGTAATCATGTTTAAGTGATTTACAAAGGAAAGAAAACAAGCCAGTAGAACTACACAATTTAGTCAGCAGCAGATTCAATATCACAGATGATAATTTTAGGGGACGGTCTTCTGGTCTAGTACTTTTTTTTTTTTTTGCTTTTTGGGTCACACCCAGAGATGCTCAGGGGTTACTCCTGGCTCTGCACTCAGGAATTACTCCTGGAAGTGCTCGGGGACCATATGGGATGCCGGGATTGAACCTGGGCCTGCACAGGCCGGCGCGTGTAAGGCAAATGCCCTACCCGCTGGGCTATCGCCCGGCCCCTAGTACTTTATCTTTTGCCATTAATCAGACAAGCGCTAGTCTGATTTTTTCCACTAGGAATGATTTTTCCACTAGGAATCATCTAAACTGATCTCTAGTTTGCAGCATTGCAGGAATGGAAGTCAAATTTCCTTGTCTTTGTGATCTGAGGAAATCGTTAGAATGGAAGAAAGGTTTCGCCGAACGAATGCTACTCTGCTGCCATAAGATGGCTCTGCTGAGAAGCTGCTCAGTGAGAAAAGATGAGTTCAAAGTTGGGCTTGTTGAATCTGAGGTGACAACAGGACAGGAGTTCAGTTTGTTTTTAATTCTATCACGTTGTAGCTCACAGTCAAAGGCCCTTCCCAGTGGTTTGGCTGCAAACTTCAGAATCTTGGCCTGATATTCTTTTGGCTGCTTTAAGCACAGCAGAGAGAATCAATGCTCGATGGTTGCTTCCCAAGCAAATCACACACAAAAAATCCTTAGTTAGCGCTTCTATGTGCCTGGGTTGGCCAAAAGGTCTTAGTCAATACTTGTGGACCTTCTTGTCCAAGACAAAGAAGAGTTCCATAGGATATATTTTGTGCTAAAACCAAAACTGCATGTTCTCAGTGGTACCTCTTTTGAAGCCCTTGACATCCCACTACATTTGAATAATCTGAGCAACTGTCCTTTTCCTCCCACCTACTCAATATGCATCATGGTGGAATGTTGCTGGCTTTTAGCTCAAGATGGACTAGATAGACCATCAATAGACATTCTCTGAACCTCTCTTCACCTTACTTAGAATTACCCTTGGAGAGCAAAGATTTCTTCCAATTTTTCTCCCTAGGTGTTAGAGTTTATTTCCCATCATTCTCCCTTGGTAGTCCTGACCTAGAATATAATTACCAGCAGCTAGATTCCTAAGGACCTTTAATTACTAAATGTTGCAGGACTCCTCTAAGAACCTCTGCATCTGCCCTGGATTGCCTCCTGCAGGTCACTTCGTAAACAGGGGGTAGTCTAAATGTGGCAGTTTATCTGACCATGTATTCTATACTGGCTGGTATAAATATTCTCTCATGCTACCACAATCATCATGGGACTAGCTAGATCTTACCAGCATATTTGCCTGGCCACGTTGGATCTCTACGTAATTAGACCAGAGAGAAATGCTGTTTGCCTCCAAGCAAGCAAGCATGGCTCCCTGATGACTCAAAGGCAACTAAAATACAAAACTACCATGAAGTAGATGAGACTCTTGTGAAGGCTTGGAGAAATATTTAACTGGCCATTAGTATTAGTCTTTGGTACAGAGACATGCCATCTCAGATACCCCCTTCTCTACCCTATAAAGGCTTTTCCAGGCAGATCTTGGCTCAAAACATTAGCATATAATAGGGCCTAGGTGAGGTGCTGGGAGAAATTACCTAAGGGCATTTGATCCTTCCTGCTTCCCATAATAGTGGGAGGTCTGAGTTGCAGGGGTATAAAACCAGCCTGCTTCCTCTCTCCCCACCCCCCTCTCTCTGTCTCTCTCTCTCTGTGAGCTCTCACCCTTCTTGGGAGTCTTGTCTTTGTCTCCTCTTTACAGGGCCTTTACACGTGGTGGCCACCATCTTGGCCTACATGTGGCTGGGGTTCTAGCCGGGAATCCTAAGAACAGGGTTTTTCCTATTGCTGATTTGTATGCCTGAACCTGTGATAAGTAAAGCCTTTTATTTTTTTTTCCTATGCAAAAACAAGGGTTTTATTAATAAACGAGTATACTCGGGCCCATAGCATGACTCCAAGCGGTTAGTGGCTAAGAGCCGGAGCCCTTCCAGGGAGGATCTTTTTAAGAGAGAGTTCCCGCCGCTACAGAAAAACCTGCGCATAAACATCCAATAGATTTAAAATATTATATCAAGGTCTGCGCAGGCAGCCAAACTGCATCATATTCCTGAGTCTTCATCCATTCCCCGCCGGCCCCGGAGGTCGAAGGGAATTCGCTTCCCGGCACTGTCAGGGACCCCGCGGCATTCCCTGACAACTAAACATAAAGATACCTACTAAAATTGATTTCAAAATTAAGAATAACAACAAAAAAGCTCAAATGGTTTCATGTTGCAGTCCTGCACATGCTCAGTTGCAGGACCAATGATGCACTGGATGATTTTATACATTCAGAGTGAACTTGCATCCATTTGGAGTGACTTCTTTACTACGAGAAGAATGCCCTGCATTAGTTCTCCTAAGGTTTCTTAGCAGTTAAGGCCTCTCCCAAGGCAACCTGCCTTTTACACTGTAAGAAACGATTACTTTCTTTCTCTTAAAACTGAAAAAAATTTTTTGTTTACTTTTCTGTTTCTGTTTCTAAAAAGTTTCACACACTTATTTTTTTTATTAAATGAGGTGATGCAAAATGTTTGAAATAGAAGTAAATCAACTTCTTAATCACTCAGACATGAACATTCATAATTGATGAATTCTACCAGTTTCTAATGTATACAAGATACTTCTACTTTGAACAAAATGGGATCTATTTTAGATATCATTTTGTAAAGAGTTTACTTGATCTTATTTATAATCATTTTAACATATTAGTAAATATGATTTTCAACAGTAACACAATACTTTATGGAAGATGGACATAGTAACTGCTGGATGGTTAACATCTTTCCAGCTTTATATATTTAGAAGAAATGTTGAAAAAAGCATCATTATAGAGACACTTTTACCACCTGTTCTATTATTAATCAAAACTTCCAGAAATTAGATTTTCTTTATTAAATCTAATAAAGAAATACATTCATTTTAAAGACTTTTGATACACATCAACAAATTGCCCTCTAGAAAGGCACAAACACCAGAAGTATGTAAATTACCATAACCGAATTTGTCCAAAAAGACAAATACACAAAGTCCACTGATAGTCAAATGATAGCGTGATCTACGTCTTATGCTTTAGTTAAAGACAAAATGTTAATCTATCTAATTTCCATGCCCAAGATTGAAACACATAAAATGATGTTGATGTATAAATCATACCTCACCACTCACTGGATTATATTAAAAGTACAACAATCCTGTAAAGCAAAAGGATTGTTTCTCCTGATGCTGGCATTAATCAGCCCACTGGGATCCTATACTTGGGTAACTGATGCTGCCAGAGAGTCAGGAAGCTCCTCTGAGTCATCTGAGAAAGAGCAAAGTAGATTTAAAATATACTATAAATAAAATATATTTCATTGTGCTCTATTAAAAAAACCCTAGGAACCCATGAATCGAATCACATGTTCAATTGAATTCCCACTTGAGATGGGTGTAAGGGAGTTTACTATAAAGTCTTATATTTTGCTAATTGCACTGCGTCCTCTCTTTAAACAAAAGGGAAGGCAGGGTCAAAAAGTGGCAGCAAAAGAATTACCCAAATATTTGGCAGAAAGTGATGTGTGTGTGTGCATGTGTGTGTGTGAGTCTGTGTCTTTGTGTGTATGCACGTATAAGAGCTACACCATGTCAAAAAGTCCATAATAATTAAACAATGTTATTTGACTTGTTTTTGTTATTTGAAAAGGGTAGAGAGACTAGGGTTTTGTTTTTTTTTTGCCTTCTCAGGACACTGCTTCAAGGTTCTGGTTGTACAACATAAGTAAAACCAAATCTAAGGTCTAGACAGATTGTACAGCTGTTAAGGCTCTTGCCTTGCATGCCACTGACATAGGTTCAGTCCCCAGCAGCACACATGGTCTGCCAGCACTACCAGGAGTGATCTGTGAGTGCAGAACCAGGACTAAGCTCTAAGCACTACCAGGTGGGCCCCCTAAACCAAAAACCAAGCAAAAAAAGAAGAAAAATTAAATCTAGCAAAAAGAAACTCCCAGAAAATTGTGATTTTCACCCCTAAGAGGAAATGTCTTTTAACCACTAGACCTTATTGCTTGAGTGCGTTCAAGAAACAAGCGCATAGGTTCCTTTCTGTACTCTATAGCTAGCAAGCTAAATGAACAGAAGCATTACAGACACAGCAGGTCAGGAAATCAACAAGGAATAATGCCCTTTTCCTCGAATGGTTCAGGGTTTAGATTGGTCTAGGTAAGAGTGAGAGAAGAATGGCAGATGTTTCTACATGAGGCACTGGGGCAGGAATTAGTAGTCAACCTGCCTCAGTATCCTCCCAAATCCATCTTTTTTCACCGAAATTATCCTTCACTAAAAGTGCAGTTCTTAAAGCAATCCTCGGGAAAAAGATGGGAGGCATCACCTTTCCCAACTTCAAACTGTACTACAAGGCAGTAGTAATGAAAACAGCACGGTATTGGAATAAAAACAGACCGTGGACCTATGGAATAGAATTGAGTATCCTGACACCCAACCTCAAACACATGATCATTTAATCTTTGATAAAGGTGCAAAGAGACCAAAATGGAATAAGGAAAGCCTCTTCAACAAGTGGTGTTGGGAAAACTAAGCAGCGACATATAAAAAAAAATGAATTTGGACCTTTTTCTAACACCATGCACAAAAATCAGATCAAAATGGACTAAAGATCTCAATATCAGACTTGAATCCATAAAGTACATTGAAATAAATATAGGAAAAACCCTCCATGACATTGAAGCTAAAGGCATCTTCAAAGGTGAAACACCACTAACAAAGCACCTAGAAGAAAAGATAAACATATGGGACTACATGAAACTAAAAAGCTTCTGCACCTCAAGAGAAACAGTGACCAAGATACAAAGACAGTTCACAGAATGGGAAAGAATATTCACCCAATACCCATCTGATAAGGGGTTAATATCTAGGATCTATCAGGCACTGGTAGAACTTTACAAGAAGAAAACAAACAACCCCATCAAATAATGGGGAGAAGAAATGAACAGAAACTTCAACAAGGAAGAAATTCAAATAGCTAAAAGACATATGAAAAATGCTCATCATCACTAATCATCAGAGAGATGCAAATCAAAACAACAATGAGATATCATTTTACACCACAGAGACTGGCACATATTCAAAAGAGCAAGAACAACAAGTGCTGGCGTGGATGTGGGAAAAGGGGACACTCATCCATTGTTGGTGGAAATGTCAACTGGTACAGCCTTTCTGGAAAACAATATGGACATTCCTCCAAAGACTAGAAATTGAGCTCCCATTTGACCCAGCTATACCACTCCTGGGAATATACCCTGGGAAGCCAAAAATACACAGTGGAAATACTATCCCTACTTTTATGTTCATAGCAGCATTATTCACAATAGCCAGAATCTGGAAACAACCAGAGTGTCCGAGAATCGATGACTGAATAAAGAAGCTTTGGTACATCTACACAATGGAATACTATGCAGCTGTTAGGAAAAATGAAGTTATAAAATTTGCCTATAAATGGATGGACATGGAGAGGATCATGTTGAGTAAAATTTGACAGAAGGAGAGAGACAGATATAGAATGACTGCATTTATTTGCGTGACATAAATATACATACACATATTATGACACCAATATCCAAGGTCAGGTGAAGCATGGATGAGGAGGTCTTTTCAAAGGTGGAAATTATCACTAACGTGTGGGAATCAGAGTCTAGGTAAAACAGAGAATGGAAAAGTGTGCCAATAATTGTCAAAAGTGCTAATACCAACCTAGAACTGAGCATTAAATACAGGCAAAAAGATACACATGACATCATTTTAATGTATGTATTGTAATCCACAATGTGGAAGGGAAGGAAAAGAGAAAGAGATAGAAAGAGAAAGAAATAAAGAACTTGCCATAGAGGCAGGCTAGGGAGGGGAGGGGGAGGGAATTGGGGACATTGGTGGTGGGAGATGGGCACTGGTGGAGGTATGGGTGCTGGAACACTATATGACCGTAACCCAAATATAAAAAACATCTTATGAACATGTTTGTAATTGTGTATCTCACCGTGGTATAATAAAATATTTTTAAAAAGTACTGTTCTATCCGTAACCCTGCAGTTGTCTCCTTAGTCCTGAACTTAATGTAGACTGTCTACTTGCCTGTATACCTGAAACTTATTCAGTATTATAAGGTAATGTGGCTTCAAAAAGGTTTTAAAAAGATAAAGGCTAAGAATATTTTCTAAAAAGGAAAAAAATATTTTTTTGAATATTTTATTTTACCACCGTGAGATATACAATTACAAGATAGTCATGTTTGAGTTTTGGCCATACAGTGTTCCAGCACCCATCCGTCCACCAGTGCCCATTTCCCACCACCAATGTCCCCACTTCCCCCAGCCAGCCTCCATGGCAGGTTCTTTATCTCCTCTCTCTCTCTCTCTCTCTCTCTCTCTCTCTTCCCTCTCTTTCCCTCGCTTCCCTTTCTTATACAGTGTGGATTGTAATTAATACATTTAGAGGTTATCATGTGTATCTTTTTGCCTATATTCATTGCTCAGTTCTCGGATGCTATCATCATTTTCAGTGATTATCACTGTTCCCTTTTCTGTCTGACCTAGCCTCTGACTCCCACATTTTGTGGTATACCAGATTTTGAGATATCGCATGGGCACCTGCATGACATGGGAATTGGGCTGTGTCCAGCTGTGGAGTCTGGACCAGAGGATGACTGTGGTTGTGTTGCACAAGGTAGAAAAACTATTTTTATTAGACCTTTTATAATTCATAAAATTCTTATAAATTCTTATTAGTCTCATCAGCATTGTTGATTGCTTTGTTTTTATGCTGTTTCCCCTAGTTTAAATAATAATACCCCTTTCTTTCATTATTCCTTTTTTAAAATTTTGTTATTTCAAGTAAATTTTTCAAGTAAAAGGCTGATCTCTATCAAGAAACTATGTTTAGAAATGGAATTTAAAAGTAATAGCAATTTTTATGAGGGAGAGATGATTTTGGTACACTATTAGGAGCATTAATGAGTATTTAAAGAGTATTAAAGACTCATAGATAATGGAAAAAAAGTACAGTTAAGATTATACTCAATATAGCTCAGTATAATTTACAATTTTAATGTTTATAATCATATGACTCCTCTAAGTAACTGGATAAGCAAATAATTAATCTAGTTTGGATTTGTAATTGAGTTACTCCATTTTTATATACATTATATAGATTAAATAATTATTTGCAATAAAATTTTATTCATCATATAGATTAAATTATTATTTTGTAATAAAAATTTAGTATTTGATGGCTTTTGCAATCAATTCATCGAGATATGCCTTCTGCATATTGTCCATGGTTTATTTCACTTTGTTTGTTTGTTTTGTTTTTGTACTACAGTTGATAAGGGTTTACTACTGGTTCTGCACTCAGAGATCACTGCTGGCAAGGACTGGGTACCGTATGGGGTGTCAGGGATTGAACCTAGGTCAGCCATATGGAAGACAAATGCCTTACCTGATGTACTATCTCTCCAGTCCCTATTTAACAATTCTCTTAACACTAGACATTCAGGTTTTTCCTAATTTCTCCCTACTGCAATGCTGCAGTGACTTCTAATGTGCTTCCATTTCTGAACTTGAAAAGAGGAATAGTCCACGTTCATTTAAACATAAAGGACCCTTGTTAAGTGACCCTTCCCAGCAGTTGTTTACTAAGTCCCCTATGCTCTGTCAATCCATATAAACATGTTAGACCAACACATATTAAGGAAGGCCACTGCTAATTATAAGGCTAGAGAAAAAATTTAGTCTTCTCTATCTGACATACCAGGGCCTTCTGGCATTTTAAGAATGTGGCTCCTTTTTATATTTTTAAAAATGTGGCTCCTTTTTATATTTTTAAGAATGTGGCTCCTTTTTATATTTTTAACTTAGTTTTTTAATGAGAATCTATGTTTCACGATTCTTTTAAAACATGAAGAAAAAGTCAAGATATCAAACCAATGGCTTATACTACTCTACTAATAACTGTTCATTAATGTGTCTACAATTTAATAATGTATAAAAATAAATCTATGAACCGTATGATTGATATGTAGCTGAAAGACAACTTTTCATACCTCAAGTTAATTATCAGACAAATGAAGATACTAGATGTGGCTAGAAATTTGATCATCTCTTTCCTAATGTCCCCACTAGAGAGTTTGCTTTGTACAGAGATTTCAAGAGTACAATTAAATAGTCTTTGGATTGTTACCTTCAAACCCTTTTGTGGTCTCTGTATTCCTTCCTCATAGTATGCAAACACGCATGAGCGTGCACACACACACAAACACACACAGAGCTTAAATGAGAAAAGCCTCAAGGAAATAAAAGTTTCACCCGAACTAAGGCTCAGTTCTGAAAGATTTAGAGAGGTTCCCCTTCCAATCAAGGTTTCCAAACTCTTTATTTTTCTTACCATTTCTGCATATTTCTATATTAAAAAATGAGAACATTGCATCTAACATTCTAAGATATCAAGAAAAGTTACTGAAAGAATCATTTTGGTAGTTTTATCTTTATGAATCTACAACAACAAGTGGGCCAGGACATGGCAGAACCCCAAGATTTACCCTCTGCTTCCCTCTGAACAGGATTTATTCCAGAGAAGTTAGCTTTTGGCAATGGTGAGATTCTAGGTTTGTAACCTGGACCCTAGATTCCAAACACAAATATGCCCCCAACTTTCTGTGATTGTCTCTTTCCACACAGGACAGAACCAGGGCATAGAAAGCCTGGGTAAAGTTCACAGGCTTAAAGAATGGTGACTGTTTAGTTAATTTATTTTCCTTGCTTATCATCATTCTTACTCCAGTCAATACCACAGTACTAGCCAGGATCTTTATAAGGGATCCAACAGAAGAGTTAAAACTTCAGTAGGGTTGAAAATGTGTTCATTAACTGTATGGAGACAAAATCATTCAATATATACTCATTGCTCTTTTTCATATTCAAACCTCACCCTGTCATGATTTTCTTTTATAATCTGAAATGCAAGCAGATCCCCCACACATATCCAATCAGCTCCGTGACTCACTCAAATACTCCTAGCAAAAGTTCAGAGAATGCTGTGATCAGGAGGGAAAATCCTAGACTACTGAAATGAGTCAAATGTACAGTACATGTACAAGTTGAAAAGAAGTTTATACAAAACGTCCAGGTTCTTAAATATGATTTTGTTTATATGTTCAAAATTTCATTTATTGTATCCAATGTATGGTTCTAAAAATTTACCATGGGAAAGGGGGCAGGGAAAGGCACTAAAATTACAATGGAATGAAAAGCATCAGAGAAATATTTTTCCAGGTCAGAAATGGATTAATAGTTAATTTTTTATTGTTCCAATAATCAAAATAGAACAGAATAAGACAGAGAGCTCCCCTTGATGTTAGGACAGCAATTAATTTTTCAATGGGGAAGGCAGTAAAGCTGTTTAAGGAAGATTTCATTGCTGTATCTCTGGTGTGCCTGCTACTAGGGTGAACATGTCCTACTTTGAAGAAAGGTCCCCAGGAAGAGCGAGATCACGCTTCAGCGAGTTACCCTTTCCCTCCTGTCTCCCTATGCATACACACATCTGAGAATTACCTAAGTTTCCAAGCAGTCATAAATTTTGGTTCCCAGTAGAATAGCATTACATGCTTACATGCTTACATGCTTACAAATAGCATTACATGCTTACTGCTTTTAGACGACATCACTGCAGGTTACCACCACCAGCTTACCAGATGTTTTATCAAATACAATGGCAACATCCCATAATCACATGCACTTCCGGAACTACAGACTGGGATGGGGAAAACATGTTTTGTGGAATAGAGAAGAAATAGCACATGGTGGAGAGTGACCTAAATTCTTCCCCCCCCATGCCCTTCTCTAACCTATCATAGTTGCAGGCTGGTTCAAAGTCCTGTTCTCATTAACCAGAGGGACAAACAGCAAGTCTGACTGATCAGGAGAAAGAGGTCTAAGGAGTATCAGGAGATCAGATTCTGACTTGGGGTTGTCTGGTTTACCAATGACAGTTTTGAATTGATGGTAACAATCTACAAATGAATCCTCACTGTTTGGTGTCAAGATTTTAAGTTGAAAACACTTCTAAAATTTTTATTTCATTTAACTGATTTTATAAAATAACATTTATCTTGAAATACCTCAGGACTCAGAGAGATAGTACAGAGGATAAGGTGCTTGCTTTGCAATGGTTGACCCTGGTTTGTGATCCCTGGCACCTCGTAGGGTACTCTGAGCATTGAAAGGAGTGATCCATGAGCCCAGAGCCAGGAGTAAGCCCTGAGAACATCTAAGTGTGACCCAGACTCTCTCTGCCAAACCCCTCCAAATAAAAAGGGAAAAAGAGAAATATGTTATACTTATAAACAAGTCAGTAGTACATAATGATTTTAGAGAAGAATAAGGAAATGAATACAAATGTACCTCAGCCAGCTTAAACAGCAATTTTTTTTTAAATTTTTTATTTTTACAATTACAAAGATATACAATTAAAAAGTTCATATTTGGGTTTTGGTCATACAGTGTAGCAGCACCCATCCCGCCACCAGTGCCCATCTCCCACCACCAACTACACGGTTCCCTCCCCCTCCCCCAGCCCTCCTCCATGGCAGGTTCTTTATTTCTTTCCATTTCTCTATCTTTCTCTTTTCCTTCCTCTCCAGACTATGGATTACAGAACATACATTAAAGGGTTGTCATGTGTATCCTTTTGCCTCTATTTAATGCTCAGTTCTAGGTTGGCATTAGTACCCTCACAATTGTTAGCACACTGTTCCATTTTCTGTCTTACCTAGCCTCTGAAACCTACACTTAAACAGCAATTAGAGGTCCTTGAAGAACCTCTTCAAGCCTATCTCTATTTTTCATTTGTTTTTGGTTTTTTAGCCACACCTGGCTGTGATCAGGGCTAACTTCTGGCTTTGTGCTCAGGGATCACTCCTGGTGGGGCTCTAGGGATCACATGAAATGAGGGTGGTATCATGCGAAAATCAAACCCAGATCAACCATAGCATCCTCTCCACTATACCACAGCTCAGGCCCCTTATTATTTCTTTCATCTCTTTAAAAATGCTTCAGAAGAAACTTGAACCTGAATTTTTGGGTTATTTCAACTATTCACTTCCTTTTTGTAGTTTTAGCCCCAAGGCATGCATCCCTGTTCCTCTGAAGCTGCTGTTCCTGTCTTGCCTTGTTAGAATGGTACATAGTCATACATACTCTAGCATTCTGACATTAATTTCTTTCATTCATACACATACGGTGTTTATGAGATTCATCCCTGTTTATATGAATAGATGTAGTTTATATTGATAAATGAAGCACAGGGTTTCCCAAACATTTCTTGAGATTATAGTATGGCTGAGAATTGGTTTATAATTTCTAACCCTGTGTAAATTCTTCTCCCCAACCAAACCAGAGATCTCTGTGGACCCTAGGTGGTTCAGTTCAGTGGGACATTAGAACGGTGACCTGGAAGCTGCTAAAGGGGTAGCATGTGGGGCCTAGATTTGAGGAAGGGGAGGAGCTGTTAGCCCATATAAAGGTAGGTGGACTTCTGATTGGTGGTGGGTTTGACTCTGCTGTTCTAACCAGTCCATGAACAGCTAGAATAAGCACAGTAATTCAACATTTAATCCACTCAATTCTTGGAGTGTGAAAACTAAGATGAATTAAACTCCAAGGAGTGTAGAAGGAGCGAGAAAATTTGTCAGAGTGCACTATTAGGTAAAATGTGGTAATGATCACAGGAGACTTATTGATGATGTGATCTAAAATTAGGAGAGAAAGAAAACCCTTCCAGCTAAGGGATTAGAGAGAACTTCTCCAGGAAAGTGATATTTGAGCTGGATCTTTCAGGATGACTGGGAATGGGGGTGGAGAAGGGGGCGGGATGGAAGACGGCCTTGTCCTTGTAAACTCCAATGACGAGGCTGCAGAGTCAGCTATGGAAAAGCAAACATTTCAGTCTAGCAGGCTCTGGGAGCATGAAGGGCATTAGTGAAACTGCAATTGTGGCACACAGACGGAAGGAAAGAAGGAAGGACAGGTTGGAATAACTAGAAGAACAGACTTTACAAAGCCCAAGGAGGGGGGGGAAGGAGGTTGGTGGTTGAGTGGTTGAGAGAGACAGAGACAGAGGAGAGAGAGGGGGAGACAGATAAGGGAGAGGGAGAGGGAGAGAGAGACAAGAGTTTCAAGAGCTTTTAGTTTTCACACTTCCTTTCTGGTCTTGGGCGAAGGAGGCATGCACATAGTATTTTCTCATTTTGGCCTCCACTCCAGGTGTTTCATTTCACTCTGCAGCTTTCCCCAAGCAACAAAGAGCAGCTACCCCATATCAAGGGCTCCATAAATCTAGTCTGTAAGAGGAGACTTCAGTCCAGTCATTTGGATCAGAAACACGGGAGGATCCTTCAAGAGCAGAAAGCTGTGACTTTCCATTTTTCCCAAATGATATTTATGGGTGAAATCCAGCCCTGTGGCAAGATATGAGGATCATAGCATGAAGAGCATTTGAAGGTTATCTTCATTTAAGGTTTTGCACATTAAACATAGGAGCCTGGGATCTTCAGAGATAAGTGACCCACCACTAATTCCAGCATCAGGCCTAGATTCAGGTCTGTGATTCTCATTCCCTCTTTCTTCCTGATCTAAGCACCATATGAACTTTCTCAGGGTGCTCTTCTGATTTACAAGGAGCTGCTGTCATCCTTGACAAATCCAACAGCCAAATCCAGCCCACATCCTGTTTTTGTAAATAAAGTTTTATTGGACCAGAGCCATGCCCGTATCAGCTATGGCTGCTTTCACACTTCAATTCTAAAAAGTCAACTTATTATGATGGAGAGCATATTTCTTAGAAAATTTAAGACACATTTTGTCCTTCACCAAAAGAAATTTGCTGAGCTTTGATCTTAGCCAATAATATCTAATTTATGGTATGTATTCCTCCTACTTAAATTTTTATTTTAGTAACTATGCTTATTAATAAATTATATACATATAACACTTGAAATATTTATAGATTCACAAAACACAAACAGTATTGGGAGAAGAGGGTGTTGGGCCACACCTAGAGGTGGTCTAGCGCTATTCCTTTATGCTCAGGGGTTAAACTGGTGGTACTGGGGGGTGGGGGAATACGTGATGCCAGGGGTCAAACTAGGTTCAGCAGCATGCAAGGCTGGTGTCCTAACTTCTGTACTGTCTCTCCAGCCCAATATTATTTTTAAAGAAGAGAACAATGAAACAAAACAATATGTAAAGTTATGGTTAAATTATTAGTGTTCACATCAGGTAACTCCTTGTTTTACACACAGTAATTTGAAGCTAAATTAATTAAGTTGGCACATTAAATTTATCCTAACATTTGGCTTTAAATGTTATTTACAGCTTAATTTAAAAAATCCACTATAAGATATACAGATACACATGGAAGTAGCTCATTAACTTCCTTATTGAAGAATAGTGTTAAAATATGTGGCGCCGGGGCTGGAGCGATAGCCCAGCGGGTAGGGCGTTTGCATTGCACGTGGCCGGCCTCTGCCGGCCCGGGTTCGATCCCTGGCATCCCATATGGTCCCCTGAGCACCGCCAGGAGTAATTCCTGAGTGCAGAGCCAGGAGTAGCCCCCTGAGCATTGCCGGTGTGACCCAAAAAAGGCAAATAAATAAATAAATAAATAAAGTCAGCCAAAATTAAAAAAAAAAAAATGTAGCGCAACCCACAATGTGTAGGAGAAGGAAGAGAGAGAGAGGAGATAAAGAACCTGCCATTTAGGCAGGCCATGGGAGGGGGAGGGAATTGGGGACATGGGTGGTGGGAGATGGGCACTGGTGGAGGGCGGGTGCTGGAACACTGTGTGACCGAAACCTCCAAACGTGAACAACGTTGTAATTGTATATCTCACAGTGATATAATAAAATGTTTAAAAAAAATACATGATATTCTCCACTTATCATATTCTGATAAAAAATTTTCAGAAAATTTGTTTGCCCCCATTTCAGTCCGTGGCTTATCTACTGTATCCCAAAGGTGTTCTTGTTTTTACTTGCTGTTGTTGTTTGGGCCCCACCTGGCAGTGCTCAGGGTTCACTTCTCATGATGCTCTAGGGCTGATAAGTGGAATGAACAAGCACCTTAAATCCTATACTCTCTCAGACCCTGCTTTTACATTTTAATACAATCCATAGCAAATCTACCAAAATGCTTCATTTGAGAGATTCTGTCCCCTCTAACAAAAATACCCCAAGGACAGGATATTCCCCTGGGTAAAATATAAGGGTTTGTAAATATGAACCCAGGAGAGAATAACAGGGCAACCAAAAATAACAGAGCAAGCAAACACGTGCCCAGGAAATAGTATAAACAGTCTTTTAGATGCCTGCTCATTGGCTATATCAAACACCCGGCCTCTACTCTTAGTGTGCCTATTGAATGCTGATATGCTTACTAACTGTCCTTAATGTCTTTGTCAGGTCAAACAGTGGCTCGTTCGGGGAGCCCAGGTGGAAAAGCAATATTATACTGAATAAATGCCTTCCTGCCTGCCCACCGACGGCCACTTCCCAGATGAGCCTAAAGCTTGGACATTTTTGTGTTTGTTTATCTCATTCTCTGCGACCAACCCCTACTGGACCATGTTAAAAGGTGCCAATCTCACCAGCAGTAGGCAGAAAATGCCATTTCTAAGGTGAGATGTGAAAATCTGAGACTGCTGGTAGGTTTTGCATTCATAATTTTCTGCATATGAAAAATTAAAAAAACAACGAAAAAGAGATTGCTTTATGTGCTTCTTTTGCAATGCATCTACGTTCTCTCCTTTCCTCTCGCTGCCATCTGTCTGTCCTTGTTTCCATTGGACGGGCCTTTTCTGGGCTCATGATCAGCTGTGCCTCGTCCCCACTTTTCACATCATCCTCCCTCGTCACTTTCTCCACTTGCCCTTACATTCTCCTCCTCTCACTAGCAAGTCTAGTGTTGGTTTTTCCTTTTACATAATCTGTGGAAAACAAAAACAATTCGGTACAATAAGACAAATTAACAAGATCGTCTTGGACAGTTTTTTAGAAATAATTTCATGTGCTCTAGCCAAAATGGTTTCTCTAATTCACTGGACACATTAATATTTGTCCCAAATGGTGACTTCCACCGTCTGAAATGAGCAGCCTTGTCACCTTTACATTTAATTTCAGAAAAAATTTATAAATTCATTTAGTCTACTTTAATACACCGGGATACATTTACATGGTGCCAAAGAAGTGATTTCTAAATTTTAGTACGAGTCATCTTAGCCACTTGTTCAGTGGATCAAAGCATAACACTAAGGGAAGGGGCCAGAGTGACAGCACAGAGGGTTGGGCCTTGATGCAGCCGAGCTGGGTTCGAACCCGGCATCCCATATGGTCCCCCGAGCACTGCCAGGAGTAATTCCTGAGTACAGAGCTAGGGGTTACCTCTGAGCATTGTGGGGGTGTGACCCAAAAAGCAAAAAAACAATAAAAAAAAACAAAATACACACACAAACAAAAACACTAAGGGAAATTGTTAATCCAGGCAGCAGTAGCTATAACTTCAAAATGGCATGGTAATAGGGACTTGTGTTCTAGTGTTATACTTTGCTTTTGGTTTTGGGCCACCCTGGCAATACTCAGGGTTTTTTCCTGATTCTACAACCAGGGATCACTCCTGGTTAAGCTCAGGAGACCATGTGAAGTGCTTAGAACTGAACTCAGTAGGCCACATACAAGGCAAGGGCTCTACCACAGTACTACTGATCCAGTCCCTAGGACCACACACACAGACACACACACAGACACACACACTTTATTTAAACACCATGGTTTACAACGTTGTTCATGATGATTTGTCCCAGCACCCCTCTCTGAGAACATCCCGAGGTCGCAGTTGGGAACAGGTGTCCAACAGAGCTACACTTTGGACCAAAGTGGCTAGTAATCTTAAGGACCATATACCTAGAGGTCTTTACACAGTCAAGTACACCTCCTTGGGGTGGAGTGGGGGAGAAATTCTTTGCTTATCATTAATTTTGCACTTTCTTTTGTCTTTTGTTGGGTCTTTTTTGGCTCTATCCTTGTCTTACTCAATTATATATACCCTGAACTGCATCTGTGCTTACAACTTACTACTTCATTTTAAGCCACCCCTACAGTTTTCTAATTTTTAGTTTAAACTCAGGCTGCTTTGTTGAACTTCAAAATCATATTATTTTCTTTAGGAGTAAGCTATCCACTGAGGAAGTTGAAAATGCCAAGTTATTCTGAACACCTGATTAACCAGGAATTTTCTAAAATTTCCCATGCTGCTACTGCCCTCTCAGATTCTCTTACTTCAGAAGGTGATTATTCTTTAAAAAATTAATTTCTCACTCATATCACCCTATCTTTGCCACAAATACCAGTTTTGTGACTTCAGGATATAAAGCTGGCTTTCAATAAGAAGAAAAACTAAAAAATAAATCACTTATTGGGGCCAGGGACTCAAAGGTATGGAGTGCATGTTTAGCATGTGGAGTCTCAAGTATTGGGAACTACCCCTCGATTGGAGCCTTGAGTTGCCTCCAAGGATTGTGGGAGGTGGTACCTCTTCTACCTCCACCAAAGAGAAACAAAAGAAATACTTATTAGCTAAATATCAAAGCATAATAACTTGCATGACCAAGAGAAAAAATTTAAAAAATATAATTTCATTATTTATGACTTTGAAGTGAACACCCTGCTTTTGGCTGTGTGATTTGCTCCTTCCATTCCTGGGAAATAAAGCTTTAATGTGCCCCATGCGTATCAAAGTTGATTTTGGTTGAAAGCACAATTCTCTACTATTAGGTTCCAACCAACCAACAGAACTTACCAACCTGAGAAGAAACTTGTCTAACTCGTTTCATATATATGCTGTATTTAATGATTTTAAAATGTCAGGAAGAAGTGCTGGGCCTGGGTGAGACAATAGAGATGTATTCAGTGCAGCTGTTCTTGACCTTGACTGCACTGTAAAATCTCCTTGGACAGTTTTGAAAAATCCCTATGGCCAAACTGTGTCCCAAATCAATTAATTCAGAACTACTGGGGTGCGATCCAGGCAACAGGGCTCCTCAAGATTGATTGTAATCTGCAGCCAGGCAGAGAAACATGAATTCATAACAAACAGCAAAGGAATGTTGGGGCCAGATGTCATGGTATTTAAAGGCAACTGAAAGGGGCTGGAGCTATAATACATGGGGTAAGGCACTTGCCTTGCACGGGGCTGACCTGGGTTCCATCCCCAACACCACACATGTCTCCTGAATCTTGCTGGATTGATCCCTGAGCACAGAGCCAGGAATAAGCCCTTAGTACCTCCAGGTATGACTTCAAAACCAACAAAAATTGAGCCAAAACAACAAGAGACCAAAACTAACTAAGCAAACAAAAAACAAGTCAGCATAGAGTCCTTCAGAAAATAAAGAGAAGTTGTACCCCAGTATTTAGAGATCTCTGCAGAACTAGATAAGTCAATTCTTTTGACCCTAAATGCCAGGCTCTTTTTGTTTCTTTTTATTTTTGAATGGGGGGGAGCAGGGGATAGCAACATTTATTAGCAGAAATTAGATGATAATATTGTGCAGGTCCATTTTTTATCCCTTCTCTTTGTTGGGGTGCACTAGGATCACACACTTGATTGTGGGGCTCACACACTTATTTGCAGCATTGGGGCTCACACTGGCAGAGCTGGGAACTGCACGTGGAGTAAATGGGACTGTACGAGGGATTGAACCTGTGACCTCACTGTTGTACCAGATACTCTAACCTCCCCGGCCTTGTGCACATTCATTTCTACAACATATTAGATCTTAGTTCTCTGTATAATGCATCTGATCTCTCCGACTTTACCCTCTAGGTGACTGGAGAACCAAAAAGGATGTAACCTATGACTCACAAGGAAAATGTCAATCACCCTCTAATGCCTCTATCTTCTGCCTCAAGGACATGATGTGTCAGAAGGACATTCTAACTAAGCTAAGAACCTGGGAGAAATATCAAAGGATATTTAGAGTCAGCTTTACAGCGTTGGAAGTGCAAAAAGGAGAAGAAACTGGGTCAGGAGAGCCAGCCAAACCAAAGAGACACCTGCCAAACCACACCTTATCCTCCTCAATCAGCAAAACTCCCTTTGCATAGACTCCTCCGACCTCAGCCACAGGAGCTTCTCATTCCCTTATTAGGATGCTGGAGACACCCGTGTCTGGGGCTCACGAGCAAGCGCCTCCACAACATGTGTAGCTCATCAAAACCCAAAAGGGAATGACAGGCACCCAGGGAGGGGACTGGAATATGAAGGTGAAATTCTTGCCGTTGGAGGAGAATCCATCTGGGAAGTCAACAATTATGGTCGAGGAGAATTTTTAAAAAAAAATTTTACAGATGATTCCCCCAACAAAACAAAACAAGAAAGTGAAAAACAGCAACACATTCTTTTTTTTTTTTTTTAAATATGCATTTTTGGGGAAGGGATTTTTTTGAAACTTAGAAATGCAGTCACGAAAATTTTAAGTTGAATGCTGCTAGGGAGTTGAACATAATGTCACCAGCCATGCCTTGTTTTCAGCTACTTTTGGAAAGGCTAGGCTAGGAGGCATGCCCTGGGTCTCAGGTATACTTCTATACCAAGTGATGTTACTGCTTTTTTGGTTCCATGTGGAGCTCTCATCTATCTTTCTGAGTCCTACTTGAATCTAGAGTCTTCTGACCCATGTTCTAGTGTTCTGCCTTCTTCCTTCTCTCATGCTGAACCAAGCCTTTCAACCAGGCTGTTTCTAACATGGGTGCAACTGGGACTCGTTCCCCACTCTGCCCTCGTTGTCTACCTGCCACCAAACAGTGTCAGCAATGGCTGTTATGGGAATTCTGTCCTATGTTAATGGCTGAGAGCCAAGTCAAACTCAGATCCACCTCAGCAATAATGGATTACAATTCTGACTTTCTTGAGTTTACAAAACACTCTCATCGTGGACGTGCTCTGATTTGATTTTTTGAATCTTGGAGAGACAGACTTTATAATCATTCTTATTTTATAGTAGAGAAAACAGTCTCAGAGGAACCAGGTTATTTGGACTCAGGGCCAAGACCTCCAGTCATTGTTTACTTAAAACATCACTAGTGATTATAAAAACAAACAGTGGGCCCGTGCAATAGCACAGTCCAGAAGACAGTTACCCTGAATACAATCCTCCCAATTAAAATCTTGGGGCTGCATATTGTCCCCCAGCCACACCAGGAGTGATCCCTGAGCACAGAGTCCTGAGCACCACTGAATGTGGCCCCAAAAACAAAACCTAAAAATAAAATAAAAATGAAAAAGAAGAATGATGAGAACTGTCAAACTTGACTTTGAAGGAAGCAAGTATTATATATGAAAGGATGGGATACTTATTGAATGGCAATGTCTGCCACTTTCACAATCCTGTGCGATGTCTGGCAAGAGGAAGGATGCCTGTCACTGACTTCTTACAGGAACCTTCAACAGATTGTTCCTGTTTTATGGTCTAGAAGAGCAAACCTGGCACAGAAAAGTCCAATCACTTGCCCAGAATTACACTATCACTTCACCAGCTCCTAAGTATGGGCTCTTTGCACACTACTATATGGCACCACTTGTTTCTTTCTGGGTCTCAATTCTCTGAACTTTAGAGTGCAGGAATCAGAAGTTAAGATCAGGGGCTGTTCAAAAGTATCTGTCATGTCATAAGAGCGGCCATGAAAGGAGAGAGAAGTTGCTTGTTATTTATTTTTGGTTTGGGTTTTGGGTTGGGTGCAACACCTAGCAGTGCCCAGGGCTTACTCCTGGCTCTGCACTCAGGGATCACTCCTGGAAGTGCTTGGGGGACCATACATAGTGCTGGGGATTGAACCCAGGACAGCCACTTGCAAGGTCAGCACCTTACCCTCTCTATTATCACTCTGGCCCCAAGAGTTGCTAGTTTTGGTTGTTAATTTTCCTTCAGCGGGAAGAGTTACACTCAATGCCTCTTTGTAGGCTCTTCAAGAATTTTGAGCTCTGGGCCAATGACTTAGGGTAAGGAGGCATGAAAGATCAAAGACCCCCTAGCCCACTCCTCCGGCCTCTGCAGCCAGGAAGCTCTGCTTGCTCACCAAGCAGGATGTGATGTTACATGACAGTGTCTGCCAGATTCTCCCACACAAAGACTAGCGGTCAGTACTGTGAGAGCCAAGGGAATAACATCCGTTCAGTGTTCAGCTCCAGAGGACAAGGGAGCTACCACCAAGCAGGATGGAGATGGGGATTAAGCCAAGCTCTTTACTTCCTGTTCCCTATGGTGATATGGAGGTAATGGAATTGAGTGTGGAGGGATTCCATAAACTACCACTTGTGCAATACCTAGCACAGCACTTGACACATTTGGCACTCTAGGAGTATGAGCTTTTCCTTCCTTCCTTCCTTCCTTCCTTCCTTCCTTCCTTCCTTCCTTCCTTCCTTCCTTCCTTCCTTCCTTCCTTCCTTCCTTCCTTCCTTCCCTTCCTTCCTTCCTTCTTCCTTCCTTCCTTCCTTCCTTCCTTCCTTCCTTCCTTCCTTCCTTCCTTCCTTCCTTCCTTCCTTCCTTCCTTCCTTCCTTCCTTCCTTCCTTCCTTCCTTCCTTCCTTCCTTCCTTCCTTCCTTCCTTCCTTCCTTCCTTCCTTCCTTCCTTCCTTCCTTCCTTCCTTCCTTCCTTCCTTCCTTCCTTCCTTCCTTCCTCTTCCTTCCTTCCTTTTCAACCCTGATTGCCATCCTTCTCTTCCACATCCAATGGAACAGACTCTGTGCGCAGGCACCTCTTTCAAGGGAGGTAGCTCTATCTAACCAGGAAGGGGAGAACTGGGCCAATGATTTTCCTCAGATATCTTTTTTGGGTGCCTTTTGCTTTAAACTATGTTCCCTTGTCCTTCCTCTGTTCAACTATCTTTCTAAGTCTTTCTTTTTTGAGGAGTGGTGAGTACAGGGAAAGTTCCACATAAAATGTTCAATGAGTCGAGGTTAGAGAGATAGTAGGTTAAGGCACTTGACTTGCATGTGGCTAACCCAAGTTCAATCCCCAACACTGCATATGGTCCTCTGAGACACAGCAGGAGTGATCCCTGAACACAGAGCTAGGAGTAAGTCCTGAGCACTGCTGGGTAGAGCCACCAATACTACTACTATCTCTACTGTGTTTCTCAACCATTTACCAAGTTTGCCTCCAGCCCTGCTTCTAACCTGATTTCCTTCCTGTACCCCCACTGGTCCTATTCTTTGTGTCTTACCAGTTGCCTCCCCTCTGCCCCGTGTGTCATGCTAAATCCCCAATAGATTGATATTTTCCCCTTGGAATATCCTGGGCACCCCAAGAGACCATCTGATCTCTAATTAAGAAACACTGCAGTAAGTGGGAATGCCTTTTATCTTTCATTTTCTATCTCTCTTAATCCATGTCACTTGTCTTTTAAATGCAATAAGAAATTTATCATCAGACAGCTTGGGTTTCCCATATTAGAAAGCATGAGTATTCGCATGGAAAAAATAATCCCCTTTTCTACTCCTCCTTGGGGTACATCCACACTCGGAGGAAAAGATCAGAGTTCTCTGCATGGAAGTAAATGCTGAGTTTCAGGGAGATGGCTTTAGGCACATGGCCTGCCAGGGCAGGACACAGGAGTCACTGATGCCCCATTGACCTTCATTCAGTGGACATTTTTCACTATACCTGAAAATGATCCCACTTACTAATTACAAATGAAGCAGTGAAACAGTACCTTCAAGGATTTCACTTTTCTCAATACTTGCTATGGGTTATATTGTGCCTGTTGAAAATGGCGCGCTAGGGCTGGAGCGATAGCCCAGCGGGTAAGACATTTGCCTTGCATGCGGCCGGCCTGTGCCGGCCCGAAGTTCGATCCCCGGTGTCCCCATATGGTCCCCGAGCACTGCCAGGAATGATTCCTGAGTGCAGAGCCAGGAGTAACTTCTGAGCGTTGCCGGGTGTGACCCCCAGAAAAAAAAAAAAAAAAAAAAGACACGCTAGATTAGAGAATACAACCTTACTTGGAAATAAGATCCTTATGAGAGGTAAAAGAGGTGATATATGGAATGAGGGTGGGGGGCTCCCCTCATCCAATAGGGACCCCTTATAGAAGAGGGACATTTGGACAGACAAAAGAGCACCAACAGGGAGGAGGATGAGAAGAGAAATAGGAAGAAATTGAGTGAAACTCTGGGAGTTAAGCTGCCACACTCCAGGGGGAGGTGGGGTTGTAGCTGGATCAGGAGAGATGCCACAAAGCACCTCCAGCCCCATTTCAGAGCCCCTAGTAACACCTTGATTTCAGACTTTAGGCCTTCAGAACTCAGAGACAATTAGTTTCTGTTATTCTAAGCCACCCAGTTTGTGGTCCTTTGTTTGGGAGCCCTGGGAAGTGATTTCACTTCATGCTTTTTGTAATTACTCAGAAGCTACCTCAGATTCAATCCCAGGCATCCAGTTCAAGTCAGTAATTCTCTTTGTTCATCATCACCCTTTCACCTTTCTGAGTACCTACTAAACACCAGGTTCTGTTTTCTCCACACTATTTTTCTCTTTGTAGATGAAAACACAGAGATCAAGGACACTCAGTGAGATCATGGGATGAGACTTTCAGTCAAAGTTTATTTGTACTTCAAAGTTAATATACTTCATTGATACCCTCCTCTCCTGCCAAAATGAGGAAAAGATGAGAGGCATCTCTGGCAAATGGACCCCTACTTCTTACTGCATCATCCTTTGGAAGGACAAGTCCAAAATCTGACTGCAAAGTCCATTTTTAGAGATGAGTTTTAGAGGTCTTCAAAGCATAGCAGTAGGGGTTACTGTTTTTCAGCAGTTAGGGAAATGGAAGAACTTAAATCTGGGATAGAGGGCACTCTGAGTTTTCCATAGTAGATTGATATTTCCAGAATACATGCCAAGCACAACCGAATTCAACTTCTTTTCATACTAGCTTGATTCTCTTTGTTGGTATAAAAGATCTATTCATTTGTCTTCTGGGGCCATTGGGAAAGAGGGTTCTTCAGGGAAAAAGGTAAGGTAGGCTATGGCAGCACAATTAAGTATCCACCAAGCTTTACTATAATGAATATGAAAGCAAAATGGCTTATTAAGGTAAGTAATAACAATGGTGAGATCAACTATGTTGATACTAGTATAAGATCAGTCATTCTGTTTGCATATTTATTTACACACTTAAGCTAAACATTCTTTTTATTCTTATTTTCCAATTCTATTCAATTTTACTAAGTGAATATCCTTTACATTTTTCACCTAAAAATGTTCCTTTCATTTTCCATTTTTCTAAATAATACATTCTTTGCATTTTTCCTTGGTCTTTTCTTTGTCACAAAACCTGCAAGACTGACAAACTTTTTAATCAAACCTGGAAGGCGATAACTGTTAAAATAAAAGATGAAGAAATTAGGGACAGTGAAATTGAGTAATACGGTTGTAGATCACACACGTGATCAAGAGGGAGGCCTAAGCCTAAGCCTCAAGTATGGATTTGGATTGTGCAGTTTGGTTTTCCTATCTGCTGAGAAGTCACCTCGTTAGAGCTGCAGAAGGTGGATCTGACCAATGGATGGGGCACTGAGACTCTGCCTCAAATGGAGACGCTGCTTCAGAGGTGAGAGGTCAAGGGATGTGACACACTCCCAATCATACCTTCTGAGACTCTAAACTAAGTCTAAGTCTTGTTCATTAAGAGCTTGGTTTTTTTCCATTAGAGTCTTAGATAGCCTAAACATTTATTAAAGGACTCCAGAAATGACACAGATGCAACAGCTGTCACAAAATCGACTTGAAGCTAGGCTGAAAGATGGCTCCAATCATGCGCAGTTTATGTAATTTCTCTAGAAACCACTCAGGTGGTCATGAGACGTGGGCTTCTGTGGGACACTGCTATTCTGTGTAAAGAATGCGTCCACTCTTTTATTTGGCATTGGGGTTGTCCCAAGTGTTGGTCCATATCTGGTGGTACTCTTGGGGTGGGCCCACTCAAGGCATGGGTTTAACCCTGTACTGTATCTCCACTCCCACTCCACTCCACTGCTTCCAATGTGGAAGCAGTCTTCCCCATCCCAAGAGTATAAGCATGATATGTGGTAGAGCAAATGCTTATTATGGGGGAAGACCCTGAGATTGGTTCCAACAGCTCATATCCTTCTCTTCTGCAGCCCTCTGTGTCTCCAATACAAGAAACAAGTCAAGAGGATCAGAGAGATAGTACAGAAGGTCAAGGCACTTGTCCTGTACGGCTGTCTCTCCTTGAAACCCAGTCCTGCAAACAGTATCCTGAGGATGGTCAGGAGCACAGAGCCAGTAATAGCCCCTGAGCACTGTCAGATATGCCCCCAATCCTCTCCCCACTGAATTAAAGAGCAAAATGGGTACATTTATTTCCTTCCCTTTGGGGTAAGAGCATCCTTGTTTTATTATATTTCCCTATGTGAATGGTGATTTGAAGAATGGAGTTGTAGCAAACATGGGTTCAACATTTCACATAAGCTGTGGAGAGCCATCCCAGAGAGGTACAGGGGATGTTGGGAGATTAACACATAGAGCCAGCTGGAAAGAGGCAAATGTTCATTGTGAGTGAAGCCTTACTTACACAGGAGCTCACTGGCAGACTGCAGCAATGCCAAACCTTAAACAGAAATACCGGCACTTGAAAGAAGCATTCTAGTCAATAACTGTGGGAGATGAGGTTTACTACAAAATTATAAGTGGGGGGTGGGGGTGGGGAGGAGATAAATGAGGAAATAGCACTTTTCATCTAGAAGTTTACTGTCTCAAACACTTTATAGTAAAATGTTCCCCTTTGTGAATTACTTTTATTCAGTGCCAGTGGTCTTTAATAAAAAGCCATTTTAATGACAGTGGAAATTGATGTTTATACATGGAAGGAGTGAGGGCAGATAGTATCACACTCCTTCACAAATTCCCCGCCTGAGAGTAAAACCCTCCGACCATCTAGCTGCTTCCTGAATTTTATAACCAGAGAAAGTATTCAGGGGTAGAGGAGAGCAGACCACCAGGCTAAGCCCCTTAATATTAACTGAGTTAAATGGCACCAAAAATACCACTCAACTTTGCATCTATAAAGTCACATAACATATTAGCTCTATGCAATGTCTTCCTCCAACTTTATAAAAGTGGGGCTCTGGGGGGATGGGTGCTGGAACACTGTATGACTAAAACCCAAACACGAACAACTTTGTAATTGTATATCTCACGGTGGTATAATAAAATCACTATCACTATCCTCCCGTTGATTAAAAAAAAGTGGGGCCTCTGCTGGCTCTTCTGATATTGGAAAAGCGAGATGGGGGAACCACACCTAGCATTGCTTCGGGCTCCTGCTCATGAACTCAAGGATGGGGATGGAATCAAGGCTGAGCACTCAGCCCCTGCCCACTGTATTATTTCTCTGGCCTCTGATATTACATTTTAATTGGGAAAAATAAGGCACCATTACAAAAATTTGCATCTGTCTTGTACTTGTACCTTTTAGTTTGGGGGCCACACTCAAGGTAGTGCAAGGGTTTGGGTCAGTCACATGCAAGGCAATGCCTTTTTTTGTTTTTTCTGGGTCACACCCAGTGGTGCTCAAGGACCATATATGGTACCAGGATTTGGGGTAGGGTCACATGCAAGGCAAATGCCTCTTTTTGTTTGTTTTTCTGGATCACACCCAGTGGTGCTCAGCGCTTTGTGCTCAGAGATCACTCCTGGCTGTGCTTGGGGAACCATAATGGGTGCAGGTTGCTTGATGCTTTAACCTGGACATTATCTCTTCGACGCAAGGCAAGTGTCTTAACCCCTGTTTCATGTCCACGGTCCCCTTTCCCATCTACTTTAATGCGTAGCTTTATCACTCTGCAAGTGATCCAGAGCAGACACAAGTGTGTCCCCTGCCTGGAGGTCACAGTGCTGGTGACGGAAGAAGCCGATTCAGAATCCACATGCTCTGATCTGTGTTGGGGAAAGCCTCTTCTCACCCACCAAACTGACTTCTCAAGCTAGCAGCCAACTGGCAGAACAGTGGCTGAGCCTCCCAATGGCTTACTCCTCATTCTATAATCAGGCATCACTCCTGGTGGGCTCAGGGGACCAGCTGTGTTGCTGGGGATTGAACATTAGTTGCCTGCATGCAAGGCAACCACCCAACTCATCTGTCCTATCTCTCAGTCCAAAACTTGCATTTTGATAGCAAGTCAGAGAGAAAAAGAAAATAGGAAAACAGCAAAGTAGTCAATGCTCATCAGTACTAGGGAGCAGCAGGGGCCTGAGAGGACCTGGAAAGGAGTGTTGGGGAGGACAGAAGAAAGATTCCGGGGTTGCCGTTCCCAGGCCAGATCAGACTGAAGCGGAGCCTGTGATTTGTTCTCTGGGGTGTTTTCAGGCCTTCCATAGCAGCACCGACTGGCACAGGAAGCTCTCAGTGGTTTGATATTTGTTGAATGTAACCATGGTAACAAGAGGGGTTTTATAGAGTTTTAAAAAACTCCTCTTAAAAAATTCAACTAGATTTGGAAATTAATCTAGACAGTCCTCCATTCATGAAAACTTATTTCCAAAATCTTTATTTGCAAATTGGTTTTTGGGCCTAGCTTTGTTTTTCCTTTTTTTCTTTTGCTTCTTTTTTAAAAGCAGTGCCAGGAATCGAACCTAGGGCCTTACACATGTGAGGTAAATGTTCTACTGCTGAGTCACATCCCTGGGGGGTTTTAGGACTTCGAATGTTATGACACATGGCAGCTGGGGCCCCATAAACCATCTTTGTCAACTGGAGATTAAGCTGAAGCTAGCACTGAGGACAGAAGTCATATTTTCTTGGGAAGGATACATCCTTGGGGATCCATTTAGGATTGCCAGGAGCACTCCAGATGGCAGGAGCACCTCCCCACACCCCATTCCTCTTGCAGGAAGGGAGTTAGGGGGCAGATCTCCTCAGCACTGTCTCCATCCTGCTGCCTCCTCCCTGCTTTACCACAGAGCCTTTTGTGGGATGGGAATAAGAAGCAGTCTACAGAGTTCATTTCTCGGAAGGAACAGCTCAAAGGCAAGGAAAAAGGAATGACCATTGCAAAGAGTACAAATGAGAAGGGAAAGAAAGGCCAATGACCACCAGGTATGGAACTAGAGTCACTGTGCCCGAGCAGTCAGAGGACACGCACAGAAAGTCAGCCCTGCCCCCAACACACACACACACACACACACACACACACACACACACACACCACATAGATTTGCATTGGTTCCAGGAATGGTATTTGCTTTAGTCTACCTGGTATTCCCATCCACAAAAAGCAAGTTGGCAATTTGCAATTTCACTCCTACTCAGTTTATTTAAATAAGAGAACCTGAAAAATCAATCACATGAAACTCATCTTTGTACCTCAAAGTGAGCAAAAGGCCAGCTTATTGACAAACCAAAATGTGCAGAGAAGATAAAAAGGCCTCTAGTGAGTCTTTACTGGGCTAGTGACTTTTTAATTTGAACACGATTCAAATGAAGGGGCATCCCATGATAGGCTTGGTGCTTGGTTACAGCAGCAGAATGAAGTGAGGCAGACAGAGGCAAGCACAGTAGAATCAATCTGAAGAGGCAAAAGGCACAAAGCAGAAGACAGAAGGCATAATACAATCATTCTGGGGGGGGAGTCTCATCCATTGAGGCACCATTGTTTTGCAACATGATTGAAAAATGATGGCTATACTATGGCTTATAGAATTTATATTGTGTCTATAGTACTAGTTCTCAGCAATTGGAAGGAGCTTCAGCGTATTACAATATCTATTTTAAAGGTTACTCCTGGCAATGGGCAAAGAGATACCTTCCTGGTGGTGTTGCTCAGGGGCAGAGCAGTGGGCCTTTGTTCATCCTAGCTTGATGCCTGGGTTGGAGGCCAGAGCTATTTCATGCTTGTGGCACACACCACAATAAAATAAAATACATAAATAAGTAAAAATAAAGAAAAGAATGAGTTTGTTCCCATTAGATGTTTCATTTTGTTTTCTTTCACAATTTTAGTCCATTGTGACATTGTAATACTGAATCTCCCAGTAAGAGTGGGCAAACCAAGTATATTTCTATTTAAAAAAAAATCTGAACACTTCTATGTACTGACAGTTCTGTCATTTCTTTCCCTGCTTTTTTTGGGTCACACCTGGTGATGCTCAGCGGTTACTCCTGGTTTTGCACTTAGGAATTACTCCTGGCAGTGCTTGGGGACCATATAGGATGCCAGGGATCAAACCTGGGTTGGCTGCATGTAAGGCAAACACCTGCCTTGCTGTGCTATCACTCCTGCTCCAGTTCTGTCATTTCTGCAAGGATAATCACTTACTTCGCTGCCAGTTTTTTAAAACTTAGTTTCCTCTGAAAACAGCAGGATAAACTAAATGATTTCCTGTGTCTCTTTTAAGTCCGGAGGTTTAAAATTCATATGGCCTTCCACATTTGTCACAAGATGTGGGACCAGGACAAATCATTTTCCTCCTCTGGATAATAAAATCATACTTTTTAAATAAGCTACAAAGAACAGGCTTGTATCTTACATATGAGTATTTATAAGAAACACAAATTCTTGACACAGAGCTTGAGGTGGGGGTGGGGGAATGAGAGAAGTAATCAAAAAGTTTGACAGCAAGTGACAGAATCCTCAATAATCTTCCAAGGAGCAAATCAACAACACCTTGAAACCTAAGGAACTGAAGAGACATTCACACCTGTCCCAGGAAAATAATGTGGCTCCGACAGGTCTTGGGGCTCAGGAATTTTAATGCAACTCATTAAAAACAAAACAAAACAGAACACTGCCAACCTGGAGGTGATGAGACAGAGAAACCACCTGATGCAAAGGCAAAGGAATTTAGAATTCATTTGGTAAGGCACCTGTTTGGACACTTAATCTCTGCTTCTCCAGAAGCAAAGAGTGCCATCTGTGTGTGTCCTGATGACTCGACAGTATAAATGTCAAGGAGTCAAGTTGGATTCATTAATCAAAGGGAAACAGACGAGGTATCTTCCGAGCCATGGCCTCATGCTGGAAGATTCAAAGATTCATACTAGCTCCTGTCCTCAGACAATTACCCTCCTGGAGAGGTGGGGAGATTCTTTTGGAAGACTAATAGGAGAGCATGAATAAAGGTTCTCAGCCCGAGAGATGCAGGAGGCTTGTGCAGTTACACAGCACTTGGCAGGGCCTTGACAGACACAATGGAAGACAGACACAGCTGAAGTAAAACTCCTCAGCTCTACTCTGTGCCCCAATTACATCCCACTGCTCACTCCACCCCACTCCCCTACTCTCCCCAGTTCCACCCACTCTGCCTAAACTTTTTTGGAATCCTCCATTTCCACAGAACCATGAACGAAGGCCCTAAATTAGATGGTGGCTTCAGAACTAGTCCACAGAGGCTGACGATTTCAAGAGAGAGTAGTGAAGTCGGTCAGCAGAATGGGTAGAAAGTGGATGAACTATGAGGTAGGAACTATGAGGGAGGGAGGGCTTGACGCAGACCCGAAACCTTTCATATAAGCCCAACTTTTCTTCTGTGGAATAAAACTCTGCTGAAGGTCAAATATACTGAAAAAACAAAACACCGGAAAACACACACCCCACTCGTTTGATAACCACTGGATGACACACAGATAACCTCTAAAATTCCTTTGAGCACTCCTCACACTTCAGTGCTCACAATTCCAGAAATGGCAAGCTAGGAGCTCTGCTAGGAGCAGAGTGTGTGCGGGGCTCGCTTAATGGACCCCTCTGTTTATTTGATTAGTTGTTGCATAAATGCTGGGGCAACTGGAACAACAACTGCCATATGCTGAATCAGTGCCCAAACACTCAGAAATGGGAAAGGTTTACAGAAATGCAGTTCCGTGTTCTTACTCTCACACGGTGCCTTTCCCTAAGAGTTGGTGTGTTTTCCCAACCTCATAAAGGCCTGTTTGGAAGGCAGCTGGCCTGTGTGTACTGAGAGTGTAATGCGTAGTAGCCAGCCTGGGTAAAGCTGAGTTACCCCCAGGCTTTCCCTTTCCTCCTCTCTAGAGAATGAAAGAATCCTAGTGAAGGATCTGAGACCCCACAACACCTACATTCCAGGATTTCAGGGTCCTAAATCTGGGAGTTCGTTATTTGAACAAGTCCCTGATCAATACCATGTTCTCAGTCCTGATACTCACAGTCAGATGGTCAGTATTTTCAGGACTGCGGGCTGTTGACTTTTAGGATTGGGCAATGTGTGCTTTTAGCCAAAAATCTCTGATAACCACTTCTAAGGGATCATTCTGAGCAGAGGGCTCAGGTCTAAATTAACAGCAGACCTTCAGAAACAAGATGCTTTGGAGAATCCGTGTTTGCCATAGAGAATCTTGTGTCTTCATGCAGACCCCCATAGATGGTCTTCAAACCACCAGAAACTTGGTAACAAGAAAAACCAATCAGAACAATCAGACGTTTAGATTGGTAAATTTCACACCGGTCTGAAATGTTCATACTCATTGCTTCCTTTGCTGCTGATACCTCCCCTTACCACATTCTTTAAAAAGTTTTTTTAAACCGTTTTTTTGGTTGTTGTTTAAAAAAAAAGTGGGGGTGGTGGAGGAAGAAAGAAAGAAAAGAAGAAAGAGTGGAGAGGCTAAGTGAGCACTCACTGGGAGAGCGCGGCCAGGCAGCGTCTTCCTTGGATCCGGATCCTGAGAGCATGTCCGCAGCTGGAAGCGTCCGCGAGCAGCTGAAAATGCTGAGAACCTCCTGGCGGTCAGGACGTGGGCCCGGCCCGCGGAGGTGCCATGTTATCTCTGGCTGAAATTCAGTACGCGGGATGCTCTCGTGTTCTCCCTTTGTGTTAACACTTTGGTCTGTCCCGGTGACGAAAGTCTGGGCTTGTCCTAGGCCAAATCTACTCCTCCCCACCCTTTCCCTCGGCAAAGGATCATCAGAGAGCTGATTGTTATTTTTTACTGTAATCTCTCTAATAGAGGCCCATCCTATTGAGATGGGAAAGGGCACAGGCTGGATACTTTCAGAAAGTTATTGCTAAGGCTAAGGCGTAGGGACTGGGAATTGGGCCCCCTTGTCTCTGCCCCGCTCCCCGAGTTTTCAAAGTAAGGACTTTGATAGAATACAAATAATTCTGATTTTTTTTCTTTTTTGGGTCACACCGGTAATGCTCAGGGGTTTCTCCTGGCTCTGCACTCAGGAATTATTCCTGGCGGTGCTCAGGGGACCATATGGGATGCCGGGAATCGAACCCTTGGCCGGCATAGGCCGGCCTCGTGCAAGGCAAACACCCTACCCGCTGGACTATAGCTCGTGCCCCATAATTCTGATTTAAAAAAAAAACTTATCAGAAGGTGCTATGAGCTCAGGCCTTTTGCAGAACAGCTGATCACGGTATTACTTGCACAAATAACCACATCTAAAGGGATCAATGGAAACCAGCCTTGCCAAGGAGAAGTTCATTTGGGTGCAGTTCTCAGGCCCTCATTCTGAGTTCTGTTCTCAATTAGCATTGGTGTAGGTGGCTTCCAAAGCAAACAGTTTCCACTGAGAAATCCATCTGTGATATGCCTCTTACCCCTCTATCCAGGGAAAGATGCAGGACATAAAAAACACAAACCAAAGACAAGGGGAAACTTGGAACATTCTTCCCATTGGGGATATACTAGAACAATCAGGGAGTTTAGTGTTCACACCCCTCAGAAAAGGAGCACCATCATTGACCATCTCGGAACATGTTGCAACTGAGGGCCTCGGACTGTACCAGGATTCTTAGAGGTGATCTCATCAGCCAAACCTGGCCAGAGATCCTGGTCAGCCACATTTTGGAAAGCAACCAAATTCCAGACCCTGAAGAGGGGGTGGTGTTGATTCTATCTGGAGATGACACTCTATCTCAGCTTGAGTTATGAATGTGCTTCTTTATCCCCAACAAGGTAAGTACAGTTTGGTGTTTCAGCAGTGAGCTACTATGAGAACTGGTTAAGAGCAAAGCTCAAGGGTCAAAAAGGTGAGGTGAAGTGAGTTCGTTGTATCAAAAGCAGGAGAAGAGATCATTTTTACATACTAAGAACCTCTTCATAAAACACACACAATCAAACACAAACACAAACACCCCTAAAACTTTGAATTTTCTAGCTTCTTATTACAAACATAAAAGCACAGAGTATCTTAATCATTTGGTCAGCACTGTACAACAGAAACACAGCACATACTCTTCTACTCAAGGATGTTTAATTAAGTTAGGTGAAATGTTCTTTATTCAACTAACTAGAAAATTTGGGTTGTTTAAATAGCAAAGTCTTCTACCAAAGTGACAGTTTATAGAGTGAATGTAGTTTTGTGAACTGGAAAGTTAACTATCTCTATGTATCATAATAGAGATAAACATTTAAGTATCCTTTTGATTATACAATCATAATCACTTCAATAAAGCGTTGGTCAGTGATGGACATATATGCAACAGGAATTCCCAAAAGTCAGGCTATATAGAGAATTTGAGTGTGAGTTTGCTAACTTGAGGTTTGTGTAATTGGGCTCTGCACAACAATATAACCACCCAAGTATGTATTTCTCAGAATAAATCTCCATTAAGTGATTCATAACAATAAATATTATCACCCAACATATTGATCATTTAAAGTACACGAGACACTCAAATAGAATCTGCCTTATTCATTGGGCTTTAATAAAATGCATGTAATTCTTTTTGTCAAAATCAGAACTTCCTGTTTGATATGATATGAAATACTATTACCATTAATTTTCATGGAGCCCAGCTTGAGCTTTCCCACTGCCAAAAGAACCTACTGTATTATACCAAATAGAACTGCTTTACTTTCAGGTATTGGGGATTCCTGGCTTGAGTTTATTACTCTGGAGCTGAGATTAAAACCTGGAGAATGGTGTTTTGCTAATCCCCTTTCTACTACCCTATGGGGAGACATCTGTGGGTTTTACTAAGCTGGACTGAAACCAGACAACCCTTTTCTCCAATGCATCCTCTTAATAAGAAGGGACCAACAAAGATTAGTTATGCTTTTCTTTCCCTAATTGGAATATCTTTCATACAATCAGACACTAGCATACTTTTAATTCATAAATGTCAGCATATTAGTGAAAGATTACTAAATTCTTGTTCTCAGACAGGAAAGGAGGAGAGATAAAAGAGGGGAGCAGGAAGGAAGTGACAGAAAGGGGGGGAGGAGAGAAAGGAGAAGAGAGGACAGAGGGAAAAATAGAGAAGGGAGAGATGAAAGGGAGGACAAAAGAACAGGCAGGAGGGAACAGAGAAAAGAGAGAAGATTTCCAACATCAAATTGGATCTTTCATTTTCTTTTCCAGAATTCAGTAGCATGATGTGGCAGGCTAAACAATGTTCCCCCGAAGGCATACAGGCCTGAATCTCCAGAATTTGAGGACAGTCTATCTCACAGGCCAAAGGGGCTTTGTAGATATGACTAAGCTAAAGACACTGAGATAAACAGTCTCCTGGTTTATCCAGGTAAGCTCAATCTAATCACAGGGATCTTCAAAGTAAATCAGAGAACCCTCTCCAACTGCAGCCAGAGGAGATAGGACGGTAGAAAAATGACCAGAGAGAGGCAACGCTTCGGGTCATGACAATGGGGGGAGGGGGCCCAGAGCCCAGGAATGTGGTAGCTTCTAGAAGCTGGAAAAACAAGGAAGTGGATTTTCCCTTAGAACTCTGACAGCAAGAAAGAAAATGAGCCCTGCCCATACTTTGATTTTAGCTTTGTATTAGACTTTAACTTCTAGAAGTGTAGTTAATAAGTTCGTGGTTATTCATCAGAACAGCAACACAAAATGCACCCATTAACTTACAAGACTCATTTGCCCTTGGGAATCTATTCCAGCTCCTGATTTTCTCCTCATCCCCCCCACCCCACCCCAGGCTCATTCTGAGGTGGGAACTACAGTTTGGACTTTCTGGGAACAGCTCATAAAATGAAGTTGTCTGGAAAAAATTCCTTGGTTTCTCTCTCTCTCTCTCTCTCTCTCTCTCTCTCTCTCTCCTTCCCTCTACTTTCTCTTTTCCTTCTCCCCTTTATTCCCCCCTTCTTTTTTCCTTCCATTTTACTCTTCTCCCTCTGCTCTTTTTCTCTGTTCCCTCCTGCCTGCTCTCTTATCCTCCCTTTCATCTCTCCCTTCTCTATTTTTCCCCTATCCTTTCTTCTCCCCCCCTCCTCCCTCCTTTTCTGTCACTCTCTTCCTACTGCCCTCTATTGCTCCTCCTCTCCTGTCTGAGAATGAGAATTTAGTAATAATATGCTGACATTTATGTATTAAAAGTATGCTAGTGATTGATTGTATGAAAGATATCCCAGTTAGGGAAGGAGAAAGCATAACTAATCTTTTGTCGGTCTCTTCTTAAAAGAGGGTGCATTGGAGAAAAGGGTTGTCTGGTTTCAGTCTAGCTTAGTGAAACTCATGGGTATCACCTATAGGGTAGCCACTTCCCATCAGGCAAGAGAGAGGTGAGTTTTGAACAGCATTGGGTAACTGGAAGAGCACAGAGACCAACAATAGGGGTTGGGTGTGTGTGTTCAGGAGTCAGTGGAATAGATGAGTTAGTCACAATGGCGAATGGGACTGGGGAGGCCACGGCTTTCAAGCGCTCCCTGAGATCAGGCTGGCTAAGGCTGGAGAGGCAAGACTAGTAGAACTGGGAAGACCAAAGGTAACTTGTGAAGAGGTTCTAGTTCCACAGTCATATGCATATTCACTGTGGAGCATAGACAGGGGTTACCCACCTGAAGTCCAGCTTCCAGATCTGTTATTGCTGAGAAAGGAGTTAGTGATACCCCTTGGCACCACTCAAAGCTTGGCCAGCCTTCCTTCAGCAAGACGGCAGGTGTCACACACACATGTGATGTTTCAGCCCTTTCACCAGTGACAATGGAACTCTGGTTCCACTCTAGGATTACTTCTATCATTCTCCATTCCTGGATGCTTTAATGTTTCATCAAAGAGATTCTGGGCTGGGAAGGCTTGAGGAAGGTCAGCACAATTGAAAGGAACAGCTCTCACCACCGGTGGTCCTTTATTAATAAAATATGATGAAAAAATAACTTGGCTCCATGGAACCAGAGACTGGACCACATGATCGGTTCCAGACTTTATAGTCTCTATGGCTGTTTAAGAACAGCTTCTACCTTGGAGCAATTCTCTGGGGAAAAGAAGGCATGTGGGAAGTGCCTTGTGTACTGCTCTAATTCTCTAATGCACTTAAGACAGGCGTGAGTACACACACATACACACACACATATACACACACAACCTTCTATAGAAACCCGTTTAAATGCAAAGAAAATTTATTTACTTGGTAGGTAACAGTTAAAGTATTCAATTAAATTAATTAATTTTGCTTTTCAGGCCACACCCAGTGGTGCTCAGGGCTTATTCCTAACTCTATGCACAAGGATTACTCTGGTTGGGGCCGGAGCCATAGTACAGTGGGTAAGGTGTTTGCCTTGTACACAGGGCCTATTTGGGTTCAATCCCTGGCATCCTATAAGGTTACCTGAGCAATGCCATGAGTGATTCCTGAGAGCAAAACCGGGAATAACCCCACGGCAAATGTCTTAACCCTTGCACTCTCTTTCCAGCCCAACAGTTTAAGTATTTTAAAGGGGATTTTTATAAAAGGCCCTTGAAGATAAATTTTGATTTTGGGTCATACCTGGCAACGCTCAGAGGTTACTCCTGGCTCTTTGCTCAGGAATTACTTCTGGCAGTGCTCGGGGACCATAAGGGATGCCATATGGGGATCGAACTCAGGTTGCCTGCGTGCAAAGCAACTGCCCTGCCTGTTGTGCTATTGCTCCAGCCCCGATAAATTTTCCTTTTTTTCTTTTTTCTTTTTTTTCTTTTTTGGGTCACACCAGGCTATGCTCAGGGGGTTACTCCTGGCTCTTCGCTCAGGAATTACTCCTGGCGGTGCTCAGGGGACCATATGGGATGCCGAGGATCAAACCCGGTTGGCTGCATGTAAGGCAAAGACCCTACCCGCTGTGCTATTGCTCTGGCCCCCCAATAAAGTTTCTTAAAGAGAAATTCATGGGCCCTATACTCTTATAGCTGCTCAAGCAAGTAGGAAAAGGAAAGGAAGCGAAGGGGCTGACTATATATTTGCAAGAAGAATCTCTTTCCCCCTTTCCATTGTCCTACTCTAGTTCTTTCATAACTGATGGGGTCTTGCCTCCCTCTGCCCATGGCACTGAAGACCACATTCAGTTAAACTATGGTTCTTCCTATATCCTATGATGCAGCTGTTTAAAGCATCTGTCTAAGAAATCTCATGAAATCATCCTCCCTTTCTGCTTTCCTTCAAAAAATTACAGGTGTCTCTCTCCCTCTGCTTTCTATCTCTAAGACCTCTTTTCCTTGACTCCCTTTCCTTTTTGTCTTTGCTAAAACCCTTGCAGTTCCCTCTGTGTCTTCCTGGGGGAAGAGGGTGGAGGACAGAAGAATGTATGGACAATAAGGACAGGTCTCACCCCCCCACACACACCTCCTTGTGTCCAGAGCCATTTGCTGTCCTTCCCCAGAGTCCTGATGGTCTTTGTTCACACAGTCTGAACTAGTCTTTGCCTCTTCTGTTGCTGGTCTCTTCTATGCTCCAATACTCTTGTCTCCCTTGGTAATGGTAGGCTCCAATACTCTTATCTCCCTGGTAATGATCACTGTCACTGTATCACTGTCTTCCCGCTCATCATCGATTTGCTCGAGCGGGCACCAGTAACATCTCCATATGACCTGTCTCATGCAAGTAGAGCCCAAGGGCACCTGCTTGCTCCAGGAACATAAAGAGCCTCAAACCTCAAAGGTGACAGTCAGTCACCCAGGTCCTAATGTCTAATTGCCCCTGCTCCATTTACCATGTGAGTGATTTGACTACCTGTGGCTGAGTTATCAGGGCCACATGTATTGAGTCACCCCCTCACTTGCATCTTCTATAGGCCAGATGCCAAGGGCTATTTTCTATTTTTATAATATTAGCCTAAAATATAATAACTCTTCAAATGGGAAACCAAAGTTGGACCTAATAAAGGCTTGACCAAGGTTGAATGTGCCTGGACGAAGGCCCAGGACTATCTATCTGCCACATTCCTGTTAACACATCTTAGCATCATTTTCACATGGATAACAGCCTTACTTACAGACAATTCATTCATTCATTTCTGTGCAATCTCTAGGGTTGGTTTTTCCTTCTCCAGATCTGTCATTTAGTCTGTCTATTTCCCATATTTATCTATCAATCCATTTTTGTTGTGAAGACTGACACAAAATTAGGGAATGTAACTCTTCACAGGGGCCCATTTTTCCAACTTTCAGGTAAAGGGGAGCATCACAACACCTGTGAGTCATGATCTTCCTCTTCAAGAAGCTAGCAAGGAGTCTAGCAAGGAGAAGACAAGAAATGCATCTACAGTAGCCAAAATAGCTCAGTTGGGAGAGTGTTAGACTGAAGAAACACATCTACATACTATGAGAACTGTCTTGAACTTGAGCTCTGTGTCACAGATTAAATTTCTCAACAGTGGAATCCAGGCTGATAATCTTTGAACGATATTATCCCCTCATTTTATAAAATTAAATTTTGCATAACTTGCTATCATCAAAAAAGCAAAAAGCTTGAACGAAGTAAAACATTTCAAGTAAAAACCAAGTAAAAACTTTAAGTAAATGGCCAATGGTAACAAACATGAAGGTTGGCCTACAGAACTGAGTCTGTCAAGGGGGTAGGTGGGATTGGGGGGTGGGAGGAGGCTTGAGACATTGGTGGTAGGTGTAGTGTTAAAGCACTGTACATCTGAAATTCTATTATTAATACAGTGCCTAAATAAAAATAAGAGAAAACAAAATTAAGCCATTATTTTTTAAGGAATGTCTCTTATATTTCCTCCGCTTCTCTGAATTGTAGTGATTCTTTAGATTCCAGTGTCTGACTCTACTACAATGGGGTATTCCTAAGTTTTTTTTTTTTAATATATCATCTTACAAGGAGAAATGAGCAAGTTTGAGCCCACTTGTGTTTTGCATACACATGAGAAATGGTTAAGTTGTCACGCATGAGTCAGTTCTTCCAGCTAACTTGCTGCCCAAAATTTTTTGCAACAATATTTGAGGTCTACTTTCCAAAGTCTTTTCAGAATGTTTTGGTTTTGTTTTATTTTTTATCTAGAAAGACTATTTTCTTTTCCTAGAGGGAAAAGTTTCTATCTCCAAAGGATCTTACCTCCATCTCCCCAATACTCTCGAACTTGAAATACAATTTTCTAACAAAAAAAACAGTGCTTGGTAAAAGTTAGGTTCTTAGTTGTTGCCATTTACAAACTTTCAATTCACATCTAAGTGAAAATAATAATATAGACCCTACAGAATTCTAGGAAAGACGCATGTACATGAAGGATGTGATTTCTACCCATAGGAAACTGAATCTAGATCACTTGACCACTTGATCACTTGGCTTCCCATAGATCATCGATTACTCGAGCGGGCACCAGTAACATCTCCGTATGTCCTGTCACATGCGTGATAGCCCAAGAGCATCTTCCCGCTCCAGGAACATAAAGAGCCTCAAACCATTCCATCAAGTCAGGGAATGAGGTCTATAATTGTTACTGGTATTTGGCATGTCAAATACGACACGGGTAGCTTGCCAGGCTCTGCCGCGGGTGGGATAATCTTGTAGTCACCTTAATGAAAGGTAAATCTTGGGACAGAGTGACAGCACTTGTCTTGTTTTCAGCCAACCACTTGTCTTGTTTTCTGCCAACCTGGGTATCCTATATTTCACTCTCCGAAAGCAGAGTCAGGAGTTAGTTCTGAGCACTGTTGGGTGTGACCCAAAAAAAACAAAAACAAAACAAAAATGTAATCCCTTGTTTGCCACCCTCACCCCAGAAATGCCTGATAAAAGCCTGCACTGAAGGTGCTACCAGACCAGGGACTTACATAAATGTCAGCAAACAAAGACAAGTCACACTTCCAAACAGTTGTAATTACAAAAGTAGAAGACCAGGCTGGGTAGCATTCCCCAGCAACTTCAAGCTTTGTTTCCTTATTTACAAATTTGCAAGTGCCCAAAAGAAGCAAATGCAAGAGGTTAGAGGTTGAAAGATAGTAGAGCTGGTAAGGGGGCTTGCTTGCCTTGCTTGTGGTCAACCAAGATTCGACCAGGATTCAACCCCTGCACCCCATGTAGTCCCCTGAGCCCTGCCCGGAGTAATCCCTGAACACAGAGCCAGGAGTGAGCTACAAACAGGGCCTGGTATGTCCCACAACAAACAATAAAAAGAATGGTTAAAGCTGTCCAATCTTCTCTATCTGTTTTTTGGTTGTTGTTTTCCTTGCTTGCCAGGGGTTCAACTCTGGGCCTAATAGAAGTAAATACTAAGTCACTCAGCTACAACCCCTAGCATCACAATTCTTCTGCAAACACTAAGCCTTAAGGAGTCACAGAGGTGATACAGACATTAAAGTATCTGCCGTGCTCCCTACTCTGACCCTGGTTCAGATGCCCAGCACCTTATATGGTTCCTTGAGCACCATCTGCTCCCTCCTGAGCAGAGCCTGACATAACTTATCCCCTGTGCACCACCAGGAGTGATCCAAACTATCCCCTCAAAACAAAATAGAAAAAAAAAAATGCAAGGACTTTATAAATACTGACAATAAATTCAGATAAAATGCATGTAAGTTCACAACAAACATCTAAAATTAACATTTAAAATAAGAACTTGGGGCTGGAGCGATAGTCAAGGAGGTAGTGCATTTGCCTTTAATGCGGCCGACCCGGGTTCAATCGCCAGCATCCCATATGGTCCCCCAAGCACTGCCAGGCGTAATTCCTAAGTGCAGAGCCAGGAGTAACCCCTGAGCATTGCCGGGTGTGACCCCCAAAAAAAATAAAAAAAAATAGTAAGAACTTAAGGGGTCAGAGATAGTACAGTGCTAAGGCACTTGCCTTACAAGCAACAGACCTGGTTTTGATCCCCCAAACACATATAGTCCCCCAAACACTGACAGGAGTTAATTCCCAAGAGCAGAGTCAGGAGTAGTCCTAAGCATTGTTGGGGTATGGCCCAAATAAATAAAGAAATATGACATTGGGAATTAGATATATGACTAAACCCTTAAAAAGTCTACTTTTTTATCAATAGCCAATTAAATTCCCTTACCCAATTATGTATAGCCTATAAGTCCTCAAACTTCAATATCCAATTTATCTCCAAATCACACAGGCTGCTCCCATAAAATGAGGAGCTTCCTTTTTTTTCCTTTTTTCTTTTTGGGTCATACCCAGCGATGCTCAGGACAGATTAAAAATAATTTAGGGGGCCAGAGCAACAGCACAGGGGGTAGAGCATTTGCCTTGCACATGACCCACCAGGGTTGGATCCCCAGCATCCCATCTGGTCCCCTGAGCACCACCAAGAGTAATTCCTGAGTACAGAGCCAAGTGTAACCCTCCCTGAGCATTGCTGGGGTGTGATCCAAAAAGCAAAATAAATAAATAAATAAAAATAAAAATAATTTAGGATATAAATGTATTGTACATAGATACAATTAAGCTACAAAGATAGTTAGAAACTATCATCAGGATCCTAAGGATTTAATTTGCATAGAGGAAAAGGTCAGATCTTCAAAGAAATCATGTTAGTTATAAGTCACAAAACTCTCAGTTTTTTTAAAAAATTTTTTATTATACCACCATGAGACATACAATTACAAAGGTGTTCATAATTGGTTCTTGATAATACAGTATTCCAGCACCCATCCCTCTACCAGTGCCCTATTCCCACCACCAATGTACCCCACCCCCTCCGCCCACTCCCAGGCTGTCTCAATAGCAGGTACCCTCATTTCCTCTCTTTCTCTCTGTTTCTCCCTCTATCTCTGCATCTCTCTCCCTCTTCTTTTTACACATTGTGGCTAGCCCTGCAGATATTTAGAGTTTATCATTTAAGTCTCTTTGTGAATATTCAATGGTGAGAACTCTCAGTTTGTATCACTCTGTGCTAGGTTTCTCAACCATAAATTCCTTTGTTGGAGTCCACTGTATGCACATGGATAATGAACTTCCACATTGTTTTTAAAAGATAGAAAAAATTTAATTTTTTTCAGTGATATAAGGTCTAAAATTTGATTTTGAGGTCAAAGTTAGATACAGGACTATTTATTTCTATTACTAGAGAAATAGAACATTATATATTTTGTATGCTTTATTTGTGGTGTTTATTATTTATATAGATGATAGTTTTCAGCCCTATTTTACAATTAACATATCCTGTGAATTAATACATGATTATAATGTCTGCCTAAACATAGATAAATACATGCAGTCTTATTTATTCATTGTTCATGTGCACATAATTTTCCTGACCTCATAGCATATTATTAATTGTTTTACTCATAAGCTCGTTCCTGACACCTTTCTGTACCTACACAACCTAAAGTAGTGTTGGAAATATAGTAGATACACAATAAACACTCTTTGTTTTGTCTTCAGATTGGAGAAGGACAATAATGGAGTACAGATGCTCCCCAAATAAGCCAGTTGGCTGATCCTCCTCCTGCTATCCATGGGGAGGCCTTTTTTGGAGTATCCATTATGGTACAGGATCTAAAGTTCTGCTACTATAGTAGCTTGATGCTGAGAGTTTCAGACTTTGCAGGTTTCAGTGAGACTGAAATGTCAGCTCAGAAGACCAATGTGTACATCAGGATGCCAATTAGATGTGATTTAATAGGTGACCTCTCTCTTTGACACCTGAAGAACTATCAAACTCTAACCCCCTAAGTCCCCAAGTCAGAATGTCAGGAAACTTTGCCATTACCAGAGACAGTTTCATGGAGGTAAGTCATTTTAAAGGGAGGTGAAATCATCATGAAGAATATTTTACCCAAGCCAAGGAGAGACATGAGAAAATACTTTTCCTCTCACGTCATGACTACGCAGGCGCTGAGCTTCAGGCCATCTCATCTGGATACTCCTTTTTTTTTTTTTTGGCTTTTTTGGGTCACACACCGCAATGTTCAGAGGTTATTTCTGACTCTGCACTCAGAAATTATTCCTGGCAGTGCTCGGGGACATATGGGATGCTGGGGATCAAATTAGGGTTGGCAGCATGCAAGGCAAATGCCCTATACACTGTGCTATGGCTCCAGCTGTCTGGATGTTCCTAGATGCCCAGTGCCAATCCTGGTCTTAGACTTGACATTACTGGCTGATTTTTTCTTGATGCCTACTAATATAGTAGGTGGTTTGATTGAATGTTTGTGTTCCTCCTTTTAAAGTCAGACACACTTGGGGCCGGAGCAATAGCCCAGCGGGTAGGGCATTTGTCTTTCACGCGCGGCCCATGCCGGCCCTGGTTCTATCCCCGGCATCCCATATGGTCCCCCGAGCACCACCAGGAGTAATTCCTGAGTGCAGAGCCAGGAGAAACCCCTGAGCCTTGCCGGGTGTGGCCCAAAAATTAAAAAAAAATCAGACACACTGAAACTCTATTCAGTATGTGATGACATTAGGAAGTGGGAGGTCAGTATTGTGGTGTTTTATGAACAGGTTTAGTGCCTTTATCAATAAGATAATCTTTATCCAAAAGAGTTGGACTTCTCTCTCTCTCTCTCTCTCTCTCTCTCTCTCTCTCTGTCTCTCACTCTCTCTCCTCTTTACTGTGTGGGGATAGAAAAAGACAGCTGACTGCAAACCAGAAAGTGGTCCCTCACCAAATACCATGACCTTGGATTTACCACCCTCTATAACTATATTTAGAAATAAATGTTTGTTGTTTAAGCCTCTCTACTCTGCTCCTCGTCAAACTGTCCAAGACAGTAGATTACAGTCAGATTCTATTTGCTTTCATCTGAGAGACATAATGCGACTGGGCACTCAGATGATAATTGTTTTAGTAACGCTTTTTTGTAGAACTTGTAGATGCCATGATGGTGGCAACTCAAGGTAGGAGATTAGAAATAGAGCAGGAGAAAAATTTTCAATCTTTTTACTGTCTTACTTTGCATTTATTAAGTAACAAAACCAAGCTATTAAAGGATGCAGGCAAGAAAAACAAGTGGACTTCTTTTTGTTCATTAATTTATAGAAGTACAAAGAATTTTTTAGCAAAAAAACACTTTTAAAAACATTATACTTGGGGCCGGAGCGATAGCCCAGCGGGTAGGGCGTTTGCCTTGCACGCGGCCGGCCTGTGCCGGCCTGGGTTCGATCCCGGCATCCCATATGGTCCCGTGAGCACTGCCAGGAGTAATTTCTGAGTGCAGAGCCAGGAGTAACCCCTGAGCATTGCCGGGTGTGACCCAAAAAGCAAAAAAAAAAAAAAAAAAAAAAAAACATTATACTTATTTTACTTATTAAAAAAAACCAAAATCCATCTGGAAACATTTTAAAGACCTTCATGAAGACAGCAAAGAAAATAAATAGATGGTACTTATACAAAAAAAACTACAGACAGTTACTTCAAATGGAAGAGCCAATGATCTGTAATATGCATTCAGCTTTCTAAAGTATGCTGCAAAGCAGAGATGTAATCTGAGCTTCTCTTAGGTATTTTAGAATTCACAGTCTTTCTAGGATAACTTCAAATTATCTTTCCTGTAGACTCTTAGTAGACTTAAAAATTAAAAATTAAGCTAAAAATCAAAAGATACAAAATCTTGAACCTACAGTGCTTGCATGTCTGTGTTTTGGGTGTTCCACTTAAAACTTTATTTCAATTATAAATTTTATGTGAATAGGTTGTCCAAAGGGTATACTTTTAAAATTAAGAAACTCTACGACTATGGTAGAATGTTTGCTTTATCAGTCGATATTTACTAAATTAACCTAAATCCTAAATTAGTTATATATAAATACTTCTCCTTTTACTTCCAAATAGTACTTTTTCCCTGAGGAAATGAAATATTTATAAAAAGAAAAGAAAGAAAGAAAGAAAGAAAGAAAGAAAGAAAGAAAGAAAGAAAGAAAGAAAGAATGAATGAATGAACAAAAGAAAGAGAGAAAGAAAGAGAGAGGGAGAAAGAGAGAAAGAAAGAAAGAAAGAAAGAAAGAGAGAGAGAAAGAAAGAAAGAAGGAAAGAAAGAAGGAAAGAAAAAGAAAAATGCTCTACTTTACTAAAAGCAAAATTAATCCCTCATATCTTAGTTTAAAACTCTTGGGTTCTAATATATTATTTTAATACTCTTTGTTCCCCTCATTCCTGACTACCTCACGATAGGAGAGAACAATCCACTAGTCTGTCTGAAATTCAGACCCCACTTGTGTGTCTAACACTCTGTTTTTAGAGAGAGTGTTGATAAATACTAGCCTGAGTTCAGTCCCACCCCTAATTCCCTTCTGCCCATGCTCCTGGGATTAACTGAATAAGTTTATTTCTCCAGGCCACAAATATGGTCTTTCATTAGAGAAATTTTTGATTATACAGTTTGTTCACTGTTGAAACTCCTGAGGGTTTGATATGAAACATGTAATTTGTTGATCATCTGGTCTTACAATGTAGATGTTAATTGCAAATGATATATATGAAGGGTTTGGTACTAACTTACAGAGGCCCACTCACAGGAACTGTCTCTCACCAATATCATTTGTCTCCATAATGCAACTAAATAAGCATAATAGTCAAAATTATACGATGCAGAAGTCCCAATTAGCCCTAATAATCACAGAACACAGAAATATGTGAGAAGAGTCTTTTCATATCTCTGAGAAAAAGATATAGTGTTAAAAAATTATAGTGACTCAGCAGGGAAATAATGGAGCCCCAAGGGAAGTATGAAATTGTCAGAACTTAGAGAATACCACAAAGTTTACTACCATTTAGCATCAACCCTACCCACCATAGCTTAGTGATTTGAGTCAAGCTCCTCTTGGTATGTAGGTAGGAACTGAAATAGTTGTTCATCTAACATTACTCACTGATCTTTGGGGGAAATCAAAGCAGGGAGATATTGTCTCTAATATAGATTTACTTTCAGTTTGGTGGAGGAAAACACAGGAACAAATAAACACATAATATAGACGAGAATAATTAGCATACATAAAGAATACCATGAAACACTCAAGGTGGAAAATTAGTCTTGTTGACTGGGCATCATTGGGAAGGATTTAACTAGAGAATGGCTGATGATCTGGGCTTTTAAGGTGAGTACAAGTTCCTAAGCTATAAGAAGCTCAGAGAAAAAAAAGATGGTGATGTGGAAAAGCACAGAATTCCTCTATGCCCAGGGAGGTCTTTACCAACTTAAAAAGCCAAATAGGCAAGGAACTGACCAACAGTCAGAATCTGATTGGGATAAACCCATCATTTAAAACTCTTTTGACTGCCCTCTCAGTCTTTTGACTCTAGTGAAAATAAAATTACTTGACTTCTTTTAATCAGTGATTGCGGTTTTTTTTTTAAATTGAATCACCATGAATTACAAAGTTATAAATATATTTATGATTGAGTATCAGGCATATATTGTCCCAACACCAACCCCTTCATCAGTGCCAACTACCCTCCACCAATGTCCCTAGTTTTCCTCCTGGCCAGCCCCCATCCTGCCTCTGTGGCAAACATTTTCCCTCTCGCCGCATTGTCCTAATGTTTCCTTCCATAACTTATTTCCCCAAACTCACATCTGCTCCAGTGGCATGCTTCCTATTGAAGACCAGTTCTCCTGTACTTAGTTTCTATTACCGCTGGGCATTTGATATTCTTCTATGGAATTTCTTGAAATTTCTTGATATCTCTGATATGAGAGAGATCATTCTGAGTCTATCCTTTTCCCTCTGACTGATTTCACCCAACATTGTATTCTACAGATCCATTCTAGTTGCAGCAAATTCAGTTGTGGTTCTAAAACCTTTCCAGAGATGACAGTTCTAGGGAAGGTGAAAAGTAATTTTTCATAGTGTTTTCTCTGTATCTGACTTTTGAAATCCTGAATGCAAGAGGGCCAGCCAGATTGCATAAGTTCACTTGATCATTTGACATCCCGTTATTCATCGATTTGCTCAAGTGGGCGCCAGTAACATTTCCATTTGACCCTATCACGTGCCAGTGTAGCCCAATGGTATCTGGTTGCTTCAGGAATACGAAGAGCCTCAATTTGTTCATTCAGGGTCTTGACGAAGAAATCTGACCATCTTGTGGGTGGGCGGCCACATGATCTTTTGACGTCCCATGGGATCCAGTTGGTAACGGCTCTAGTTCAGCCATCATCTCCAAATCGCATTACATGTCCAGCCCATCTGATTTTTAATGCCTTGGCAAATGAGACAGAGTCCCTGACTCTGGATCATTGATGGAGGTTGGAACTCTGGATTTATTCTCTCACTTGAGTGGGGCATGATATTCCAAGCATAGCTCTTTCGATTCCTCACACAATATGAAGTTGCACATTCTATTCAAGTCATCCTCATTTCAAAGGAATTTTCTGATTTCTCATTCTAACTTATTATTATTCTAACTTATAACTGATTTCTCATTCTAACTTATTATGCAATTGTTATTACCATGGTAATAACATGTTAGAATGAGAAATCAGAAAATTCCTTTGAAATCAGGATGTGACTTGAATAGAACATGCAACTTCATATTGTGTGAGCCAGTGACTCTTCTTGACATGAATCACACTCATTTCCATGATAGATAGGGCAGGTGCATCTCTGTTTATAATTTCAAAGTCATGGGATTCTATTTTTGTTCCATTTTCTCATCCACCCAGAGAATCACTAGTTTTGTTTTATGGTAAAAAATCTCTGGTCTACCAAAGATTTTTTGAATGCTTTTTCTTTTTATACGGATGGGAAAGGAACTTTCATTTGCATAATCAGAGTCTGGATTGGACTCAGCACAAGGTGGAAGGAAGAGTAGCAGAAGTGATATAGCTTCTGGATTTACCCTGCCAAGCCATATGCTTTTGGGCATGCGGCATGACAAGTCAGGGGTCTGATATTTTGGCTATCCAAGCCCTTTTCAGGGAATGAAGGAGATGGAGTCTTGATATCTGATGACATAACCCAACAGAATCTCTTAGCAGTAAGACTGCATTTCAGGTAAAGTTCTTCAGAATAATGAACTTCTTTCTGAAAGCTATGCCTCGGACTGCTCACTTATGGCTCTAACAAATGACACAGTGTAATATCACATATAATTCTGTGCTTATAAAGCCAGTTGCTTAGAAATGAATGGAATAGAAGTTCCCATCCTGACTCAGCCTTCATTCAATGTTACAAAAACTTCATTCTGTTCAATCCATAAACCACAAATGTGCCCATGTTTCTCCTTGGTTAGCCAGGTCATACTCTGAAAATGTTGATTCCTTCCCAAAGGAACTGTGTATGTGACATGTGTGTGTGTGTGTGTGTGTTTGACATTCATAGAGAGGAAGACCAGAAGACGACTCCTAACAGGAAGTAACAGGGAGAAAAGCTATTAGATAAAAATTCTTTCTACCCCAAAATTTTGTCCAACACTCCTTCACAGTGGTTTCCTACTCATCTTCTTCATCAGGAAAGAAAAAATAATGGCAGGGAATATTAGGCTCTCAAATGAGTGCCTGCTTTTAAAAGATGAAGATTTACACAACAATTCTGATTAGAGAAACAGAGGATCTGTTCAAGGAAGGAGTGGGCAGAGATACATACATGAACTCTGGTTGCCAATAGTGCCTGGGGAAAGTTACAGGGTAATTATACCTGCAGACACTTCTTGTCTTTCAACCAGCATGATAACCCATCATCTCTTGCTCGTCTGCTTTTACTTCCTGCTTAGTTATTTTCCATATTTTTCTCATGAGTTGCCCAGAAAATCCAGCCAAGAGTGCAAGTTTTCATTGGGAATCAAAAAAATGGGTTGGCTGCTGTTATTCTAAGTAGGGCTCATCATAGTGCTACTCACTCCAGAAATAAAAGACTCTTTCATAACCTTGTTATGAGTGCTGGATGTGGGAGCCATCAAACTTTCATTTGGAGAACCCCTAAGTCTGCAAAATTCCCACCAGACGTCCATACCCTTGTTAGCTTTAGGAAAAGAAAAATTACAGATGGAGCCATCTTATGGAAATAATCAGCTGAATTCCTAAAGGGTGCAGGAAAATGAAAGCCAATGAAGATGTCCACGGGATAGTCCTTGTCATCCACCATGGAAAAGATGAACATCGGAAGAATTTCCTATTCTAAACAACATGAGGTCTAAAATATACTCTCTGGAGACAATACTGAATGTACAGGCTCTGGGTTGCTATTTATAGTGGCTGAAGTGTACTTTGCAGAAATTTTTCTTCCAACAAAGGAGCTGTATGTGATTTAGCAAGCCATTAAAATGGAAAATAAACCCTTCTATGTTATCTTAATCAATTGGTGCTAATCTCAAATGTAAAGTCATAGCCCACTAATCTGAAACTTTGAAAATGTTCAAGAGTACCTGGTAACTTCCACCAAGCTAACCATAAAAGTAAGAACGTGTTTAAAAATTGCATATGTAAAAGTCATTTAAAAGGAGAAAATTAAGCTTTTATTTATTTATTTTTTTTACTTTTTGGGTCATACCCGCGATGCTCAGGGGTTACTCCTGGCTCTTTGCTCAGGAATTATTCCTGGCAGTGCTCGGGGACCATATGGGATGCCGGGGATCGAACCCGGGCCGGCACAGGCTGGCCGCGTGCAAGGCAAACGCCCTACCCCCTGGGCTATCACCCGGCCCTAAGCTTTTAAATATAAGTTTTTTTAAGGTTTTAAAAATGTTTTTAGAAGTGGTGCTTTCAAGAGCTCCATTTCAAAATGGAGTTCTAGAATGTAGTTCTGGAATATAGCTAATTAATGTCATTAAGATGTTCAACAATTTAAAAATTTATAAATAGTTCAAAGTTTCTTGTTTTTTCTATGTGTAAGAATAAATGATACGAATTTGGGGAGACAGAAATTGCTAGATTTATGGTTTGATTTACTATTGAACACTAGTTTGATTTACTATCGAACACCGACTTTTACTAGGTCACAAACTAGTAATAAGAACTGATTTTATTCACTAAGTATACATGGTCCTCTCCTTTAGCCTTATTCAAAGATTAATGAGAATTCAGTTATAGCCACTGACTAATTCCAACATGTTCATGTTTCATGCCCAATGGTACTTGAAACATGCATAACGACCTTTGGCCAAAAACTTTCCTAGAAAACTTTGAAACATCTGAAATAGATTTATCTTGGTTCAGATTTTAGATAGTCTATACTCATGACCTAAAAAATACTTATTTTCATTTTGGTTTTTGGCCATAGCGGTTGGTTGATGCTTAGGGGCCACTCCCAGCTCTGTGGTTTGGGGTCACACCTGGTGGTGCTTATGGGACCATGTGGTGTAGGGGATCAAAACCAGGTCTCCTATATCCAAAGCCTGCTCTCTAGTCTGCTTATTTATCTCTCAGACACCCTATCATCATTTTTGTCTGGCATTAATACATGACCAATGATACTATAAATGGAGATCTCTTTCCTGGCTGGTTGCTGAGAAAACCAAACGTAGAACAGACATGTTCAACTCATATAACTAACAGCTTTCAGTATGCTTTTGTTTGATTTTAGTGAGAATCCTCATCAATTATTAGTGCCTTTATTTTCTTCTCCAAACTTTGCAGATTTAGACCTTAGAAGGATTCTTTTGGTCTTGTGAATTGAGAAAGGTAAACTCTGTCCTCTCAGAGGACAATGAAGTCTCACTAGCAATTTCACCTGAAGAGAGAATCGGATCCCCTCTGCATCAGTGTCCTACCTAAATTCATTCTATCCTACTTAAAATCTTTTTAAAGTCAATTACTTCACTTGACCTTGGATATTGGTATCATAATATGTGCATATATATTTATGCCATGCAAATAAATGCAGTCATTCTGTATCTGTCTCTCTCCTTCTGGCTAATTTCGCTCAACATAATCTTCTCCATGTCCATCCATTTGTAGGCAAATTTTATAACTTCATTTTTCCTAACAGCTGCATAGTATTCCATTGTGTAGATGTACCAAAGCTTCTTTATCCAGAAGCATATATCGGGAGGTCTTGTCAAAGGTGGAAATTATCACAAACGTGGGAGTCAGAGTTTAGGTAAGACAGAAAATGGAACAGGGTGCTAATAATAGTCGAGGGTACTAATGCCAACCTAGAACTGAGCATTAAATAGAGGCAAAGGATTCACATGACAACCTTTTAATGTATGTTCTGTAATCCATAGTCTGGAAGGGAAGGAAAAGAGAAAGAGAGAGAAAGGCAAAGAAATAAAGAACCTGCCATGGAGCAGGGCTGGGGAAGGGGGAGGGAACCGGGATGTTGTTGGTGGGAGATGGGCACTGGTAGAGGGACGGGTGCTGAAACACTGTATGACCAAAACCCAAACATGAACTTTTTAATTGTATATCTTTTTATTTGTATGGAGATGGGCACTGGTGGAGGGACGGGTGCTAAAACACTGTATGACCAAAACCCAAACATGAACTTTTTAATTGTATATCTTTTTATTTGTATATCTCACGGTGGTATAATAAAATACTTAAAAAAATAAAAAAATAAAAATAAAACAATGGACTTATGTTGCAAAAAAAAATAAAGTCAATTAATCAGAGACATAAGGGACAGTAAAGGGAGTAAAGCACTTACTTGACATGTGGCTCATTGTGGTTCATTCCTTGGCACTGCATACAGTCCCCAAGCACTATAAGAAGTGATCTCTGAGAATAGAACCAGGAATAGCCTGCAAGCACCACTGGGTGGGCTCCATCCCATCATAATAATGGAATTATCACATGACACAGTCACACCACTTCAAGCATTTACCCACAGGATATGAAAATGTTAATTAAAAAATATTTGCACTCTATGTTCATAGCAGCATCTCAACAGCAGTAGCCAACACACAGAGCAAGCTAAATGTCTATTAACAGATGACTGGGTAAATAAACTGTGATATATGTTCCATAAAATAAAAGACAAGATAATGTCTCTTTGGATGAAACAGTTGGATTTTGAGGAAATCATACTAAGCAAAATTAAGTAAAAAAGTGAAAGACAATTACTAGAATGGTTTACACATATGTGGAATAGAAATAACTAATGCAAATAAATTGACAAGAAATAATAAAACTAACAACTGGACTTAGTTTAAAACTACAGCGTTAGAGAAGGGAACCGCCCCACCCCCCCATCTTATATGCAATACATGAATGTGTTTTCCCAAAAGGTGGTATGGTTTGTTTTCCTAATTAATAGTGAATTGTGGGGCCAGAGCGATAGCCCAGCGGGTAGGGTGTTTGCCTTGGATGCAGCCGGCCTGTGCCGGCCCAGGTTGGATCCCTGGCATCACATATGGTCCCCCGAGCACCGCCAGGAGTAATTCCTGAGTGCAGAGTCAGGAGAAACCCCTGAGCATTGCCGGGTGTGACCAAAAAAAAAAAAAAAAATAGTGAATTGCTGGGGAATTTGGTACAACAGCAAGTCAGGTGGCTCCATTTATTTTGAAGTTTGCATTATTGGGTGGGGAGGCCATTACCCCAACACTTCAATTTTTTTCATATGTAAAATGAAGCTTTAAAATTCATTAAATTGGAGATAGTTGGCCCAGAATTCATGGGCCCCTGGAGGTCTGTGTTTTGAGGTCCACAGCACCATAGGAAGAAGTGCCAAGTTCTGTAGTAGGTGCAAATGTACATTTTTCTCAGAGGAGAGTCTGAAGCCTTCATCAGAGATTCAGAGTGATGTGTGGGCCAAAAAGGAAAAAGCAACATTCCACTGCAGAGGATTCTCTACAAGGTTAGTGACGATCCTAACTAAGCTTTGAAGAATGATGATGGGACCAAGGCCCTACCCCAGTGGGTGACACCATCCTATTGAAACAAGTTCAGAGTAAAGTCAATAACAGTCATGTACACAGTCTTGTTTGACTTGAGGAGGAAAATCATCTTTGTTGTTTCTATAATTCTGTAAAATGGGCATAATGTGAGAGACTATTTTATCTTGAGGTTAAACAAATACAACGTGTTGGGGCTGGAGTAGAGTGGGAAGAGTGTTTCCTTTGTGAGCAGGCGACCCAGGTTCAATCTCAGGCACCCCTGAGCTCTGCAGGAGTGATTCCTGAGCACAGCATGGTGTGACCACCCCAAAACCAAAACAAAAAAAAATGTGATCAGTTGATCTGACTGAGCACAAAGAAGAGTAGCCCAATAGCATCATTTTGTCTCTTGCCGTATGACTGAATTAAGCCCCTCTCATCCTCCTTGGCATCACAGAGATGATGTGTGAACCTTTAGCCAAGACAACCAATTAAAACAAAACATTTCATTGATCAACTTGCTAAAGTGGAAAGGTTTTGAGATTTGGAGTTAGCAGCACTTGAGTGAACTATTGCAGGATGTCTATGCTAGTTTCACTTTTCAACTCAAGATTCCCTAACAGATTAATATGTATAGTAATATAGATCTGCTATACATTGATTATCTCCACCCCCACCTCCAGTTCATCAATTGAAAACCTAACCAAGGTAAGTCATGAGGGTGAGGGTCTCTATGTGGGGTTAGTCTTTACAACACAAGCTCCATAGAATTCCCAATGCTTCTCCCATTTTGCGGACACTGCAAGGCAAGAAGTGTATCATCTAGCCTGGCAAGCTGCTCGTGTCTTATTTGATATGCCAAATACCAGTAACATTTATATTAGGTCATTCCTATGAATGACCTAATAGAATATAATATTTAATATAATAGTATTAATATTATATATAATTTAATATAATAGTTTGAGGCTCTTTATGTTCCTGGAGCAAGCGGATGCCTTTGGGTTCTACTAGCATGAGACAGGACATATGGAGATATTACTGGTGCCCGCTCTAGCAAATAGATGATGAATGGCAATCTAGTGATCTAGTGATCATCTAGCATGGTACTTGACTGATTCTAAACAGTGATGGTTCCTTCTAACAATAGGTGAGTATTTTGGCTGGTACTTTTTTTCAATTGAGAATTCTTGGCTAAATTGAGCTATTCAGGTAAAATGTTGAATTATGTTTCCCATGGTGTATGAAATGCAGGACACATCATGAATGAACAAGACAATTAACCCCATGGATACAAAACAGGACTTTAAAGCCCTCATATAGCACCATGTTTGTAAGGGAAGACATGTTCCTCAAGTTTCATTCTTTCTCAATGTCAACAGAAACATTTGAGCAGTGTTGAATCAGTACAGAAAAGATATTTTGTAGTAAGAATGAAGAAAATCATTATGACTGAACTGAAATATGAGTAACAATTTAAACTAGGTAAGGTCTTTTTTATACAAAAGGTCTATCAAAATACTAATGAATTTAATCATCACATCTAATGCTTGTTGAGTATCTACTACCTGCCAGTCTCTAGATTTTTTTCTCTACATGCGCTAATTTTACAATGCTTCAACCTCACAATGACCATGTGAGACAGAAAAATTATCCCCATGTATACATAAAGAAAAGCCAGAAAAATTTAAGTGATTTGTCATGAGCCACTCACTAAATAGCTGTCAAAATCACAATGAGAACCCAGGTCTGTGAGATTTTTGTCACTCATATGCCTAGCTACCACATCATCCTGCCTTCCTCAGGTAATTTGGTGGTAAATTGGTAAATTAATTATGATAAATTATTGATAAGCTATGTCACATATACTACAAAGAAAATATCACTGCTATTTTATTATTATTATTATTGTTATTATTATTATATAGGACATATGGAGATGTTACTGGTGCCCGCTTGAGCAAATCGATGATGAACGGGAAGACAGTGATACAGTGATTATTGTTATTAGTATTATTATTGTTATTATTATTATTATTATTATTATTATTATTATTGCAATGCTCAGGGTTTAATCCTGGCTCTTCACTCAGGAATTACTCCTGGTGGAGCTTGAGGACCATATGGAATGCCAGCGATCAAACCTGTATTGACCACGCGCTATTGCTCCAGCCCCATTACTGCTACTGTAAACTGTATTAACTCACAGATCTGTCACAATTTCCATCACTAAAAGTCATGAATAAGCATTTTTAAGTCATTAGGAATCTATCACTGTATCACTGTCTTCCCATTAATCATCGATTTGCTTGAGCGGGCACCAGTATCATCTCCATATGTCCTGTCTCATGCTAGTAGAGCCCAAAGGCATCTATTTGCTCCAGGAACATAAAGAGCCTCAAACATTTCCATCAGGTCATGGGAATGAGGTCTATAATTAGGAATCTATATATTTAATATTTAGTGGCTGTTGGAGGACAGGTTTAGCTATTCTGGGAGTTTTGTTGCTTTGCCCACTCCCAGCTTAATCTATTTAAGTCAAGGTTCATTCTAATGAGACCTCTCTTCTATGTAAACACTGCTAGAGGGTGTGGCAGTTACAGAAGTCACCTTGATTGAATAACTTCTGACTTATACATCTGCTAAGACTTCTATGTTTTCTAGATTGGGCACAGCTCCTCTTTATACCCACTGCACCCAGCATGGGACAGTTAGAATTTACCAGGAGACTACCACCCTGGCTACGCTGAGACTATAGGAAGACTATAGGAAGGATCATACTGGTTTGCTCTAAGCAGGCGAGTGTGACCCTTTCAGTACACGAGAACAAGATACTCAGAATCACCCTGGTGCAGATAATAATAAGAAGGACCTTGTGGGTACCATCTAGATTACATGAAGCTCATGAAGTTAAGATGTATTACTTTATACCAGCCCCCTCTCTCCAGTGTTTTACATAAGAGATAATCTTGATAGAAAGGATTAGACCTTGGCATAACCTTTGTTTATACCTGCAATAGGGCGTGGCACTACACTCTGTTTACAGAGTTCTTTGTTGACATGACCCTCCCAGTTGGAGTACTTTGGTGTATATAAAGGGGCTGACTTGAGGCCCCTTCACTTTTTGACCTTTTGGACTTTGGGCCTTTTAGCTTTCGGCTTTTTGGCTCCTGTGGCTTTTTGCTCTTTGGCCTTTTGCTCCTTTTTTCTGGGTAGGACTCATCTTGAGTGAGATCCTCTCTCTTTGATGGGAGACTTAGACTCTTTTGTATGGTCCAAGTTTGGACCAGAGCTAGAGTTTGTTCATTATATTGGAGTGTTGTGGAAGAGTTTTTGTACTAATAAAAGCCTTTTTTGGAACTGCATCGGACTCGTGAGTTTTCTTTCCTTTTTTTTTTTTTTTTTTTTTCTTTTTTGGGTCACACCCAGAGATGCACAGGGGTTACTCCTGGCTCTGCACTCAGGAATTACTCCTGGCGGTGCTCAGGGGACCATATGGGACGCCGGGGATCGAACCCGGGCCGGCATGGGCTGGCCGCGTATAAGGCAAATGCCCTACCCGCTGGGCCATCGCTCCGGCCCCATGGACTCGTGAGTTTTCATCTGTTCTCCCGGCGTCCTCAGAGGTAGAAGAGAACTTCATTCCTGACACTGTCGGGGACCCCGGCGGCAGTTCCTCGACAAGTGGCTACACCAGCATCCATCAGGACATATTGAGATGTTATTGGTGCCTGCTCAAGCAAATCAATAAACAACAGGAAGACAAGTGACAAGTGACAAGTGGCAAATATTCAATAGAATCACCTGAGGTAGTTCCTTGACTCTAGTGACTAGTATCAGTTTATGACCAGAGGAATATAGTTAGGGCAGTGGAATTCAGGCATACTATCATACTGTTTACAATATGACCACTTATAAATTGATAGAAACAATAAATTAAACTCATTTAGGATAAGTGAGTGAACAAGACAAGGACGATGCGAACATGTGTATATATATATATATATATATATATATACATATATTTATTATATGTATAATAATACATATTATACATATAATAAGGCGCCCGAGAGGGACGGCAGGTTCTAGCCCTGGCCCGCTACCCCACCAGAACCGCATAACAAGCCAGATGACCCCCTCCATCGGGCCGCCATTTTCTTCATCGGGACTTCCCTCTCATCAAAACTCCACCCCTGCGACAGGCTATCACAGCCTGCTTGGGGCCACACGGTTCATCTATAAATGCTATATTTAGAGGTGACTACAAGGGTATGCCACCTGCATGGCAAGCCTGGCAAGCTGCCCTGTTTTATTTGATATGCCAAATACCAGTAACAATTATATTAGTTCATTCCCATGACCTAATATAATGGTTTGAGGCTCTTTGCGTTCCTAGAGTGAATAGATGCCCTTGGGCTCTACTAGCATGAGACAGCACATATAGAGATATTACTGGTGCCCACTTAGCAAATAGATGATCAATGGGAGGATAGTGATAGTGATATATATATGATACGAATATATATATGATATGAATATATATGATATGAAATATATACATATATTTCATGTGAATGGATGCAATGAAACAATGAAAGATCTCTGACCATAAAAAATATCAAATAGATGAAATAAAACTTACATAAATATTTTATTTTATTTATTTATTATTTTTTGTTTTTTTGGGTCATGCCTGGCGATACTCAGGACTTACTCCTGGCTCTGCACTTAGGAATTAGGCCTGGCAGTGCTCGGGGGACCATATGGGATGCCGGGGATCGAACTCAGGCCGGCATGGGCTGGCCGCATGCAAGGCTAACGCCCCTACCCACTGGGCTATCACTCCGGCCCCACACTACATAAATATTTTAAAGTCACCTTAAATTTATTGAAAACTTGTTTAACTTAAATGTAAAATTTAGATTAAAACTATCCTACCACTTTTTTTTTCCTTGAAGTAAACAATTTTTGGAGAGAACTATATTTTAGAGCAAGGTTAGCTACTCTGGTCATTTAAACAATTTCAAAGAATTGTTTTATTTAACTCCCTAATGTAAAACAAGTTTCTGATTACATAATAAAAAGTTACATTTGCAAAGACTTGGATTTCAAATTTCAGGGGGCACAATGCTAAGAATTGTGACTAAGAGTGTTTTATTAAAAAGAAAAGCATCTAATGTTGCATAATCATTGATTGGCCACACTATGTGAAAGAATGCCTGTGATACCATTCTGAGAGGGGGCTACTTAAGACCCAGTGGGTTAAAAAATATTGTTTATTTTTCTAGTGTAGTAAAAATATTTACTTGTAAATGTCTAATCATCAGGATTATATCAGAGGCTCATAAAAATGTATGAACAATGACATCAGCAAGAGTGTTTCATTCCCTATATTTATGCATCTCTCTGAGGTCCTGAACCTGATAGCTCAACTCTACAACAGGGGCCTTTCTTCTGATCAGAGAGAGGGACTAATGGTGGGTGTAGGCAGCATAAGCTGGGAATGGAACAAGTTCACATCCTGAACAGTGAGTGAGCCACTTGGAAGATGAAGTCCAGCTCCAAGAGAATTGTGTCAAAGGAAAGATCTCAGCGACCAATCACTGGAAGTCTCTCAGAAGATGCACTGGGACTCAAAATCCGTTTGGTGGAATACGGAAGAGCTCAGCTGGAATTGACATTAGCTCTGCTGGCTGTGACAAAGCAATCCTTCCTCAGACTTGCTCCTCTCCAGGCCCTAGCACATTCCTGCTCTTCATCTTGTGTCTTCTGAAGGTCTTTGTATTTTGAATCTGTGTTGATTTGTGTAGGTATGACATAAATCCTTAAGGGTTCCATAGAATCAAATTACAGAATGGCAGTAATTGCCATGATTAATGAGTAACATTCAATAGTTAGTGAATCAATAACAATGATCGAGTGCACATTAATTTGTGTGTAAATATGCACTAATATGACTAGATAATTAATGTGTTCATGACATGACTTCATGTGTTATCTCCTCCTGTACACACAAAACCCTTACAAGGTGGCTGTTCGTATTATGCCTAGCATTTTACTGATGAGGAAATAGGAAGCTATAAAGATTGAATGACTTGTAAGATAATGTAGCGAGGGCTGGGAGATGGTACAGTGGTTAGGGTGTATGCCTGACAAGCACACAGCATAGTTGAATTCCTGGCACTACATGTGCTGGTTGTAGCCCTGAAGGCTCCTGAGTACCACTGGGTGTGGTCCCAGAAGCCCAGGAACTGTTTGACTAAGAATTGCTGATGGGAACTCCAGACCACCTGAACACAGCCTGGGTAGCTAATAAGGACAGATCCCGGGTTTGACAGCTCAGTTGCCCAACACTAAAGTCCACATTCTTCACTGTTGAGCTACTCCACCTACCACTGTTATACCTTTCAGATAGGCCTGGAGAGATAGAGCAGGGGTTAAGGCATTTGCCTTGCATGTGAAGTTATGATCTGATCCCTGGCACTACATTTGATCCTCAGGACATAGCAAGACGTGATCTCTGAGCACAGAGCCAGGAGTAACCCTTGAGCACTGCTGGATGTAGCCCCAAAAACCCAAGGGAAAAAAAATCAGACAGAAAGCATTAGACCAAAAAAAAAAAAAAAAAAAGGAAAGTAAAAATGACCACCACTTCCTCTGAGAAAAACCACCTCCTCACACAGATGAGGAAGCCAAGGTCTAAAGGAAGAGGGACTTGCCCAGGTTCTTATATGTCCTTTATTTTCACATAAAAACCACAATTGTGGAGAGCCCTTAATTTCTAGTTCTGGCCATCTGTTTCCTGTGCACACCCTGAACTTTCCCATCAAAGTTGGCTGGATCATAAAGCCTGACCTTTGCTGTTCCTTTATAGGATCTTACACAATTCTTAAAAGGGTGAACATGGGCTTCCTAGATTCCCAAATAACAGAACCCGAAGGTTCACTTTGAAACACAAAACGGTAAACTTACTACAAAATACAAGGAAGTACTCAAACATTTTCTCAACAGAAACAGAAAGAATGAAAGAAAGAAGTAAAGAAAGAAGGCAAGAAGGAAGCAAAAGGAGGGAGAGAAAAAAAACAAAGGAAGAAAGAAGGTGGAAGGAAATAAGAACAAATAAAGATGGAAAAAAGAAATATGAGGAAAATAAAGAGCAGATAAAAGAATCAGATGGAAAACAATGTTCACCCCCTCCTCCAAATTAATACTGACAGAAATATAAATTAAACAAGATCAGGATAAATTTGAATACATTTGTCTTTATTTTTTTTATTTATTTATTTTTTTTAAATTAAACCTTTAAAATAATCGCAGAGATTGATACTTCTATTTTAATTTCCCTATGACAAATATAAACTTTTAAAAATATCTACCTATTAGATTATTTTTAGCTGTGACAATATTATAAATCTATTACAAATTTCTTGATCAGTACATAACAAAATCATCTCCAACCCCTATACCACTAGCTTACTGCAATACTGATTAAAGGATTTAAGTTACTGTTTCTCATTTTTTTTTTTTTTTTTGCTTTTTGGGTCACACCCGGCAATGCTCAGGGGTTTCTCCTGGCTCTGCACTCAGGAATTACTCCTGGCGGTGCTCAGGGGACCATATGGGATGCCAGGGATCGAACCCGGGCGGCATAGGCCAGCTGCGTGCAAGGCAAATGCCCTACCCGCTGGACCATTGCTCGGCCTCGTTTTTTTTATTTTTTATTTATTTATTTTTTTAAAATTTTTTTTATTCTTTATTATACCACCGTGAGACATACAATCACAAAGGTGCAATTGGTTCTTGGTAATACAGTATTCCAGCACCCATCCCTCCACCAGTACCCCATTTCCACCACCAATGTACTCCACCCCCTCCCACTCACCCCCAGGCTGCCTTAATAGCAGGTAGCCCTGCTTCCTCTCTTTCTCTCTATCTCTGCATCTCTCTCCCTCTTCTTTTTACACATTGTGGCTAGCCCTGCAGATATTTATTTATTTATTTATTCCACCTTTTCTCCTTTTTTTTTTAATTGAAGGATGCTCATGTGGAGTCCTGGCTCCACAGGGTTCCAAGATGCACCCTCCACCCGAACCCATCTCCCATCACCAACGTCCTGTCTCCCTCCCCCTCCCGAATCCCAATCACCCGGCGGGCTCTATATGTCATCTCCTTCCTCTGTATATCTCCCTCTCAGCAAACCCTCCTGCTGTTCGCGGAATGCAGTGTACCAAAAAACATCATTGTTTCACCACCCTAGTGGCCCGCGGCGAAGCGGCCGCGCACCTGGGCTCAAACCGGCTTTGCTGGTCCTCTGGTCGTGGGACATTTTCCCAGCGTCTGGACAATGAAAATGGTGGCTAGCGTGGTGGGCGAGTCCCATCCGGCTGCTTCCAGGGAGCCTCCCGGAGGCGACGGGCCCACTCCCCAAAGCCCATCTGCCCTCCTCGGGGTTCCATAGTCAGCTGAGGCCCGGCGCGAGCCAGGCTCCCGCCTCCCGAGCCGTCTGCAAGACTCTGGATGCCGGGCCCGTCAGCGGCTCCTGGGCGGGAAACCGGGCTAGTCACGATGGAGGGGGAAGGGGTGACCGCGCCTCCGTCTGACGACTTCCCAGTGCTTCCCGCCTCTTGGAGCCGCCTACTTGGGCTCAAACCGGCTTTGCTGGTCCTCTGGTCGTGGGACATTTTCCCAGCGTCTGGACAATGAAAATGGTGGCTAGCGTGGTGGGCGAGTCCCATCCGGCTGCTTCCGGGACCCTCCGGAGGCGGCGGGCCCCCCCCCCCAAAGCCCATCTGCCCTCCTCGGGGTTCCATAGTCAGCTGAGGCCCGGCGCGAGCCAGGCTCCCGCCTCCCGAGCCGTCTGCAAGACTCTGGATGCCGGGCCGTCAGCGGCTCCTGGGCGGGAAACCGGGCTAGTCACGATGGAGGGGGAAGGGGTGACCGCGCCTCCGTCTGGCGACTTCCCAGTGCTTCCCGCCTCTTGGAGCCGCCTACTTGGGCTCAAACCGGCTTTGCTGGTCCTCTGGTCGTGGGACATTCTCCCAGCGTCTGGACAGTGAAAATGGTAGCTAGCGTGGTGGGCGAGTCCCATCCGGCTGCTTCTGGGACCCTCCGGAGGCGGCGGGCCCACTCCCAAAGCCCATCTGCCCTCCTCGGGGTTCCATAGTCAGCTGAGGCCCGGCGCGAGCCAGGCTCCCGCCTCCCGAGCCGTCTGCAAGACTCTGGATGCCGGGCCCGTCAGCGGCTCCTGGGCGGGAAACCGGGCTAGTCGCGATGGAGGGGGAAGGGGTGACCGCACCTCCGTCTGGCGACTTCCCAGTGCTTCCCGCCTCTTGGAGCCGCCTACTTGGGCTCGAACCGGCTTTGCTGGTCCTCTGGTCGTGGGACATTCTCCCAGCGTCTGGACAATGAAAATGGTGGCTAGCGTGGTGGGCGAGTCCCATCCGGCTTCAGCAGTGATTTCTAATGTGACATTATAGTTCCTAATTCCCCATCAACCTCCCCAGTTTGTTACAACTACAATGATCATTATGTTGTACAGATGTGAAAGATCCTGGGAAGGACCTGTCCCAGCCTACTTCATTATCCAAGACTCTTGCGTGGCTGCACACTGTTCTTCCTATGTCAGACCATCCACCATCCAGGGCCCACAGGTCAGAGCCCTGGGGGTGTAGACAAGCCTATCTCCTGTCTGCCACCTGCCAATGCAGCTGGGCACTGCAGCCACACCTGCAACACCTCGAGGGGCAGGTGGCCATCATTTGTCTTTATTTTTTAAGGATACCTAACTAAATTTCACTTAATGCTTTAATTTTTATACTAAGGAGACTTTATCCTTTAACACACACACAAAACCAACAAAAACTTGAAGGAATAGAACATGTAGCTACATGTGGAAAGTTTTAGAAAAACTGTTCAGTGTGAGATACTCCCAGAAATATGCACAGATGTACAGTTAGGTCTCTCCTCTTCTACTGATGCCCTGTCTCTTTACACATATGGAAAATGAAACAACTGAAGTTTCTCATTCATACTGATCCTCAATTTTCATGTCATCATTTCTGGTTATTCTCTGGCCTAACTCTTTTTAGGCCTTTTGCCTCCCAAGTCTGGTCTGTTTTCTGATTTTGCTACACTTTGGTTTTTCAGTGTATCATAAAGGAAGAAAGGTAGAAATCACACTTACTTAGATATCACCGTTATTTTCCCTGTGCCCAGCATCGAAACTTATTGGTCCTTAATAATATTTGTTGGTAAAAATATTTTGTATATTTCTAAGAGAGCCTGCATATCATGGCTCTTCTGGACCTGGATATTGCTTCCAAGCCTTGATTCTCCCGAACTCCTGGACTATTTTGCCTCCCTTGGTGGTTCTCATTATGTCTTGAACTCTCTCTAATCTCACTTTCTTTGTCATCAGTGCCGCCCTTCCAACTTTTCTACATTGCCATATTGGGGATACCTGGATACCTAATCTTACTTCTCTTGGCAACTCTAACTCCCTTTCTAAGTAAAGATGGGAAATATTTTCAAATACCTGGAGGAACTCTCAAAGTGAAGATTCTCCTTGAAACACTTCCCATGTTTATTATTCTCAAGTTACCCATCTAAGACAATGCACAGATACTATTTCCAGTAAATTCTCAGATTTACATTCTATGGATTTATCCTCTCTCTCTCATGCTCTCTCTCAGGGAAGGATCATTAATTCTCCATTTCTAAAGATTCTTCCATTTGATTTTATTTTCATATTTGATTCCTTGATTCACACCCTCAATATTCTTTTTTAAAGATAATTTATTATGCCACTGTGAGATATACAATTACAGGGCTGTTCCTGATAGGTCTCAGCCACACAGTGTTCCAGCACCGAACCCTTCACCACCTTTCCAATATACCCAAATTCCCTCCCCCTCCCCTAGCCTGCCTCTATGGTACACATTTTTCTTCTTCTCCTCTCTCTCTCTCTCTCTCTCTCTCTCTCTCTCCTTCTCTTGCATATTGTCACACCCTCAACATTCTATATTTAAGACTAACTTCTCCATTGTTAGTAACCTTATTTAAGTTCCCTCCAGGCAATCTTCTCCAATGTATGTTCATCACACTTAGTTTTCCTAATAAATCATCTATTACCTTTTGTTGTTAAAGCAAAAATGCTCAAGCGGTCAACTTCTTGTTTCCTTATGCCTCACCAGGTTTCTCACTCCAGGACTCTTTTTCCACTTTTGAACTTTGGTTGGTGTCAGTCCCTTCCCTTTCACTCCCCATCATTATTGCTACTTCCTCCATGGCTTACAGCTGCCAAGGAGCCTTTCCTGACAAGTTTCATTCCAGGAAGATGTATGTCTTCCTTTCTCTGAGCATTCCTGTTCAGTTGTTATTTATTGCTGTGTTGCTCCCTACCTGTTCAACGAATGATAATAACTTTTTTTAAATGATGGGGATGATGAGATGATTAAAAATTAATTCATGGCTATCCTGTATGAAAAATCCATTATTTTCTGGGTGCTAGGTCAGACCATTTATGAAGTTTAATCATCTTCACAATAATCACATAGGCTCTCCAGATAATATCTGTAGTTTACAAATCAGGCAACTAGAGTTTAGGGAAAAGTCATGGTTCATGGTTGCAGAAGCCACCACAAGTGGCAGAGTTGCAATCTGAGAAATAGTTCAGCATCTTGGGCGTCTGTGCACAGATATAACAGAAATGGCAGCCGACTCTCATCAAAATCACCAAAGGCAATAACTTGATTGTTTCCGTTGCCATGCAAGTAAATAAAGTGTATACCCCAGATATTTCTGTTATAGGTATAAATTTCCATCTCTCTTGTCTAGGACTGATGGAGGCTCCCCTTACTGGCCTTTCAAAAATTTCACTTTTGCCAGCGGAAATGTCCCGATTTTAAGATCATGATTCAATATTTTCCTTCCTGTGAATGCCTACTCTGCTTTCGCAATAGAATGCCTGATTAAACACCACTGTTTTTTACTCAAAGGCCTTAACATTTTAAAAACTGCATGGATGCCCCATGCTTTCATGCCTTTGCTTTCTTTCTTAGAAACTGCTCTTAGGGCACATCTACAGAGAAACAAACAACAATACAGCTTCCAACTGGACCCAAAGTGTCCACTGCTGTACAGTCCAGCAGCAATGAACTCAATTAACAGGTAGGTTACTGGACCTGGATACTTTCTGAAGGAGAGTGAAAATTTAACACAAGATCCATATGGGGTTTGATGCATTTACTCTTCTGGACTGAAAAGTCCCCTTTCCTAAATGGTTTCAATAGTTTCCATTTTTCTGTCATTTCAATCAAATAAGTGCTTTTTAAGCTTTTATCCACACCTTGTCTTTGCTACGTCAAATTTCCAGTGTGCAAGGTGCTAATGAAATGTATGTGTTTGATACTTTTTTTTTTTTTTTTTTTTTTTGCTTTTTTGGGTGATACCCGGCAATGCTCAGGGGTTTCTCCTGGCTCTGCACTCAGGAATTACTCCTGGCGGTGCTCGGGGAACCATATGGGATGCCGGGGATCGAACCCGGGCCGGCATGGGCCGGCGCGTGCAAGGCAAACGCCCTACCCGCTGGGCTATCGCTCCGGCCCCTGATACTTTTTGATATGTCTTCATTATCTCTTTCTTCCTCATGTGAGGATTTTTTCTAAATGCAAAATTTTGAGCTCTCCCAGGAAAATATTTTCAGAGTTGCTTTTGCAAACAAACCCTCTGAAGCACAAGATATTTGGCATTTCAGATCTCTGAGGCTTGAGACCCATGTCGGTAAGAACAAAAGATAAAACACTTTCCACCAAGTTCCTTACCTTTCGCTTCCAGGCGCATTTCTTCTCGCTTTTGCCTTCTCAGTTCCCTGCGTCTTTCAAAATCATCCATGGTGTGGATTCGGTTTAGGGGAGACCAGATGATGTCTGGATCTAAAGGGAAGGAGTTGGAATCAGTATCTTGGAGAAGTCCGAATATTATCTTCCAAGAACGGCTTTAACACTCTTCCCACCATTGTTCACCCCTTTCTTTTTCTTTACTCTCAAGAAAAACATCCCAGAAGGCAGATGAATTTGCCAGTGATTGCTGTCTAACAGGGGCTGAGTCCTATCCATGTCACGCCAGTCTCATTCATAAAACTGCCAGAGACAAGAGCTTGGAAATCCCGTTTAAAGAAAGTGAAGAGAAGAAAGCAGAAGTAAAGAAAGTAAGAGAAAGGAAAGAGCAGGAGACAGAGAGCCTCTGAAGCCTTAACATGTTTGGGGAATCATTGTCAACGATTTTGTGATTTGTATCTTGATGGACCACAGACAGACCCAAGTTGTGGACAGTGAGCAAAGACAGAGGGAAAGAGGACAAGAGGAAGACCTAGAAGAGATAGAGAAAATTAAAGCCAGAGAGAGAACTGAAACAATACCTGCTTCTAGGCACCATCTACATATTCTAAAAGACTTGTAACATCAGGCTGATTAAGACCATGATCAGTCACACCGCGAATAAACAACACCACAGCACTTTAAGAAGCGGGTCCCTTATGAACAAGCTGCTTTCAGGGCTGGGAGTCTCCACTTGCTCCAGCTGGTGCCCCACCGGTTTTCCTCTTTCCTACCTCCTTGGGGAGGGCTTGAATCCCAGTGAGATCTTCCCTTTCCAGCTTTTCAACTGAGCAGCTCTCCTGTCCTGAGTGCCTGCACCATGGAGTCAAATAATCCAGAATTCCCCCTGCCACCCCTCACCCCCAAATTGACTAGCAGAAAGGGAAGCCAGCTCTTTCTGTCCTTGCTTTGTTTACAGAGCTGTCAGTGGTTAGTTAAACTCGGCCTGGAATCTGGCATTTAAGGCCTGCTTGAAGATTGTTTCCTGTGCTGAGCAAGAGGTCCCCACTTCCTCTGGAATCCTAGACGCCGCTGCGCTCAGATCACAAAAATTATTTTCCTCTTTTCTCTGCACAGGAGACGAGTTATTTGCGCTGTGGAAGGAAGTGCGGAACTGGGTAAAGCCTGGGTAAAACCCTTATGAGATCTTGGCATGGGCAATTAAAGGCCACACTTCAATTTTGAAGTCAAGTTCAGGAACTTTTTTTTCTTAAAGAGGTTGCTGATTAAAAAATAAAGCAAATAAAAAAGATATACAATTAAAAAGTTCATGTTTGGGTTTTGGTCATACAGTGTTTCAGCACCCGTCCCTCCACCAGTGCCCATCTCCATACAAATAAAAAGATATACAATTAAAAAAGTTCATGTTTGGGTTTGGTCATACAGTGTTTCAGCACCCGTCCCTCCACCAGTGCCCATCTCCATACAAATAAAAAGATATACAATTAAAAAAGTTCATGTTTGGGCACGGTGGTATAATAAAATACTTAAAAAAATAAAGCAATTTTTCCCCTTTTAAAAAATCTACCCCAAACAAAAACAAAAATCTCAGCTAACATAAATAAAAGTCTGCTAATTTCACACCTCCCCCAATAATACTCCAAATTATTACTTATACTGCTTACAAATAATTTAGAAATTCATTTTTTGGTGTTTAATATGTTTTTTACCAAGAGTTCTTTCAAGACTTCATAGGTTATAAAGGAAAGAATCACAATTCCTGCTTTGGATGGAGAGAGAGAGAGAGAGAGAGAGAGAGAGAGAGAGAGAGAGAGAGAGAGAGAGAGAAGAATATTGAATGAAAGAAAGAAGGAATGAAGAAAAGAGAAGGAAGGAAAGAAAAGGAAGAAGGAAGGAGAGAGAAGAAAAGGAAAATAAGATTTGCAGGTCTCCTGAGAAGGTGTCTCAGGCCTTTCTCCTCAGGGGGCTCCTGTTCTGAAGACAGGACCCTGTGTGTGGGGACAGGCGTGAGCAAAGGGAAACCCCAACCCCACCCAAGTGACTGGACTACCGGGGCAAGAGCAAACTGCTCTTTCCTTGCTTCAGTCAAGTCTTTTGTTGTGTCAACTTGCTGCATAACTACAGAAACAACAAACATCAGTGGGAGGAACAAACTGTGGCCCTGGCACAGATTTTACTTTCCTTAATTTATCTACACAATGGAATACTATACAACTGTTAGGAAAAGCGAAGTTATGAAAGTTGCCTATAAATGGATGGACACGGAGAGGATCATGTTGAGTGAAATTAGCCAGAAGGAAAAAGACAGATATAGAGTGATGAGAAAATATATATATATATATATATATATATATATATATATATATATATATATATATCACTGTATCACTGTCTTCCCATTCGTCATCAATTTGCTCAAGCAGGCACCAGTAACATCTCCATATGTCCTGTCTCATGCCAGTAGAGCCCAAGGGCATCAGCTTGCTCCAGGAACATAAAGAGCCTCAAACCATTCCATCAGGTCATGGGAATGAGGTCTATAATTGTTACTGGTATTTGGCATATCAAATACGACACGGGAGGCTTGCCAGGTTCTGTTGTGTGGGTGGCATACTCTTGTAGTCACCTCTAAATCCAGCATTTATTGATGAACCGTGTGGCCGATTGCGGCCGTTCAAGCCAGGCTGTATTAGGCTCTTCTGCTGGGTGGAGTTCTGAGAGAGGGAAGTCAGAATGTGGAAAATGGCGGCTCTCATGGAGTGGGAGGTCGTCTGACTTGTTGCGAGGATCTGCTGGGGTGGCAGGTCAGGGCTAGAACCTGCCATCCCTCCTGGGTGCCTTATGAACAGCTGGGCACAGGGAGAGCAGGTAACAGCTCTGCCCCATGTCTGAGTCTCAATTTATACACCCAAGTATAAAATAAAATTTAATGTAATATACTTCAGATTTCATTGTTGAAACCATATATAAGTAAATAATTACAGGCATCTTATTATATTAAATAGCTTTAATTTTCTTATATATATCATACTATATATATATATATATATATATATATATATATATATATATATATATAGTATGATACCAATATCCAAGGTCAGGCAAAACATAGATCACGAGGTCTTGTCAAGGGTGGAATCTACCACAAACCTGTGGGAGTCAGAGGTTAGGTAAGACAGAGAAGGGAATAGAGTGCTAATAATTGTCAAAAGTGCTAATGCCAACCTAAAACTGAGCATTAAATACAGGCAAAAAGATAAACATGATAACCTCTAAATGTATGTATTACAATCCACAATGTGTAATAGAAGGAAGAGGGAAAGAGAGAGAAAGAAAGAGAAAGAGAGAAAAAAGATAAAGAACCTGTCATAGAGGCAGGCTGAGGGAGGAGGGAAGGAATCTGGGGCATTGGTGGTGGGAAATGGGCACTGGTAGATGGATGGGTGCTGGAACACTCTATGACAAAAACCCATACATGAACATCTTTGTAATTGTATCTCATGGTGGTATTATAAAATATTAAAAAAATTTATCCAAGTAGCTTGAAGAGCATCCTCCAGGCCTCTGGGTCTCACTCCTACCTCCTGCAAACAAAGCGATCATGATGACTGCCGTTTAGCAACTTGGGGGTTCAAGTTTCTCAGCCTCTACCTCTTGTAGAGGTGCTAATGAACAGTGAACTAAATATCCCCAAGCAGGGAAGATGCTCGTGGTTGGCAGCTGCAACATTAAATTCTTTCTCTCCAGCTGACCATCCTCTACTCTGCACCTTGTATTACTTACTTGGACACTCCCCCTCTCCACCTTCCTGCCCCCTTTCTCAACCACAGGAAAGCCTATCTATTCACTTCTTCAGTGTGTGAATGCTACTGAGGATGCGTGGGAACTGGATTGAATATGCATTTAAGTGTGCTGTGTCTTTGTGGTTTGAGAGCTCTGCTAGGCCATCATAAGTTGGGGGAGAGGGAAGAAGAAGGGCGAGAGAGACAGAGACAGAGAGGAACAGAGGCAAAGATTCAGAGAAGGGGAGAGAAACTGAGTTGTTATCTGATGCATTGACATTGATAAGTGCCTTTGTGGACATGATGGAGAAGAGAGAGCAAGCATATCTGTGTACTGTGGTGTGTGTGTGTGTATGTGTGTGTGTGTTTGCATGTGTGCAGGGCATAGGAGAAGCATATGCTTGTGAAAATGGCTCTCCATTGGTCTCAGACCAGGATGGGGTCAGAGGTCTTCCTTAATGCTCACACCCGGGTATCACAGAGCCTGACTGAACTTCTCTGTTCCCAAGGAAAGTAAGCCACATCGACATAGACCTGTAAGTACTTCATTTTCGCTGTCTCTTTTGGAAGCAGCAGATTCCACGCCCCTGGCAGGTCATCTCTCATGTCTTCCCCTACTCACTGTCAATGCTGAATTGCTTCCAGTGATGTTGGTTTTAGGAAAAAAAACTCTCAATCAACAAAGTGATGGCACATCAAGGTAGAGAAACTCAGCAGAGCTATCAGTATCACACATGGACACAGTAGTTTAAAAGAAAACAAAGGCTAAAAGGAGATATCAGTGCCTGAGACAGACATGGCCTAAAATGGTTTGTGAAAGTCCTAATTTCTGTGCTGGGAAGATTATAGCCACGTTATTGAAAGAACTCTGACATGTCTCCTATTTGTAAGGAAGAGGTCCTTTACAAAGGCTGATGGATCATTATTTACCAATATATCTCTTTTCAAAGGGGTTCTCAACCAGCAAACTTACAGGTTTCACCTATGCTGCTGTGATTATATGCTAATCCAGTATTACAGACTTGAATTTACTCTACACACTGCGCTTTTTTTCAGTGATCACAAAATTAGCAGCAGCAGACTTGTTCAGATTTAGTAGAGGATAAGAAGTCATCTCAGGTGTGTGTGTGTGTGTGTGTGTGTGTGTGTGTGTGTGTGTGTGTGTGTGCAAGAATAAACACACATATATGTGTTGGAAATATCCAAACATGAGAAAGATGTGAGTAGGAAACAGTCTAATCCAGTACTGCTTAGTTAGAGGGAGAAAAACTGTCGGGTAGCCGCTGGGGTCCCCAACAATACCAAGATGTGAGTTCCCTTCTACCTCCGAAGCCGGCAGGGAATGGATGAAAACTCAGGAATCCTGCACAGTTTTAAAAAGAAAACCTCGAACTCTGGATTCCTGGCTGGGCCCCAGCCATGTGTAGGCCAAGATGGCTGCCACCACATGTTGAAGCCCAACAGAGAAGGGAGAGACAGAAGCCAAAGGAAGCCAAAATGGCAAAAGAGCCCTTCTCCTTTTTCCCAGCTTATTCTATAGATAGAAATCTGCCAAAAGTTCCCCAATTGGGCCTATCCTGGGCTGGGCTATCTAGAGATGAAGGCAAGTAAAACTACTCTATTGAAATGCAGCACTTCAGGAGGTGGCTGCAAGCTAAGTGTAGCTGGAGCTTAAAGCAGGGTGTGTCACCCAACAAAAAACACAGGGAGAAAGCTTAACCCTGCCAACATCAAACCATGATAAGCTGAATGGTGAATGGGAGCAAGGTCAAGACTGATCTTAGAACACATCAGGCATAAGGTCCTTTGTATTAAGGACACTGAAAGTTCATGCAGTAACCAAAAGCGACAAACTGTTATTGACTATATACTATGTGCTCGGTCATATTAAAAAAAAAAACCTGTTTAATATATGTTAATGGCCTTTGTTTCTTAGAGTAGTTTAATATTTTTTCTTTTTATCTTTAGTGAATTTAGAGTTTGTAATACTCTAGAATTTCAGAAGCATAAAAGCAGTTTAAATTTAAGGGACCAACCTAGAACTGAGCATTAAATAGAGGCAAAAAGATACACATGACAACCCTTTAATGTATGTTCTGTAATCCATCGTCTGGAGGGGAAGGAAAAGAGAAAGAGAGAGAAATGGAAAGAAATCAAGAACCTGCCATGGAGGAGGGCTGGGGGAGGGGGAGGGAACCGGGACGTTGGTGGTGGGAGATGGGCACTGGTGGCGGGATGGGTGCTGCAACACTGTATGACCAAAACCCAAATATGAACTTTTTAATTGTATATCTTTGTAATTGTAAAAATAAAAAATTAAAAAAAATTAAAAAAAATAAATTTAAGGGACCATGGGACCACAGTGATAGTACTGTGGGTTGGACAATTATCTTGCTGGCAGCTGAACCGGATTCTATTTCTGGCATCCCATATGGTCCATTGAGCACCATCAGGAGTAATTCCTGAGTGCAGAGCCAGGAGTAACCCCTGAGAATCGCCAGGTGTGACCCAAAAGACAAAAATAATAAAAATAATATTGAAATAAAAATAATACTAAAATAAAAATAAATTTAAGGAGCCAGAGAGATAGTACAGGAGATTGGGTGTCTGCCTTGCATGCGGATGACCACGGTTTGATCCCCGGCATTGCATATGGTTCCCTGAGCCTCATTGCAGGAATAATTACTAAAAGAAGAATCAGGAATAACTCCTGAGCAGTGCCAGTGGTGACCCCCAAACCAAAACAAATTTAAATGTGGTTTAAGTTTAAAGAAAAGTTGAATACAGAGTTCTTGTATGTTCTCTCTCCTTCAGCACTGCACACAATTGACACTGCATTGAACTGGCATCTCCTCACCTCAGGGCTGGTGCTATCTTGATATTAGACTCCTAGTTTTTGATCTATGAGATGATGTTTTGGTTATTTTAAGCAAGTCTGTGGCCCTTTGTCACAGCAGCTTTCTCTAATATTATTTGTTATTAATATCTTGCAATAGTGTCGTTACATTTATTGCTGCAGATGAATCAATTGTTATCATAGATGAATCAATATCAACCTATTATCAACCACAGTTCATATATCATATGAATTTCACACGTTGTATAGTACACAAGGTTCTTCGGGTTTTGTCAAGCGTATGATGCCACACAGGTATGGTCAGACAGAATAGTTTCATTGCTCTGAGCAATTGTGTTTCTCACCATTTTCCCTTCTTCTCTTCCATATTCCAACTCTTGGCAGTTATTGTTCTCTCAAATGTTTCTATACCTCTGCCTTTTCCAGTATGCCATGTATTTGGAATAAGACAGTAGACGACCTTTTCAGACAGGTTTTCTTATTGCTGTTGTTGTTGTAGCATGACTTACAAAAAGTGTTAATATTTTTGCTACTTTTACTGTAGGTGTACAATATTACTGCACCCCACCATGGTCTGACTTTTTCCTTCTTAGTGATATGCATTGAAGCTTCCTGTGTGTCTTTTGGTAGCATGGTAATTCCACTGGGTCACTTAAAATGATATAATCTTATTTTAATCATACAATAAGTCTGTATAGTATTATAATGTCATACAATTTTGAAGTGCATAATTTGCCACTATATTATTCTTGAATGAAATCATTATTTCCTTCTAAGAAATTTTTTCATCTCAGGGAGTAAGAATGTCCCAGAGAAACAATTTTTTTCTGTGATCATTTGGGAGCTGTGAGGTACTCACCAGAGGTGCTCACCTCCCTCTGGTGGTGAGCAAGTGGTGCTAGGGGTCAATCTAGCTCCCCCTCCCCCACTTCAGTCCTTTGAGATATCTCCAAGGATCCATATTGCTGATGATATTTAGTCAATTCACTAGAGCATCTAAACTGAAGTGAAAAATAACTTTAAAAGCTATCCAGATTTTCAATTTTAATTCAGAGATTATTTCTCCAAATAGAAATGAATTAAAGCTTGTAAATATTTATTAATTGACTCTTAATTTATTGTAATTTCCTTGTGTTATAAAAGATGATTATATCCAGGACAACATTCTTGCATACTTTTGTTTGAATTATTAGAATTTCTTCTCTTGCATTTTACCTTCCCATTACATACTTTCTTCCTGCAACCCAACCACAACACAATTTTTGCTATTGTAAGAAACCTCACTTTTCAACACCATAATCATAATAGAACCTTTTATTACTAGTCATCATTATAGCCCTTCCAGAAGCATTTTAGTGATCAATATCCAATGCAAATTTACCACATGCCAGATTTTGTTCTAGAAATAGAGGATATACAAAACTTTAAAGGTTCTTGAATTCCTGGAACTTATATTTCAGAATTTCCTGATTTCTTATACTTCTACCAGGCCCATAATGTGCAATTTGAACCTTGGATCATACTCATTACCTGCCTTCTGTTTGTTCTTGAAATTCAGGACTTTAGAGGAGCAAGTCAGAAGACCTGACTTGGTTATCCTAGAGCTTTGTGTCAGTTGGAATCTCACTGCTTCTCAGTGATAATTCTCTTCATCTTGCATGTGTTGAGTGATTTTTTGGGGAAACATAATCCATCAGATTCTCTAGTTCTGCTCTTCAGATTATAAATATTCTCCTCTATCCTTTAACTACTTTCCTCCACTAATTCTTTGCAAACAGTGATCTGGGCTTAAATTTGAGAGAGAGAGAGAGAGAGAGAGAGAGAGAGAGAGAGAGAGAGAGAGAGAGTGTGTTCCTCTGTATTCCCCCTCTTCCCACTTCTTCTTTGAATTGAACCCATGTCTCATGAATGAAAGCCTTGCATGAAAGGTTTGTACTTTACTGCTGAATCACATTCCCAGCCCTGACTTTGGAGATCGATCTGGACTCATCCTATTTGGTTTCATTTTCTTGACCCTATTTTCTTCCCTATAACATGACAATTGGGTACCAGATGTCTAAGGTATCATACTACTCCCTATAATATGATGGTTTTATATCTGCTCTACTGTCTAGAAGTAATTGAGGCATTAGGCATGACTATTGCTATTTCCTCCTTTTTAGATCTGAATGTTTTGCTATCTAAGTCAATTCATTTGTAATTTTCTGAATCAGGAGGCATGTAGTCATAGGATACCATTGCTCTTTCATGGATATCATCACAGGGCATCTTAGATAAAAATATTTCTTGGAGTTAGAGTGATAGTATAGTGGGTAGGGCATTTGTTTTGCATGAGGCCAGCCCAGGTTCTGTCCCTGGCACCCCATGTAGTCCTGTGAGCATTACCAGAAGTGATCCCTAAGTAGAGAGCTAAGAATAAGCCCTGAGCACTGATGGATATGACCCCAAACCAGAAAAATAATTTTTTCTTGTCTCTCAAATATGTTATATAATTTTCACCTCTATTTTCATTCATACCCTTCCATCCTTTCCTCTTCGTGATACAAACTCTACTCAATTACCAATTTCTGCCTGAAGATGTACTTCCTTTTCTAAAGACTCTAGTTTAAAAGTAAATCTTCTCCCTTGAATATCTATCATTCATTTTGAATAATTAATCTACTACCTCCTACAATTTATCAATTGGTTTACCTAGAATTAGAATATTTTATTGATATTTCACTTTCTACATATGTTTGTTCTTAAGATCAGTTATTAGTAGACAAAGACTTTAAAATAATCTTTTTATTACTGGGAGAGTTAGCATTTGGGAATTATAACTGATTAGGATGATAAGATTTCATTCTAGACTTTACCATTCTTAGTATGGAAACTGTAACTCAAGCCTATTCATCTCTATTTTATTGCCTGATCAATGTTCACAAAGCGAATAATGAACCTTGGTAGTAGACTATATATGAATCTCAAAAGTTACATAAATGCACATCAGCAGTAGTTACACAGTAAATCTGGCAATGCTTTCTTTCTGACTGTAGCAAATAACCTTTTGTCCTTTAAAAAATCAATTTATGAACTTGCTTTAACTCTATTCTAAGCAAAATGGTTCATTAGGGATTCAAAACCCAAATAAACACATTGCTTATAACATCCAGTTTGGAATTAACTGTGGCTCAAGCTTCACAATTTTGTTCCAGAGATCTGTGATAGTTAAAAAGTATACATGCAATCACAAGACACATGTGTCAAGATCTGCAATGTACAAAGAATGAATGGGTGCACCAGGGAACTTGATCTCATACGGCTTCTTTCCCTTTGTCAGTGGAACCCAGAACACAACTACAGGGTTATGGGTTATGATCTGCAGTTTCTCTTTTTGTGTATGCTAAATATGTATTTTATCCTTATTCCTACCACAGGGAGATATGTTCCAAGGTTCCAAGGTTCAGCAGATGACTGAAAGAGCAAGTAGAGCAAACTTGTGGTAAGTTTCCCCTTGAACAATACAGGTCTGAACTATGTGGATCCAATTCTATGAAGTTATTTTTTTAAACAGGGATCAACTGTATCCATAAGTTTCACATTTCTGGAATCCACTAATATGGATTACAGATCGGTTGCAGGTGTGGGATCCTCATACATGGAAGGTCAAAGATAAAGGACTTGAACAACCAAGGATTTTTGATCTGTAAAGGAGGGGGTATCCTGAAACCAATCCCCTGTAGATACTGAGGGAAAATATGGTGGCTAAATTTGGGAGTGGGGATTCCAATCTGATACTTGAATTTTCAATTATATAGGGATCAAAGACCCTGCTCCCCATATTGTTCAAGGGTCAGGAGAACATTTTTTATATCTGCAAACTTATGATAAAGTTGAGATTACTAAATAGACAATATGATTAAAAATAATAAAATAGAGCAATTAAAAGTAATTAACTAATAAAAAGTTAGGTGTATATAATCTCTATACACATAAACACAGTCTGTCAGAATATCTTACTGTTGAGACTAGCAAGAGAGAGAGCTCATCGGACGGGAGTAAATATTTTGGAGTCAGAAAGTCTGGGTTTGACAGTCCCCAGCACCATTACACCCCTCTGCACAGTTAAGAATGATGTCCCCATGCACAGAGCTGAGAGTGGTCCCTGAGCACCAATGGGTGTGACCCCAAATTATATGGCACCTAATTGTATGTATTTTCTTGGATTCTGTTGCCCAGGGATAACCGAAACCTTGGAAAACAAAGCCCTGAAAAAGTGGAAGTTACAATTCTTTTTCTTTATTTCTCTATTTGAAATGAGGAGAGGTGACAGTGTCACTCCAAACTGTGTATCTGTTCCCTCCCCTCCACTTTTTTGGGGGGGTGGTCAGTTCATATGCTATGAGTTTGAAAATGGGTATTGCTCATCTAAGCTATCTTCGGTACTTGTAAGACTACACATTTCCACGACCAACAAACGCATTTATTGTGTTCTGGACTCGGGAAACAGCTAGAGCCTACTTTCAGAGAATTCAAAATCTAAGATTAAAAGTTTGTAAACCAACTCATACATAATGGATATAATTTAAACACAAAAATCTATACATATGTTGAAATTGAATACATTGGAAAGCACCTCACTGCTTCCTTCTTTTTCTCACATGAAACAGTTTCCTGATAGTTTCAGATGTTTGTTCTTTGGGGGATTTCTGGACTTACGTTCATCTAAGAAACTCAGTGAAGAGAGTTGCTTAAGACTGGCAGAAGAATGGAGTTTCCTCAAACCACTCCCCCTGCTCCCATACAGTATTGTACTCAACCCTCTGTTTCCATTGAAATGCTTAGTCTGCAATTTGTATTTTAATTTTGACATACATCTGCCTTCCCTAGAAGACTGTAGGTTCCTTGATATTATTACTCATAACCTGTTGACAACCGCTGGACTAGAGCCGTTACCGACTGGATCCCACGGGATGTCAAAAGATCACGTGGCCGCCCACCTACAAGATGGTCAGACTTCCTTGTTAAGACCCTGAAGGAACGGTTTGAGGCTCTTCATATTCCTGAATCAACCAGATGCCATTGGGCTACATTGGCACGTGATAGGGTCCAATGGAAATGTTACTGGCGCCCGCCGCTCGAGCAAATCGATGAGTAACGGGATTCAAGTGATCAAGTGAAGTGAACCTGTTTTCAGGGACCTCATAATCTGAGAAGCTTGTAAACTGAACCATACATAATGGACATTCCATAAATCTATACTCATGTTGCTTTTATTTTTGGTGGGGACAATCAACTACATTCACATTTGTTGAATTGGGATGGATTCTGGTTCGCGGCTTATCCACTGGACTTGGTAAAAATTTGGCTAAGAAGTTATCAAATGTCCATGTCTCCAGCTGAGCCCTTGTAATGATATACAATTACAAGGATGTTCATAATTTGGTCTCTGTCATACCGTGCTTCAGCACCCACCGCTACACCCCATTCCTACCACCAGTGACCAAACATTCCCTCCCACCCAACCCCCAGCCTGTCCCTGTAGCAGGCACCTTTTCTTTCTCTTTCTCTCTCTCTCTGTCTCTGTCCCTGTATTTCTCTCTCTCTTCTCTCACACTTTGTGGCTTGCCCCACAGATATTAATGGTTTATGATGTCTCTATGTGTATATTCAATAGTGAGTTCTGGTGTGACATTATAGTTCCCCATTCCCCCATTAGCCTCCCCAGTTTGTTGCAACTAGAATGATCCTTACAGTGTATAAATGTGAAAGATCCTGGGAAGGACCTGTTCCTAATTTCCATTATTGTCTAAGACTGTCGCATGGGCCGTGGAGTGGCCACGTGCCAGCACAGCTGTGGGTCTGGAGTGTCTCTCTTCCGGGATTGCTGGCTGTGGCGGCTGGGAGCTTGCAGTCAAGGTGGATGAATGGAAGGAGGAGCCCAAATCCCTGCTCCAAGTCTGGCCAGTGTGGCCCCCATGCACGTGTGAGCGAACCTTTGGAGCTATGTTGGACTCGGCCAGGGAATGGCCAAGCCATTTTGGGAACTCCATTTTATACTGGGACTTGCCATTATGTTTTTTTCCTCTAGTTGATAACAACTTGGTCTCAGAAAGACATTTTGGTTTCATTCAGATGCGTAATAGATATTTGAAACTGAGAGAAAAGGTTTGTTTTGAGATCTTTCAAAGGAAAAGCACAAAGAAGGCATAGTTGACAGATAAGAAGAATCAGGGTTAGGTGGAAATACTACAAATTTCCACAGTTTTTGGAGATTCCTTGCCATTCCTACATCCTACTTAGAAAATACTGACATTCAGAGGTGATTTAAATATTTCCATTGATTAAAAAAAAAGTGTTGCCTGATTTTGCTCTCTAAGCATGCTCTATAATTAGAAACATAAGGCCCTGATATGGGTGTATGCAGAACATACTTTTTCTGGGCCTGGATAACAGTCACTGTCCACTGATATCAGACTTTTTATCTTTTCTAACCATCTCTCTCTCTTTTTTTAAAATATTTTAATATTTTATTATACCACCGTGAGACATACAATTACAAAGATGTTCATGTTTGGGTTTCGGTCATACAGTGTTCCAGCACCCATCCCTCCACCAGTGCCCATTTCCTACCACCAATGTCCCTGATTCCCTCTATGGCAGATTCTTTATCTCTTTTCTTTCTTTCTCTCTTCCTTCTCTTACACATTATGAATTGCAATACATACATTTAGAGATTATCAGGTGTATATATTTTGCAAATTTTCAATGCTCAGTTCTAGGCTGGTATTATCACTTTCAACAATTATTAGCACACTGTTCCCTTTTCTGTCTTACCTAACCTCTGACTCCCACACGTTTGTGGTAGATTCCACCTTTGACAAGACCTCCTGATCCATTTTTTGCCTGACCTTGAATATTGGTATCATACTAAATAAATATTTATCTATTTATATCATGCAAACAAATGCAGTCATTCTATATCTATCTTTTCCTTCTGACTAATTTCACTCAACATGATCCTCTCCATGTCCATCCATTTATAGGCAAATTTCATAACTTCATTTTTCCTAACAGTTGCATAGTATTTCATTGTGTAGATGTACCAAAGTTTCTTTACCCAGTCATCAGTTCTCGGGCACTCTAGTTGTTTCCAGATTCTGGCTATTGTGAATAGTGCTGCTATGAAAATAAAAGTGCAAATGGTATTTCCGCTGTTTTTGGCTTCCCAGGGTATATTCCCAGGAGTCTCACCATCTCTCTTAAGAGCCCAAATCCCCAGTTCACAGGGAGAGTATAAGGTTGCCATGGGCATTAGTGGGAAAGGGAATTTTTCATCACAACTACAGACTTTCGAACACTCAGAAGAAACTCATTTTGCTGGTTGTTTTCTTGTTGCTGCTCCTAAATGTGTTGTGCAGGCGAAGGCAGTCGTCTGAGTTTGGGAAGATAAGGATTCAAATGGGAAGCATCCAAGGCAGGGGCTTTGTGACAACCACCTTGGTTTCGAGATCAAGAAAGTTGTGGAACACAGCTGCTTCTAGAGCTCCTCCCATTTCTCCCTTTAAAACCTGCCCTGTGCGTGGCAAAACAGAATTAGACTACAATATACAAAGCAGTTTTTCACTTCAGACAAAATCCAAGAGTGTGGAAAAATACTAGTAATCAAGAAACTTCTGCTCAAAAAGTTACCTACCTTGTCCAATTAAAACATGCGGACACCACCTGCTGGGCATTGGTGGAGGTGGAGAGGAGTTGGTTCCTTTTTGATTTCCTACCTGACCTTCAATCTCCATGGAGGCCATTTGTATCCATTACCTCCCTCCCCATTTCTCACACTTAAACAACACTGTCCACACTATGTATAAAGATGACTAAGCAATTTTTTGTGAAGTAACCAAAGTGAGTCCTGCCAATTTTAGAATAATTAAGTTTCTGCATTCTAATATAAACAGTTCCAAGAACTACATGTGGCCTACCAAAAGTATATATTACAAGTAGTCAACACTGTGGCCAACTGGCAGACACATCAACCTATTAAAGTGGAGTTGTGCAGAATTCAGAGTATTATTTTCTTTTTCTCCCATTATTTTTTCTGCATCCAACTTTGCTTCTCTGGGAATGTTTTCAAGTACACAAAGCAAGAAACTATTGCAGGATTGCACTTTGTGTCCATGAAGGAACATTTCTCTAGAGATTTTTTTGGAACTCACAAATCATTCACATTACAACCCTGTCTGTCTACAGCCAAAGCACAAAAAGAAGCAAGTGAGGGCCAGAGAAATAGTACAGGGCTTAAAGCACTTGCTTTGCATACAGCCAGCCCTGGTTTGATCCATAGTACCATAAATGGCTACCTGAGCACTGCAGGAGTGATATCTGAGCACAGCATTGATGTGTGTGACACCCTACTCTCCCCAGGAAAGGGGAGAAAGTGAATCTACTTTGTTTCTTTTGTATTTCGCTTGACCACCAGAAAGGTCAGTAAGCAAAGGAATGTGCATATTAAGTCAGATGTTCTTCAGGCACTAAAAAATATTTCCAACTTGAGATCCTTAAGCTGCCTTGATCAGGTAGTTTTGCAGGCCAGAAATTATTGCTAATAAAGCTGGAGTTATAGAGCCAACTATTTTAGAGGAAAAAAAAATAAAGCTAAAGAATTGCTGTGTGTTGCTGTTATAGTGGGGAGGGAAGAGAGGGGAACCAGGTAATGGACTTCATTTAATTGGTCATTTTAAAACAAACTAGATAACGAGATAGTTGAGGTGGGAAATGTTGTAATAAAAAGGAAGTCCCCAGCTAAACAATTTCCTCTGACCCCATGTATGCCCAGGTAGAGGGCAGCCTTACCTATGTACGAGCAGACCCAGGGCATTAAGGCTCTTATCCAGATGCATGTGGTCATGGCTGGAGAACTAAGTAAAGCCAAGGGAGTCACTGGGCCACAGGCCATGAGAGGTAGGCTGCAAAGTCCCAGTAATAGACTATAGAGCCCCAGTGACATATCATCAAGAGATCAGTGTAGACTTGGGGATATAGACCCAGTGAGAGACAAGCATGAATTTGAGAGAATAGAACCAGTGAGTGACCAGTGTGGATTGTAAGGGATGGCAATCATGTAAACCAGTGTAAGGTCAGGATATACAACATCAGGGATCCAAATCTAATATTTTTATGAAGGAGACAGGTGGTTGGCCACACCTAGTGGTACTCAGAGATTACTCCTGGCTCTGAGCTCAGGAATCACTCCTAGGAGTGATTATATATATATGTTGTATCTGGGATAAAATCCAGATTGGCAATCCTTTATATAACCACTCAAGGGACACTGAGGAATGAATCAATTTTAATTATGACACTAATCTTGGCCAGCTACGTGGCAGATATGGTCTGCCAACATTGAGACCATAGGTAGTTCCACCATTCCAAATAGCTTTCAGTAGACTATTTCGCCAAAATACTGAGAGTATATCATTATACAAAAGGTATAATAACCTGCTTTATAATCCCTACTTTCATCTCCACTAGTTTTAAATTCTTGGATTCAAGAGTGGTTAATGTTCTACAATCATTGTGACAGTGGAAATTTCAATACAAACTTTTAACTAAGAAAATATTATTCATCTACTAGCCACAGTACATAGTATGGCCTATAAGTTGTGAAAGTAAATACCTTGACCTCCCTATGCTTATGGTTTGACAGTAAATATAGGCAATAAATAAATAAATATAAATTGGGATGAGGGATAGGAAGGAAAACACAAGTTTCTAGAGAGAACTATAGGTATCACTTAATCATTTTCTTTCCAGAAATAAGACATAGGGAGCAATCATGTTTTCAGACAAGAATGAGAGTAATTCACAGTCAGACAAGTATTCACAAAGAGAATATAAAGCCTGGAGTGTGTCTTTATTAAATGTACATCGACATCTATTATATGCCAGATACTTCACTCTTTGAAGTGCTGATACATCAACTTGTCTCTAGTTCACTTGCCTAAAAAAGTGAATGAGAAGTGAAGTAGTGATTCAAGTTTTGAAAGAGGGCAAACTGATTTTACCCTCTTTCCCCATTTCAAATCCCATGTAAGGAATAAGAAAATAGAAGACAAGGCTGTCTTCAGGGATTTAATGGACACAGGGCACCCACTTAAGACACTAACTTTCTATGCCTTAAATAGGAGTCACAAATGAGGGCATCTCTCTAGGAACCTAGCTTAGTAACCTTCTGACAAGAAAAGCATGTTTCTCACCCACCATCCAGAAATCTGCTGAGTTGAACCAAGCTGGCTCACTTTGTTTTTGCAAACTTTGGTTCATGATTCCAAGAAATGAGCAGTCCCCAATCCAGACTCCAGTGGCAGAACATCTCACAACCAGCTTTTCCACTTTGAATGCCACAAGCAGATCTTTTATTTGTTGACATACAACCCCTGGGCATTCATGAAAACAAGATGTTCTCTTGTAGCTTTCTAAGCTAAACAGATTTAAGTCAGGGTCTCAGCCCAATTTCAAATCCAGATGTTAACATAGTGAAAAGACTGCTCTGACCTCAGTCGTGAGAGACTAGTGTGCTCAAACTTCCAGAGTCTTTGGGAGCAGGAAGTCTGGTCAAAGATGCCTCAGCCTGGAACCAGGAATAACCCAAGGTTTACTGTTGTTTCGGTTCAGTTATTGCCTGTAATTTGGGAGAAACTTCAGGACTCTTAATTTGAGGAAGAAGCAGGTACAGGCTGGTGACTGGCAGGTTTGGGTGTCTTGATTTGGGAGGGGTGGGTAGTGAGGAAGGACTTCTTCCTATCAGCCACCATCTTGTTTCTCTGTAGACTCAGAGGCAAATCAGGGAATGGCCGTATGATGACCATCGCGTGATTTCTCCTCCAAGCTCGCTCTCCCATGACAACTCACAGCCAAACCAAGTCTGCAGACCTTAATGGCTCTCATTTTGACCTTCCAGCCTTTGTTCCTGTGTCCTCTCTCCTATAACGTATAGGCCCTTCGATCCTGTATGTCTCATATATTTTTTAGGACTCCAGCTCTGTTCTATCTTTATCCCAGATCCATTTTCTCTTTTGCCTTCAGCATCAACATTGACCTTGTTCTTACATTGTTTTTTTTCCCTCTGGGCCAGACCCAGCTGTGCTCAGGATTTATTTCTGCCTCTGCAGTCAGGGATCACTCCTGGTGATGCAGGAACCTGGGTCAGTAACATGCAAAATAAGTGCCCTACCTGCTGTACTATCTCTCAGACCCAACCGTGTTCATTTTTCTAGTGATTAATCCATTAGGGCATTTAAAAAATAGAAATCCTAGATAATACCTCTCTCCTTTTCTCTAGAAAGTCAGAGCTGCACATTTTCAGGAGGTGGGTCTCCATTTCCTCACAGTGGTGGCTGTTTTGTAGGACATGGAACTGTGTGCTGAGTGGAACTGAGTGAAAAACTCCTCAATGTTCCAAATAGTGCACAGGACATTGGCACTTTGAGGCTGTGTTATACCTTTTGGGCTAACTCTGGCAATATATCTACCAGCCAATAAGCAAGGGTGCGGCAGTGGTGGAATGTAATTAGTCCTGGTGAAAGGGTGATGAACAGAAGTATCAGGCCCCTCTGGATAAGGAATGTGATTGCTACTGAATGAACCTTCAGAGAGGCCATTCTCTACTCTCTACTGTGATGACATAAAAACTTGCAGAAAGAGCTGCAAATGATAAAAATGTGATGATACATACAATGCAGATCAGGGACTCGAATCACAGTAAGAGATGCAAACTTTCTAAAGTCTTTTTTTGGGAGATGGGGTCGGGGGCAGGTTTGAACTACACCTGGCAGTACTTGGGACTCCTGGCTCTGTGCTCAGGGATCACTCCTAGTGGGACTCAGGGAATCATGTGTGGTGCCATGGATCAAACCAGGTAGTGCAACATCCACAAAAGCAAGAACAACCAGTGCTGGCTTGGATGCAGGGCAAAAGAGACTCTCATTCACCGTTGGTGGGAATGCTGACTGGTCCAGCCCTTTTGGAAAACAATATGGAAATTCCCCCAAAACTTGATATTGAGCTCTCATTTGACCCAGCAATGCCACTCCTAGGAATATATCCTGGAGACTCAAAAACACATAGCAGAAACACTATCTGTACTTTTATATTCATTGCAGCACTATTCACAGTACCAGAATCTGGAAACAACCTGAGTGCCTGAGAACAGAAGACTGGATGAAGAAACTTTGGTACATCTACACAATGGAATATTATGCAGCTGTCAGGAAAAATGAAGTAATGAAATTTTCCTACAAATAAATGAACATGGAGATTGTCATGCTGAGTGAAATAAATCAGAAGGAAAAGGACAGATATGGAAAGACTCCATTCATTTGTGGGATACCAATGTTCTACTAATTGTTGGAAATAGTAATTCCAGGCTAGAACTGAGCATTGGATGTAGGCAAAAGGATATACACGATAACCTTAAATGTATGTAGGACAAGCCACAATATGTAAAGAAGAGAGGGTGGAAGGGAGGGACGGAGAGAGAGAGAGAGAGAGAGAGAGAGAGAGAGAGAGAGAGAGAGAGAAAGAGAAAGAGAGAGATAAGAGATAAGAAGAGGAATAGTGCCTGATATAGAGGCAGGCTGGGGGAGGCTGGAGGGAATCTGGGGACATTGGTGGCGGAAACACTGTATGACTGAAACCTAATCATTAATATCTATGTAGTTGTGTATCTCACGGTGGTATAATTAAATAAAATAAAGTAAAGTAAAATAAAAACAGGAAGTGCAACTTGCAAGGTATGTGCTTTATCTTCTGGACTATCCCTCAGTTTTCATACTGTTGAGGTTTTAAGTCACTGGGATTTGGAACTGTTTTTGATCACAGCCTATTTGAGCTTTTCATGCCTTAAGTCAACTCAGCACCCAATACAATGACCTTCCAACATTAGATCAAATACTTCTCTCCATCAAGCAGGGACTTTCTTAATTTTTATTTATTTATTTATTTATTTTTAAATTTTTTATTTTTACAATTACAAAGATATACAATTAAAAAGTTCATATTTGGGTTGACTTTCTTAATTGATCTCTTTTCTAAATCCTTCTGCAACTTATAGTATAGAAATAGGGGTGGTTCAGAACACAGTTTGCAGGTAAGGCCTCAGGGAGTAGAAACAGTCCTGTGCTTCCTTCTCTCTTCTCCAGTGAGCCATAAGAAACCACCACTAATGTAAAAGTGAACTGTAATCTCATTTATACCAGGGATGACAAATTCAAGTGCTTTTTTGTTGTGGGTAGGGTGGGGTGTTAGACCATACCTGGTGATGTTGAGGGATTACTCTTGGCTCTGTGCTCAGGGATGGAAAAAAAGGTGGGATATGCATATGCAATGACAGGGATCGAATGGAAATCAGTTGCATGCAAGACGAAGTGCCTTAACCTGTGCACTATCTCTCTGGCCATATGCTTTCAATATTTGTCAAAAAAACTAAAACCATTGGGGAATGGTTTCCAGTGGGGAAAGGAGAACACATGCCTCTGTTTGAGCATTCATTAAATCCCAATTAAAACAAACAAACATGCTCGCAGGGCAGTGTGGGCACGGTTGCCAGTTTGTTGCTCCTACTTTGGTGGCCGATAAGACTCTAGGCTGGGCCTTGTAAGGAGACATAAGAGTGAACCCCGAGATAACCCAGATCTAATGTATAGGTCAAATCTGTTTATTTAGCCAGGGGTTGTGTAGCCTTTCCTATGAACCAAGCACAGTTTGAAGAACTGAATACTTCCTTACTGATGATCCGTAACATCCCCATTTTACAGATAAAAAGGTGGACACACAGGAGTGAGTCATTAACCTAAGGTCACAGAACTAGCATACGGTAGAGTCGGGATTTATATCTCTACAGTCCCCCTGGTCCCAGAGTCTGTGCTTTTGATCATGACTCGACACTTCCTCTCACAAGACTGGTAAATGCATAATCCAGGGTTGACCATGGCAGAAATCTCGATGATGAAATGAACATGAGACTACCTGGCAGGGTCTGTGCTCCTTTACAAATACCCCTGGCTAGGAGCTGTTTCCTGTCCGGGGGATTTGGCTGCTTCATGCTAGAAGTTCCTATTTGATGTTTATTAATGAAGTAAAAATGAATCTACTGTTTATGTTCATTTGTGCTCTGGCAACCTGATTTATTATTTCATTTAAGTGGCGTTTGCTTTAGAAAATAAGCTGAATTCATCCTCAGGTCTTAAAAAAAATAAACGGCAACCCTTGACACTTTGACTGTTTCTTTGCCTTAGTCATTGAATTTAGTTGAATCATGAAGCTGGAGCATCTGTTATGTCAGTCTCCAAGAAGGGCCAGCTTCTCTAAGACCTGAAAGTTTGTGTGTATTCTTTGAGAAAGAGAATAATATTACATATAAAAAGCAAGGCGGGATTGTGAGCCTTTCCCAGGAAGAAATCCTGTAGCTGAAACTCCCTGGGTTTTCTGGGAAAACCACTTTGGGTCTCCCTTCTTTGATACCTACACATATTCTATTCAAATATCACAGGACTTGGGAAGATGGCTCAAAGGATTGGAGTGCTTGCTTTGCATGCAAGCGCCCCCAGCTTCTATCCCCAGAATCACAAGGTCCTTCGGCATTGTTGGGAGTGACTTTAACAACTGATGACTTTGACAATAGCCCTTTAACACTTGGTAAGGTGCTTGCTGTGCCGGCAGCTGACCCTAGTTCAATCCCTGGCACCTCACATGCTTCCACAAGTACAATCTGGAGTAATCTCTGAGCATAGGTCCAGGAGAAGCCTTTAGCACTGCCTGGTGTGACCCTGAGTTAAAAAAAAAGAAATTTTCTAGTAATGTAGCTCAATGGCAAAACACACACATTGCATGTTTAAGACCTTAGCTTTCATTATAGTCACTCTCCCCACCAAGTAAAAAATTCTTCATGCAGAAAACACAGATTTGATCCCTGGTCCCACCAGGAGAGAATTCTGAACACTACGTTGGAAGTAGCCACAGATTTCCCAATAGCCTCACATCAATGGGTATGACCTAAACAAAACAAAGCAAAGTGCTTTATGAAAAAAAGAATTTATGAAATAAATAATTTAGAGGGTGTTTATACATCACAATTCTAAGATATTTTCAGAAAGGTCAAATTACTGAGATAGCTCAGGCATTATAGTGTTTTGCCTGGAAACCACATAATTAAGCATGATAGGTAGATGAGAGGGTAGAGAAATTTAAAATTTCATGACTCTTTGCCAAGATGAGGCCAATGAAAAATAAACAAAAGTATCAGAAATCACAATTTACGTCAATGAATGCATTATTGGATTCACCAAATTTTCCATGGTATTGAATAAAGAATCCATTTTAAAGGAAAGAATGAATGAAGACTAAAATTGCTGAGGCAGCCTGGATTAAAAAGAGCATTTTTTGGCTGGAGTGATAGCACAGCAGAGAGGGCATTTGCCTTGCACGCGGCAGACCCGGGTTCGATCCTCAGCATCCTATATGATCGCCCGAGCACCACCAGGCCAGGAGTAATTCCTGAGTGCAGAGCCAGAAGTAACTGCTGAGCATTGCCCTGTGTGACCCAAAATAAAAAAAGAGCATTTTAAATGCATAGTTGTTGAAGAAGTTGTCAGGAGGCTGAATATCTGATATGAGGAACAAAGATAAAGAGAGATGGTCCCAGAGGTGACTCAACTTCTATACCCCTAAACTTCTTCTTGCAGCTGCTTCTTTTGTTTCTAAACCATCAGCCATCATCAGTCCTGGGAAGACAGTTATATCTTTCCCCTGAGTCTCTCATTAAAGTAGTTGTTGTGTATTTGTGAGTTAGTAGTGGTGTTCTATTCATAACAATGGGTACAATACATCTCTGGGAGGAATACTCGAAGAACTTGGGGAATTGTTGCTAGCAGTGCTTCTGCCTTGGAATCAACCATGGGTTTACAGCCATCACCTCTGCATCCTCTTCATAAAATGGACACACATGCCTCCCAACTTAGGATTCGCCATTCCAGGATTCATTATTTCCATTCGGTAATGGGACTCCATATGAATGCTGGCCTTCTCCATCCCTCTTTTACCAAGTGCTTTCAGCCAAAGATATTAAACCAGTCAACCACTTTCTCCTGTCAGAGAAACAGCCCTCATTCTGATATCACAGCTCATTTGTACTACATTGGCGTGAATATTCAGACTCCATCTGTCTCCAGCTCTTGAAGGCTGGTGTTAGAGTGAATGATAGACATTTTGTTTTGAATTAGCAAAAAGGAAAAGGGGAAAAAAAGAGCCCAAGCAATAAATTTGTCCTAAAATATCTGTTTCAGGGGAAGGCAGTGCTAGTAAAAGTTGACTGAAGAAAAAGGCCTAGATTTCATTTGACATTAAGTTGGACCTGGGAGTCAGGGAATAGTCAGAAGGAAAATGTCTCTCTACTCCCCACAGACGGAGTGTTTGTTGTACTTAATATCCTCTTGGAGTTCTGCCGCATGGGGAGTGCAAGCTGCTCACAACTTTGGTTGAGCATCTCAAGGCAGAGTTTGGAAGCAATTGTGTCTGTTATCTTGACCTGAGCAAAGCCTATACCAGTTAGAACAAGAACTTCCAAATCCAGTTAAAATTTTTTTCATGTATTGTCAGCTCAACAAATATTTATTGAATAAATTACAAATTGGCTACAGGTGAAAAAAAAACATTTGCAAAGGTAAATAGAAAGTTTAACATAAATTAAGTTTTAAAAGGGGATGGATTGATAGTATAGCAGGTAAGGTGCTTGCCTTGTACATGTTGGACCTGGTTTTGATCCCTGGCACGATTTGTGCCTCCCAAGCCCTGCCAGGAGGAGCACTTGAGCAGAGAACCATGAGTGCAGAGCTGTGAGTACAACTGGGTATGGGGAAGGAAGGAAGGAAGGAAGGAAGGAAGGAAGGAAGGAAGGAAGGAAGGAAGGAAGGAAGGAAGGAAGGAAGGAAGGAAGGAAGGAAGGAAGGAAGGAAGGAAGGAAGGAAGGAAGGAAGGAAGGAAGGAAGGAAGGAAGGAAGGAAGGAAGGAAGGAAAGGGAGTAAAGGAAGGAAGGAAGGAAGGAGGTGAGGGAAGGGAGAAAAGGAAGGAAGGAAGGAGGTGAGGGAAGGGAGAAAAGGAAGGAAGGAAGGAAGGAAGGAAGGAAGGAGGTGAGGGAAGGGAGGAAAGGAAGGAAGTAGGTGAGGGAAAGGAAGAAGGGAGGAAGGGAGAAAAGGAAGGGAAGGGAGGGAGTGAGGGAAGGGAGGAAAGGAAGAAGGGAGGAAAGGAAGAAAAGAAGAAAGGGAAGGGAGGAAAAGAGGGAGGGAGAGAGAGAAAGGAAGGAAAGGGAGGAAGGGAAGGAGGGAGGGAAGAAGGAAGAAAGGGAGAGGAGATCCAGTTAAAATTTTTTTTTGTCTTTTGTTTTATTTTTTGTAATTTTGTTCAAAAGTTAGGTAGCAGCACTATTATTATTTTCTTTCTTTACTGCATAGACATAGAGGAAATAGTTCAAGTCAACTCTTCGCATCATTGTTTATTATTCTTTGTGTCCCATGTCTGGGGTTATCCACCCTGGTGCATCATCTTTGCATCCATCCTTGTGCTATGTGGCAATTTATTCTGCTACAGAGCTGTTCCTCAAAGCCAAGTGCACATCCCTGACCAGGGACACTCCATTATTGGGTCAAAATGACTAAGTATGAATATGGTGATGCTGGTCTATCCTAATCTCCTTATATCTGAGCCATCATGAATTTTCGTCATTCTACCCCATGATATTGATCCAATGGTAGCATCCTTGTGAGACTTGGGGAAGGTAAGTGCTTCAAGTGACTTTACTCTAGGTACCTCATTCAACAGTCGTCATCAGCAATCTTCAGAAAACTATTGGAAGAAAGCTCCTCTGATCTAGTCGAGGTCAGTGTTGGAGCTAAACAGGAGACTGAACAATTGGTGTCTAAATCAAGCTTGGTCTGCAAAACCGAGAAATGGGGAAGAAGGGAAAAACTCCTCTTTCTACTCCATCTGGAGCTTCAACTGACTCCAAAAATATTGGCTCACAGTGGCTATAAAATCTCTCATTTATGTTGTTCTAAAACAAGGGCAAAGCCTGCAAGGTGCTTACAACTCAAAGCACTTATTTTACATCCTCAAAGGAAATTTCTGTTTCTCTCCAAGCCCTATAGCTCGCTGTATTAATGAAACACAGTCAGAGACACTTAAGCTGGCCCCAGGCCACCATTCATTGGGAATACACCAAATCTGGCAATTTGTAGATGGTAGAAGGGTTTTCAATTCAATCCGGCCCTGGTATGCTGATTCAGAGACTCACAGACATGGGGCAGAGCTTCTACTTGCTCTCCCTGTGCCCAGATGCTCACGAGGCGCCGGGAGGGATGGTGGGTTCTAGCCCTGGCCTGCCACCCCAGCAGAGCCTTGCAACAAGCCAGACGACCCCCCCCACTTCATGAGGGCCACCATCTTCCACATCCGGACTTCCCCCTCATCAGAACTCCACCCAGCAGACGAGCCTATCACAGCCCAGCTCGCTCATCAATAAATGCTGTATTTAGAGGTGACTATTAGAGTATGCCACCAGCAAGGTAAGCCTGGCAAGCTGCCTGTGTAGTATTTGATATGCCAAATACCAGTAACAATTGTATTAGGTCATTCCCATGACCTAATATAATGGTTTGAGGCTCTTTATGTTCCTGGAGCAAGGAGATGCCCTTGGGCTCTACTATCATGAGACAGGACATATGGAGATATTACTGGTGCCTGCTTGAGCAAATAGATGATGAACGGGAAGATAGTGATAGTGATAGTGAAAATGTCTCCTTTCTCAGCTCATGGAATTAAGAATGTGAGTAAAACTCACTAACTCAGATATCCCTGACATTTGGTACAGCTATGCGAGAACTGCTTCTTGCTCCCCAGTGCTTGAAGAACAAGAGGAAAGCATGAAAATGGAGACTGAAGGAAGCTGTTATTTCAAAGTTCCTTTGGAAAAATGAGTGGGCAATGCAGAGTAGAAGGAAACTTTCAGGCTTTCTTTTCAGTTTCACCTGCTAATTATCAAAAATTCAAAGGAAGATCAGGTGTGTGTGCTAAAGAAAGAGAACTCCAGGCACTGAAGAGATAGACCAGTGAATAAGGCACTTACTTGTCTAGTACATGGCTTACCCCATCCCCCAAGTACTGTCAGTAGTCACCTCAGTCCCTGAGTACTGATAGATATGGGCTCCATGTCCCCCCTCCCTGCCCTTAGCTAAAGAAATATGAAAGAGAATCAGGGAGGAAATGAGAGAGAGAGAGAGAGAGAGAGAGAGAGAGAGAGAGAGAAGGGGAGGCAGGGGTAGGCAAGAAGGAGGCAAGGTGAACAAACAGAAACACTTTAGCTAACAAAGAAATAAATGAATGAATATTTTTCCCTTTTTATTTGGCATCACATTAAGTATGTCCTACCAAGGAAATACAAAGCTGGGGGTTAAAATGGCCCCATCAGAAATGACATTTGATTGTGGTCCATGGCCTGCCACCTACATGTTCCACCAATTTGTTTCTTGGCCTTGCTAAGAAACAATGCCTAAGCCTGCTCTTGGGCATACGTGGTATGGAGAGAACAGTAGAGAATAAAGGATTTAGAAGGTAGGTCAGGTAAATTTCATTTAACTAGATCCTTCACTTTTTTGAAAATATGATGCTACATGGCAGCCATCTTATCTCATTGACTCTGATTGGGATCTACCTTCTATCTCTTTGGACATTATGAGATCTAATCCCAGGCCTTTCCTGTTGTCCAGACTGATCAACTCAGATTAGTTGGTGAAGAAATTGGCACCATCAAAAGGTGTTGATGGGTAAGACCCACTGGCAGACAACTGGAAAGTGAAACACACGTGCCTGAGTGAAATCAACTTGAGAGAGACTAGGCTGGGCAGGGCAAGGCCGAAGAATAGACAGAAAGAAGAAATAAGATGAGACCAGGATAAGAGGACAGAAGAGGAATAAAATAAAACCAACAAAGTAAGAGGAAAGAGAAGCAAAACAGATATATTAATCAAAATTAATCATCTTATACATCCTCTTGGAATGGTTGCTCTCCTTTCACTTATAAAGAAAACACCCCAAAGACCATTTCCGGTAGCATTTTAAAAACCACTGTTCTACGTCCATGTGATCTTCCTGGGTGACCTCATTCATGATCATAGGTTTAAATTCCCAGGTAGACCATGGCTGTCTCTATATTCTCACCTGAGCTTCAAAATGCATATCCCTTGCTTTCTAGACCCATGACCTTGGATGTCCTACAAAGCCTCACACTCAGTAAGCTCCCATTTAAATTATGTCCTTACTAAAGCCTGGCCTTAACTTCTTTCCCAGTGAAGATCTGTTAGCCAGCTTTTTGCCATGGATTTCTCCAGCTCAGTCAATTCATAAAGACCTACATAGACCTTAACTTCACCTTTCATTGCTGGAATCCTAAACTGTGCAGAGACCTCTATATCTCCAAACTCACCCAGAATTCTGGGGAAACTCCTAGGATTTGGATCACTCAGGGAATTCCACAGGAGTAAACTATGAAGATTGACCTCAGAGCAAAAAAAGACACAACGGGTAAGCAATGAGAATGCCTACAGATCCCCAGCAAGTGAAGATAATAGTCCAGAAGACTTTATCAGTTCCAATCAGCACTACTCCATCTTAACTACTGACTTTAGGGACACCATGATGCATATATTTAATGAACTCAGGGAAACAATAGTTCAGTTATTCAATAATGCACAATATGAGAGTAGACTTGAGAAAACTACAAAACAAATGATAGATCTAGAGTATGGTAGGTGAAATTAAAAACTCAAAGTTAAGACCTCAACAATAGAGTAACAAACGGCTAAGGAAAACCTTGGTGATTCAGAAACATAGATGGGATTCAGGAAGCCTCTAGAAATCAAATAAACCACTGTTCTTCCCTCTTGGTTCCCAAACAGTATTTTGTGAAGAGTGGCCCTGTCTCAGGAAGGTGCACACTTTCTCTTATTTCCTTCCTCTTTTAAAACAATCCCTTCTCTCAAATGCTAACTTATTTCCACCTGCTAAGGGTAAAGTAAAAGAATCACTAAAATTCATCATTTGGAAACAGTTTGAAAAGCAAGCTAATTTTAATTTTAGAGACTGCATCTGATATCATTTGTTCATTCTGGCAGTCATTTAATAAGTAAAATTAAATGTCTCTGTATATAAGACCTCTTTTATTGCTGTGAGAAATGGAAAAGTCACACATTTCAATTTCAAAAATTATAAGTCATTTCCCTAATGAATGGTGTAGACAAGAACTGCAAAACACATGCTCTGAGTGTGATGTAAATGCTAAGGGAGTTTGGGGGAGAGAAAATCAGAGGGAAATCCACATATGAGAAACCAAAATCAGCATATTAGGAAAAAAGTGACGATGGGGTGTTATGGACTGAAATGTGTTCTCTCAAAATTCATATGTGGAAGTCCCTAACCAGCATTACTTCAGAACAAAGCTTAGGTCTTCAGAGAGGTGATTAAGTTAAAATGAGGGTGTTATGGGGGGGTTCCTTGTCTAATGTACAGGAAAACTATTTCTTCCAAAATGGACAGATTATTTCACTGTTAAATAAACTAAAGGGGCATTGCAAAGGCACAGGCTTCTCATAATCCATCCCTCAATGCGAGAATGTAGAAAATCAGGCAGAGAGGCTATAATCTGGCTAAGAACATAGCCTTAAAAATCACGTACAGTGTGCTGGGAGTTTACCCAAAGGAGTGTAGGCTTTGCATGTGAGAGTTTCGAGTTTGTGCTTACTGGCACTACATGGTTCCTTGAGCACTGGCAGGATTGGTCCAAAAACCAAATGCCCCCTATACCCAAAGTCACATAAACTATTCACAGGGAAGATTTTAGATGCCCTGGTCTGAGTCTGCTGGTTGGTCACCAACCAAGTGAAATATGACTGGATGATTTTAAAAGTGTTATAATGATGACTTGTATGAAAGGAGGATCAACTAAGTGGAATAAATTTTAGATTTTATTTTAGACTTATTGTATATTTTATGTAAATTTAATGTATAGTTTAGAATATTATTTGTTTCCGGGTACAATTGATATAGACCCTTCTTTAGTCCTCAAGTTTTCTATATTTTAAGTCACCCAAGACCCTTCAGACCTTTGACACATTTCTATGCCTAACTAACTGATAGACAGGGCTGCTCTATTCTCCTACACTTGAAACACTGCAATCACTATTAAGCACCAGAAGGAAACAGGTGAGTACGTTGAAGTAACAGTTGACACACAATGGCACGCTCCTCGACTTTGGGTAAAGAAGAAATTTTGCAGTTTGCTGCAACTTGGATAGAATTGGTCAGTGCCACGTTCATGGAGTCCAAAAGTGAAAGAAAAACTACTGGCTGATCTCCCTCATAAATGGAGTATAATCAAAGAAAGCGATAAGATAATCCCCGGTGACAACCCCTGTGATGTGATCAGCAGAGCTGGGAACTGAAGAGGCTAAGCAGGGAATGGGAGAGGCAATGGTGGAGACACTATGTTTCAGAGATAAAATAATGACTTCGATGTTATTGCAAATCATGATACCTCAATTAAAAACTAATTTAAACACATTAGAAGGGTCAATTGTGAAAGCTAATCACTATTAACTCCTTGAACCTGCACCAACATGATGAAACAAGAGATGCTGGGGCTGGAGTGATAGTCCAGCGGGTAGGGCGTTTGCCTTGCATGTGGCTGACCCGGGTTCGATCCCCCAGCATTCCATATGGTCCCCTGAGCACCGCCAGGAGTAATTCCTGAGTGCAGAGCCAGGAGTAACCCCTGAGCATTGCCAGGTGTGACCCAAAAAAAAAAAAAAGACAAGAGATGCTAACCAACGTGAGCACAGTAGGTGCAACCTTTAAAGGTTTTCCTTTTCCTAACGTGTTCTCACATGAACTTTAAGACTATACTTGCTTCCCCACTTTGGCACTGAAAGAAAATATGGGAGATTAAGGGACTGATTTAGGTACTATATTCCTATATTGTCATCTCACATTTCATAGGTAGAACAAAGCAAAATAAAACTCTTTCTCTCATGTTACCTATGACTTGTCTGCATCTGAGGAAGGCTGATTAGAGAACAAGTTGGAACCTTGAGGGGCTGGCAAATGAGCCATCAACTCAAGTGCCATCCATTTCCTTTTGCTTCAGTAGTCACTCAGGTTGATCTTGGATGCCCTCCCTGCCCGCTGCCACCACTGCCTAGTCATGCCAAATGCACACCTCCAAAATATTGCATGTATTAACATTTCATATACCCTGTTCTCTCAGCATTCTGGGAGAATTAATGTGACTGTGAGGAGCCTAGAATCTAACTGAAGTGATAAAACATCATCATCAAGTCAGAAGTTGATACAGACATTGTATGACAAACTCAATTATAAACAGCTCTGTCAGTGTGCATCTCACAGTGCTGTAATAAAAATAAAATAAAACTAATATCTTAAAAATCCTTTCTCATCTTATCTTTTCTATCATAACTTATTAATTTTTTGTGATTGCTGTTGCTCTAGTTTGCTCCAATTACTCTTTTTTTTTTTTTTGCTTTTTTGGGTCACACCTGGCAATGCTCAGGGGTTCCTCCTGGCTCTGCACTCGGGAATTACTCCTGGCAGTGCTTGGGGACCATATGGGATGCTGGGGGGATCGAACCCTGGCCGGCATGCGCTGGCGCGTGCAAGGCAAACACCCTACCCACAGACTATCGCTCCAGCCCCTGCTCCAATTACTCTTGCCTTCTATCCATGTCATCCTAAATTGGAAAAATTTAGTTTTGGGTGCTACACCTGCTTCTTTATTTCCACAGAACATATTAGTTGGCACCAGTTATAACCCTGGAAGCTCCTGAGCACCATAGGCCTAAACAGCTCTGCATCCTCAGACTCATCATTGAATCACTCTACTCAGTTGGAAGAATATCACTAGGAGTGACCCTGGGCTCTCAAAATGTTGCTTGGGTGACACAACCCCCGGTTCCCCCTCCCCCAAAGCACCTCCCCTCCCAATAAAAAAGTCAATGCACTCCAATTTTATTGAAATCCATGTGCTTCAACTGTGGGCCAAATTTGGAGGCTTTTCTGAAGGCGGGGTGGTGGTTTAAGAAAAAAATGCACAACTGAAATATGGAACCCCAGCATGTATTATGTGCAAGCACTGCACCCTCAGGCAACGGTCCCTGCTGAGCACTGCAGTGACGTGTGAGAGCACCCCGACCTGCAGTGAGCAACATACCAAGCCTGTCTGAAATTCCTAATCTTGTCGATGAGGAGAAAAGGAGTGGAGGGAATACTTTTTGTCAGTTTGTTGAGTCTGGCAGGGAGCTCCAGATTTTATAGACTACCCCATAGGACACTCCCAGCTGCTGCAGAGGGGGAGCAGGAATGTGCATGGACAGGAACTACAGGCCACTTCACAAATGTGTTCATAACTTCACAACCACACTTCCTGTGGCTGACTCCAAACTCTGTGGTCTCTTTCTCTGCCCAGTTTTGAAACTTCCTTTCACTCCACTGTTTCTTCTCATTGCTAGTACCACCTGGTGAGATACATATTATTGAGTGAGGCTGATCACTGACAGGTCATTGTGTTCATGTCTAAATTCAACCAGCTAACAAGTAGTGAAGTCAGTATTGAAACCAGGGGTGACCCAACCTGATGGAACTACTGGAAAGAATACATGAACTTCACCAATAGAGTGAGTTCTCTGAGCCATGAGGTACACACTATGATAAAGGAGGCAAGGAAGACTCTCATGGAGCTCATGCTGTATGTATAGACAATAAGCAAACTTTGGATAAAGAGCGAATAAAGCAGCATTAAGACTGACAGAGGGCCAGTGGTGAATGATGGTTTCTTTAAAGAGGAGATATCCAGGCTGAAGTACGTTTATATGAAGGAGTCACTCATGTGAAAGAATGTTCCAGAAGGAGCCCTTGAGGATCCTGGTGTGAGGTTTTATGAGATACTGTATGCTCTGTACTCATGAAACTCTTCCAAGTTGTTTGGTCCACATGGGATTCAGGCTTATCTGTCTCTGAGCAGAACACTGAACAAAGAGGCTTATCAAAATACAATCCCCAAAGTGCTGGCTTTGCCAGAAAGCTTACAACTGGGGTTAGTGCTAGCGATCTACTATTGCTAATAAAGGAGAGAGCCCAGGGTACACATGGCCACCTGTCCATTCAGTTCCCAGGAGGACAGAAGTCCCTTATACCATCTTCTATTTGGTAAACCCCAAGACAGCTGTTTTCTATGGGTTTTCATAAATTCCTTTTTTTGGTGTGTGTTGGAGGATAATGCGAAATATTTCTTAGTAACAGAAGAATGCAAAGCTACAGGACATGATCTTGGAATGGGAAAGGAATGGTAAGTAGCTATTTCAGTCTTCATTGGCAGGAAGTCACATAATTTGTGGGGATGGAAATTAAATAAAATATTTAAAAATAGATCTATGGGTTTGAGTCAGAATGAGCCAGGAACAATAAAACATTAAAATTGTCTCTTGTGAATTGTCTCTGTTTTACTTTTATAGTTGACTATGGGAGCTAGAAGTACTTTAGAAAGAAAGAAATATGTAATCTAAGGGAATTTGGGCCACTTAAATAAATACTAATGAGTGAACTGAACTTAATCAAGTCATTTAACCACGTATTTCTTTCCTTTGTAATGAAATACATTTGGAATAGATTTGTAGGATTCCTCTAAGTCAGACACTTTGTGCACAATTCTGTAATATTAAAATACTGTGTACGTCTCTGTCAATGACCTGGTTAGGGCTGTGAATAAAACAAGTCCAACCAAGTTTGCACTGTTCAGTCTAATGGGGCAGATCCAAAGGTATTGCTTTTCAAGGGTCAGCATACCTCCCACCTCTTCTCCATGTATTTAAGGAGAAAATTGTATTTTATAGCTCCAAGGCAAATGATAATGTATCACATAATAATAGCTATAATTTACCGAATGCTTATTATATAGGGAAGCACTAGATATCTATTCTTTCATTTAGCCTTCAAAAGGAAACTGAAGTAAGTTATTTTTATTATCCCCATTTGAAAGTTAGGAAACAGATTCAGATCCACTGTCACATAGTTAATAAGGATCAGAATAGGAATTGTAACCTGAATTTTATTCCGAGTCTTTCTATGACAGAGCACTTGGATAGAAAAGACAAGAGGTGAGGTTGGAGAAATAGCACAAGGATAGGGTCCTTGCTCTACATGCACCTGGTCTACGTTTGATATTTGGCACCATACAGGATCTCCTGAGCATGACCACACGTGATCCCTGAGCTCAGATCCAGGAGTAAGCTCTGAGCATAGCTGAGGATGGCCCCCAACAAAACAAACAAAAAACCCAAAGCAACAAAAAGAAGAGACAGGAGAATCTGAGAATTAAAAAAGAAAAGAAAAAGAATAAAAAAGAAAAGACTTTGGGCCAAATGTTTCTGAAAAAGTACCAGTTTTCAACAGATGTTCAGAAATAAACCACTTGGTAGTAGCTGGAGCCGTTCTACAGCTTAGTAGTGCAACGGTGACACCACGGTCTGTGGTTGGACAACACTGGAAGAACCACACACCCAAAAATATGTTTTCCAATCTATAAATTATATTTTGATAAAAAAAAAAACCAGAAGCCAGAAAAAAAAAAAGGAATCGTCTTGGGGATACAATTTCAGTGGGATGCTTAAAGAGTCAATACATGAAACAAACGGGAGTTTGAAGAAGTCACATAAAACTGTAAATGAGTTTCTAATCACCTCCACCCTCATTTAACTGATATGAACTTGCTCAACTCTTATCAAGTTGAGCAAGAATAGGTACCTCTAGTTAGAAAAAGTAGCATCATTTAGCATTTTAACTGAGTTTCATATAGGAAAAGTAAAACCAAATCCTGACCTCGATTTTATACTGTAACTCCCCTCCATCCAATTTATAGATTGATTATGAATCTGAATATGAAATCTTACATGTTAGAGCTTTCAGAAAATAAAATATCTCCATGCTTGTGAGATAGGCCAAGAATTGATAAACAGGATATAAAAATACAGGGGGGAAATGTATGTTGTTTACATTGTAATTAAAATGCATAAAGAGGGGTAGGAGCAATAGTCCAGTCGGTACGGTTTCTGCCTTGCATGCGGCTGACCTGGGTTCAATCCTCAGCATCCTGTATGGTCCCCCAAGCACAGCCAGGAGTAATTACTGACTACAGAGCCAGGAATAACCCCTAAGCATTGCTGGGTGTAACCCCCAAAAAGTGAATAAATAAATAAAATAAAATGCATAAAGAGATAAACAATGCAAGTCATAGATTAAGAAAAAATGAAAGAATAGAAATTAGCTATCTGGCAGGTGGCTTGTATCCAGACCACACAAAAAACTTTTCAAGAATCAAAATTAAAAAGGCCCACCATAAAAATCAAATAAAAATTTCAAAGGAACTTCACTACAGAGGACACTAAAAGAGCCAATAAACCATTGAAAAGTGCTGAAGCTCCTTAATCATGAGAAAAATTCAAACTACAACTAAAAATCACTTAAATAGCTGGAATAAAAGTCCAAACAATTCAAAGTGCTGGTGAGCAACAGAACCCCAGTGCACAGCTATGGAAATGTAGAGTGGTACAATCACAAGAAAAATACCAGGTATTATTAGTTAAAGCTGAATATTTACATACCCAATAACCCAGAAATCTTACTCCTAGGGTTTTTAATGCAAATCCATACAGATATGTGTGTGTGTAAAATGAGAAGAAAAATATATATTTAAAATGTATATAAGGGGCCGGAGCGATAGCCCAGCGGGTAGGGCATTTGCTTGCATGTGGCCGGCCTGTGCCGGCCTGGGTTCGATCCCCGGCATCCCATATGGTCCCCCGAGCATCGCCAGGAGTAATTCCTGAGTGCAGAGCCAGGAGAAACCCCTGAGCATTGCCGGGTGTGACCCAAAAAGCAAAAAAAAAAATGTATATAAAAGAAGAAACTAAATAGAATACTTGTGGAAACACTATTCATAATAGTCACAAACTGGAATCATTTCAGTGTCAGTGTCTTTTGGTTGCAAATATAACCAGATCTAAGTATTGCTCAGGGAATGTAGCTCAGAAACATGTTACATGCCTAGAGACAGACACCTTCTCCCCCCAATTTACCTAGGATCCCATCTATAGAATTCAAAGACAAAACTAATATTTGGTGTTAGAAGACTGAATAATGGTTAGCCTATGAAAACAGTGATTGGTATAGGCTATGGGCTATAGGAAGGGCGGGGGTGGGGGGGGGAGTCCAGAGGACATCTAGGCACAATATACTGCTTCTTTATTGAGGTGTTGATTACATCATTGAGTTCATTTGTGAATATTCTTCATGTTGTCCAACTATGATCTGTACAGTTTCTACATTTGAATCAGTAGAAGACGATTTATGTGAATAGAAAAAAGATAAAGCCTCAGTCTCAAAAAGAGAATGACAAAAGGGAATTTATAAGCTCAGAATCTAAAAATTATGGAAGTACAAAATCCCTGGTCATATATTATACCACCATGAAGATAAAGATTATAAAGATGAATCAAAATTAAATAATTTATGTTGTTTTAATAAGGGATTATAAATATATTCTGTGTTGGACAGCGTTTTTTGGAGAAGGCTGGGATCAATTTGGTAGATAGCTCTTATTACCAGACTTAGTAAACTTTCTATATATACTTTTGGGTTATTATTCTTCAAAAAGGAAATTTTGAATATATTTGCAAGTGGCCCATATCAAAGTCATTGAAATACAGCATTATTGGATTACCTTTTGTTTACAGCCCTCTGTCTCCTGTTTTGTAGTTGACAATTTCCTAACCAGGTGCAGTGACTTGCTAAAATGTTGCTTTTCTCTTTTCTGTGTGCCCTTCGCATGCTCTGGTGTTGGAGCAACTTCCTTTTGTATAGATATAGGAAGACAGCTAAGGCTATGCATTTGTAAACTAGGAGTTACTTCTGGGCATCCGGCATATTTCCTAACTTAAAACCTCAGTGGCCTTTAGATTGATTCTGGTTCCTTACATCCCAAAAGGAGGGGTCTCATCGCAGGGCTAGATGGACCCAGGGAAAGCTGTGAGTAAACTACCCTGGCCTCAACATGGGAGGGACTAAGTGTCATAAGCAGGAAAATAAAGTAAGAGCAAGGTCATGGAACAAACTCTGCCCTGACCCAAAGATAAGCAACTGATTTTGGACCCATTGAGGTTAGGATAAAATTAACCTGATTAACCTGTTCTGAGGACTGTAGTCTGGAAAATATAGTCAGATGTCCCCAGAAATAGGCACCCTGTAAACTTAATCCGGGATGTAGATAAATGTCTGTATCTCTTACTGTTTATATAAAATGACTAGAAATATTATTAAGACTATTGTTTACCTGGGTAGACCTATAGCCCCAGGGCAGGATCTCACCTCTGTGAGGAGGCCCTGGGAAAGGAGGGGCCTTTTATTCCTTCTCATTGTTTCAAGATCAAAGTTCATCACCTCTTGTAACTCCCATCCTCTTGTAAGATGGGAGTTACAACTCCCATCTTGTAACTCCCATCACCTCTTGTAACTCCCATCCCCCAACCTTTTGTGAAGTATATAAGTAGCAGCATGAGTGAGTGTGAGTGAGGAGAGGTTAAAAGGAGAGAGCTTCAGACTTTCAAAAGCCTGTGGTCTTATTCCTTTGTCCATTGGTCATGGGGAAATGGGCATCAGACCCAAACGTGGCCAGCCGAACCTCTGTATCTGTTGGGGACCCTGATGAGCCTCAACACAGGATGACTTATTTTAAGATGCCACATTATTTCACAGTCCATTTGGCCTCTTGCTTATCAATCATACTGTGTCTCCTCTTTATTCTAAACCACCCACCTTCTCAAATCTCTCTCTAGAGGCTCATGTTGCATCAAACCCCTTGTACAAACTTTCTTCCTCATTTTACTTTCTTTTGCTTCTTTTGTTGTGTTTATCATTCATTGACAATGTTGTGGAATATTAAGGGTTAACTTCACACCTCTCCACATGTGTCATTGTCACCAAAGTTATATCTCCCAAGACATCCCTCTGCGCATTCCATTCATTCCCTCGTTTCCCTCTGAGAATCACCATAGTTGAGTCTAGGAATTAGTTTTGTGGTTTCTTGCCAGTTTGTTTGCTGTAGTAATTCATCTGATAGTTTCTTTTTTTGTTTTGCTCTGTGAGCCAGGGATAACCTTTGTCCAGAGTCTAGCTTCTTAAACTGAGGGTCATGCTCCAATATGGGTTCACATAACTTTGGGGGGTTGCAGAAAAAAAATTGTTTTAAAACACATTTATGACTTATTATCAGTAATTTTTTTTGGGTACATCTATTTTAAATAACTGGCATTATGAAGACATTTCTAAAGTGAAAAGGAGGTTATGAGTGGAAGAAGTTTAAACCCTGATCTATAGTTTGCTACAGTTTACTTGTATTTGGTATACGTTTTTTTTTTTTTTTTTTTTTTTTGCTTTTTTGGGTCACACCCGGCAATGCTCAGGGGTCACTCCTGGCTCTGCACTCAGGAATTACTCCTGGCGGTGCTCGGGGGACCATATGGGATGCCGGGAATCGAACCCAGGCCGGCATAGGCCGGCCGCGTGCAAGGCAAACGCCCTACCCGCTAGGCTATTGCTCCGGCCCCTTGGTATACGTTTTTATACTTGTGAGGGAACCTCTTGATTTTCATGTGTTACAATTTCATGTTACTATAGAGTTATGTATGGTAAATATACACAAATATTTTAATAAGTGAGTAGATAAGAGGAACAAGATATTCTAATAGAAGATTGTTAGGAATTTACCATAGTATTCAACATTTCCATTCCTAGGTAGAAAGAAATGAAAACATGTGTCTACACAAAAATATACGCAAACATTTATAGAAACATTATTCATAATAGTCTATAAATGGAATCAAGCCAAATTTCTATCCACAGGCAAATGGATAAACACAATGTGCTACATCCACAATACAATATTATTTGGCCATAAAAGGCATGATGTATTGATACATGGTACCACATGGCTAAAATATTGTGCTAAGTGAAAGGATTTAATCACAAAAGACCACACATTATCTGATTCAGTTATATTAAATGTCCAGAAGAGAGAACAAAAATTAATGTATTGGATTTCCTTTTTGGCTGGCAAAAATGTTCTAAAATTAATTGTTGAGTCATATGGTAATAATACTTTTCATTGTTTGAGAGTCTATGAGGCATTTCCCAAAGTGGTTGCACCATTTTATATTCCCATACACAGTACATGAAGGCTCTGATTCTCCTACAGTATTATTAAGCAAGATGACATTGCTGCAATCAGCAGTAAAGCATAATGCCTAGAGTTAATGGTACGGTGTATGTGCTTAAAAACTTGCTAAGCTGGTAGATTTGGAGGGTCTAGAGATGTGGCTCTGTGGTAGGGTGCATGTGCGAAGCCCTGGTTTTGATAGCTGGCACCGCTCCACACCGTCCCACGTGGCTAGGTCAGATCCTGAGTATCACAACAATAGCAACAAAAAATGAAATAGAAAGGGCAATGTTTATGTCAAGAATTCTTGCCATTAAAAAAGGAAATTGTGGGCCGGAGCGATAGCCCAGCGGGTAGGGCGTTTGCCTTTGCACGCGGCCGGCCTTGCTGGCCTGGGTTCGATCCCCGGCATCCCATATGGTCCCCCAAGCACCGCCAGGAGTAATTCCTGAGTACAGAGCCAGGAGAAACCCTGAGCGTTGCCGGGTGTGACCCAAAAAAGCAAAAAAAAAAAAAAAAAAAAAAGGAAATTGTGTATTACCTCTTAGAAAAATAGCATTTAAATTTTCATTTTACAAAGAAGAGAATCTTCATGACTAAGAAGAAAATGCCATGGAAATATTAACATCTATGAAAAAGGCAAACCACCTAATTCTCTTTTGTTTCTCAATTTTATCAGTCTCTAACATAAAGCATATGTTTAATAGGTATCAGTTTAATAAATCAAGCCTTTTGTATTCAAGTTATACTCGATTTATAGATGGTTCTAGCAATAAAATTTTTACTCAATAATTTTGGATATTCACAAAGAAACTGTGTACTTTCTGGGTGAGACTACAGGCAATCAAAGCAACTGGATTATTTATGCAAGTCAGTCAACTCAGCGGAAAATTCAAGCATGCTTTATTGGTTTAGTGAATTGACTTTCATGTTCTGATTATATAACATGTACTTGTTTGTTGAAAATATTCTTGAATCTTTTCTAATATTAGTTTCAATCGTTTACTGAAATTTAAGTACCCAAGAACAGAACTGCATATATCTTTCATGGAGCAGTTGTTTAAAGTGAGCAGAACACGAAGCAAATGAACACTTAATGTGGAAAGATTTGGCTCCCATTCTCCAGTTTATAACCAGCCAGCACTGACCACCTCTCATCTCCATTCTAAAGTTGTGTGCCAATCAGGAGCCTTGAGCTCAGTCGGTGGGAAGCAGAAAATGCTGAGCTGGGGCATCTGAGCAGCTTTAAGGCTCAGGGCTAAGACCAGAGTCTAGAATCAGGTTGTCCTACCTACACAACAAAAGGTGGAATCATTAACATACTAGTTCCCATTTCTCTGTATTTCAAAGCAAGTTCACCTCTGCTCTTAGAAGCTACCTATCTGCAAACATACTGAAGAAGTAGTTAGGGGAGTTTACAGTCTCATGGATGAAATGCAGAGACCTGTGCACGACCTGTAACATCACCCTCACTCTGTTCATCATCACCCAATCGGTTTGTTATTGTTTTGGAAACTGTGAACCTCAGCAAATATGCAAAATAACAATGCACAGGGGACCATTTTTGAGCAGAGGGCCCTGGGAAGGGCCAATGGAATTCCTCTCATCAGTCTCCTTGTGACTTTTCCCATAGACCTTGTTTCTGCACTGAAATCTCTGGAATGCTTGCTAGGGACCAAGTGATTGGTCACAGGGCAATTACACTTCATCATCAATGAGATCAGCCCTCATGGAAAGCTCTCCAAGTGACTGATGGTATCACAAATGGATTAAGAGTCCAAATAGATCGCAATTTTTACAGCCAGCAGAAACTGTACAGCTATTCGTTAATTTTTGGAGTGTGTGTACAGTGATAGGGCTGGGGATTAGACCATACCCGATAATATTGAGGGCTTATTCCTGGCTCTGTGCTCAGGGATCACTCCTGGCAATGCTCTGGGGACCAGATGTGGTACTGGGGATCAAGCTGGAGTGAACTGTATGCAAGGTAGGCACTCAACCCCTTTTCTAACTTTCTGACCTCAGATACCCTGTTTTGTTTTTATCATTTCTGTCACATGAGACAAAAATTTAGACACAGTTTGGGATTTTATTTCTATCAAATACAAGTTTCTAAGAGCACAAAAAGATTTGTGAGAAGACCTCTGTCCTTAGAGAGTTGCCTATTGAGAAAAATCAGCCTTTAACTCTTTATCTCTGCTCCTTTGATTTTAACCTTGAGCTTTTCTTTTTAAATGTATTGTAAGAAAGTTGCACATGAAACCTGCTCTCTTAATTTCTTATTTACTTCTGTATCCTCCGTGCCTTGCATACTTCTGAACACCTTTTACTTTCACAATAAATATGTTAAGTGAATAAATATATGAGTTCCCTAGATGCTCAAATCTTTCAAGTTTGAAATCTTGATTCATTATCAGTCTTCTTCCTGAACCTGATTGAAAGTTTACAAACAAGAAAACATTTAGAACCTCATTTAGGCCTGGTAGTGGCTTTTTCACAGTCCAGCTCACGGACCGCATAGTTCATCAATAAATGCTGGATTTAGAGATGACTACAAGAGTACGCTACCTGCATGGCAGAGCCTGGCAAGCTACCCATGTCATATTTGATATGCCAAATACTAGTAACAATTATAGACCTCATTCCCATGACCTGATGGAATGGCTTGAGGCTCTTTATGTTACTGGAGCAAGCAGGTGCCCTTGGGCTCTACTAGCATGAGGCAGGACATATGGAGATGTTACTGGTGCCCGATGAATGGGAAGACAGTGATACAGTGACAGTGACTTTTTCATTGGCAATTATATTAGATGTCAGTGGTAATGTGAACAATATCCCAGATTTAATCTGCTTTAGCCACAAACTTAAACCCAGGCTGCTAACCTTTTTTTTAAAAAAGTATATTATTAGCCAAATGAAGGATCGAAGTGAAGATACAGATGGATCAGTGATATCCATTTCCACATTAATGCAATATTTCAAGCTTAACATCTCATGATAAATTTATCTCCGAAGGAAAACATTTTTAACCATAGCGATTGATACTTCTATTCATATGCCAACAAAAATACTAACAGAAACCTCATGAAGTTTAACATTTATTGCTGACTGTATTGAATAAAATAAAAAAAGATAAATTAATTCAATAAAACCTTTTGGGGAAATTGCCATTCAATAACTACTGGGCAACTCTTTTCTCTCTTTTGAAATGGCATAAAGTTCTAACTTTATGCAGCTACAATTACAGACTGCATAGAGTTGATTTTAATAACCATAAAATGTAAGTTGCAGCTTTATAAAGTAAATTTATAAAAGAAGCTTTCCACAAAACAAAAAAAAATTGTTATAGATAGGAACATGCAAATGTGATACTGAAAAATTACTATGAAAGAATGAAAAACAGGATCCCAGATATAGTTTAAGTCCCAGTTACCCCATATGGTCCTCCAACCCCACCAGGAGTAAGCCCTGAGCACAATCAGGTGTGGCTCAAAAACAAAAAAAAAAACAGGAAGGAAGGAAGGAAGGAAGGAAGGAAGGAAGGAAGGAAGGAAGGAAGGAAGGAAGAAAAGGAAGGAAGGAAGGAAGGAAGGAAGGAAGGAAGGAAGGAAGGAAGGAAGGAAGGAAGGAAGGAAGGAAGGAAGGAAGGAAGGGAAGGAAGGAAGGAAGGAAAAGAAAGGAAGGAAGGAAGGAAGAGAAAGAAAGAAAGAAAGGAAGGAAGGAAGGAAGGAAGGAAGGAAGGAAAGAGAGAAAGAAAAAAGAAAAGAAAGAAAGAAAGAAAGAAAGAGAAAGAAAGAAAGAAAGAAAGAAACTGTAAATATCCTAGAACCCGAGTAGAACTGCAATACTTGAAGAAGTAGAACTGCAATACTTGAAGAGAGAAAGAGATTAAAAAAGAGGGAAACAAATTTAGCCAGCATTTAAATAGTATTAAGACTTCACAGATACGTAAATTGTTTGGGAAATTATTTTCTTCTCTCTCCCCCTCTCTTCTTTCTCTCCTTTTTCCTCCTTCCCCCATTCTCCACCTTCCCCCTCCCCCTTTTCATTTCCTGATGTGGCTAAAAAGGGGAAAAACTTCAGGAATGAAAATTAAAACCATTCTTATGTTTTTAGGTTGCTTGCTTTCTTTCAGAGCTGGGATTAAACCTAGGGCTTCACATGTGCGAGGCTACCCCCAAGACACATCCCACATGCATTTTTCGGCTACTAGAACTCTGAGGCGAAAAAAAAATTTAGGCCTTGGTTATGAGCTCTCTGAGCAAATGGTTTCATTACACTGCTATATATTCCAATGGCATTGCATGGAGTCCTCAGCAATTATCCACTAACAAAGTGAGGGGCTGATGGTTTTCCGGGCTGCTTTTGTTTCTCTTTTCTTCATTACAAAATGTCCTTAGACTTTAAGATTAGAGCAATGTTTGAATGCCATATGGATATAAACTTTGTTATGCAGAATATACAAGTATGTATTTAATTATAGACAAATTTGAATATATATTTAATTTCTGAAAGATCAGTTTCTTACAACTCACATGGACTTCAAGGACTGCTGCTTTTTCTTTTTAGACGTATATACAAAAAATAACAATTAAGTCTCTTTCAATTATTCCCACCTAGAGATTGCTTAAAATTTTCAGTATATTGTATTCTAATTTTTTTGGTAATAGCACACATGATTACCTTCATTTACTTATTTTGATTTGGGGGTGCTCAGAGTTTACTCCTGGATCCTGTGCTCAGAGATCATTACTGGTTGGTCTTAGAGAACCTTACATGATCTGGGGGTTGTCTGCATTTAAAGTAAACACCTTTCCCTATGCTATCTCTTCAGAAAGTTTAATTTTAAAAGCAAATTTAATGTTATATATTCAACATTTTATTTATACATATTTTGACAGTATCCCACCTGCCTGGCAGAGCCTAGCAAGCTACCCATGTCATATTTGATATGCCAAAAACAGTAACAATAATAGACCTCATTCCCAAGACCTGAACAAATGGTTTGAGGCTCTTCGTGTTCCTGGAGTGAGCAGATGCCCGTGGGCTACACTAGCAGCTACAGAGACAAATGGAGACCTCACTGGTGCCCACTCGAGCAAATTATGAACAACAGGAAGACAAGTGACAAGTGACATATTTTCCTACTATGGGGAAAGAATTGGGCCATACCTTGTGGAATCTGACAGTGTTCAGGGGACCAAATGTGGTACTAGGGATTGAACTGGGGTCAAGAGCATGTAAGACAAGTGCATTAATTCCTGGGGTTTCTTTCCAGTCCTCCTACCATTCTTTTAACATGATGATAACTGTTATTGTCACTGTCTTCCCATTGTTCATCTATTTGCTCAAGAAGGTGCCAGTAATGTCCCCATTCATTGTGAATGAGGTCCATTCTTGTTACTGTTTTTCGGCACATCGAATACACCACGGGTAGCTTGCCAGGCTCTGTCATGGCTCTGGGTTCTTATATGATGATTTCCCTCATTCCTTTAGACCAGGTATTCTTTACTTTTCTTATTTGTGACAGTTTGTCCTGAGTCATTCTTATGAGTCTCTTTGGATATATGAATGAAAAAAAAATTGATAACAGTTAATAAAATAATTTATTTTAAAATAGATTTTTAAACGTTATATAACCCAATGTGGATGGCAAATTTAGGGATTTAGCTTTTTAGAAGATTTCAAGTTTGGTCAGTAACCAATCATGCTGTGATGTATGTGTTTATTTCGTGGACATGAAATTTTATCCTTAAATTTCCACTTATGTTTCAACTTTCTAAATACGGTGGAGAGTTTAGGAATTCCCAGGGGGAATAAAACTGATTATATTTTCTTTCTTTGAATTCTTCTTGTTTCCTGATAATCAGTGTGAGAGGCTAGAATTGCTGGGACCAGAAGACTACCAAAATATTTATAGTTGAGTTAGAGTAAATAATAACATGATAAAGTTGTAAATACCCTTATTGCTGTTCATTCATGGTCAAGATTATAGATGTGTCCTCCACATAAATTGCTTTTATTTATTTATTTATTTATTTATTTATTTATTTATTTATTTATTTATTTTGCTTTTTGGGTCACACCTGGCAATGCTCAGGGGTTACTCCTGGCTCTATTTATTTATTTTGCTTTTTGGGTCACACCTGGCAATGCTCAGGGGTTACTCCTGGCTCTTCACTTAGAAATTACTCGTGAAGTGTGGGGAAATGGCAATGGCAGACTAAAACTCACCATTGAATATACACAAAGAGACTTAAGTGATAAACTCTAAAAATCTTCAGGGCTAGCCACAATGTGTAAAAGAAGAGGGAGAGAGATGCAGAGACAGGGAGAGAGAGACAGAGAGAGAAAGAGAGGAAACGGGGCTACTTGCTATTGAGGCAGCCTGGGGGGTGGGCAGGAGGGGGTGGGGTACATTGGTGGTGGAAATGGGGGCACTGGTGGAGGGATGGGTGCTGGTGTGCTGTATTGCCAAGAACCAATTATGAACATCCTTGTAATTGTATGTCTCACAGTGGTATAATAAAAAAAAAAAAAAAAGAAATTACTCTTGGTGGTGCTCAGGGGACCATATGGATGCCAGGGATCAAACCTGGGTCGGCTGTGTGCAAGACAAACTCCCTACCCACTGAGCTATCGCTCTGGCTCCCAAATAAATTGCTTTTAAACCTCTGTTTTTTTACTTTTTTGCTTTTTGGGTCACACCCTGCAATACTCAGGGGTTACTTCTAGCTCTGCATTCAAGAATTACTCCTGGCGGTGCTTGGGGAACCATATGGGATGCCGGGATCGAAATAAGGTCGGCCGCATGCAAGGCAAACGCTCTCCCTGCTGGACTATTGCTCTGGTCCCTAAACCTCTAACTTTTAAGATTGATCATTTTGAGCCTTGACACAATGAGACCATATCCAAGGTGTCTCAAATTAATGACTACACAAGCTAGAGAGATAGTACAAGTGTAAGGTGCTTGCTTTGCATGTGGCCAACTCTAGTTTGATCCCTGGCACTGTATATGGTTCCCAGCGAACCACCAGGAGTGACCCTTGTGTTCAGAGCCAGGAGTATCTCTGTGCACCATAGAGTGTGACCCAAAAAATTAAAAACTAATAAAAATAATTAAACAATTAAATAAGGTAGATATAGACACACAGCGAAAGGAAAGACAGAGTAAATGCCAGTATTGAGGCAACTATGACATCACAGTAAAGCCATGGGTGGTTTGAAAAGGTTTGATAAGGACTTACTTAAGGGCTAAGGTGTGAGTGTGATGATTATCCCTGAAAGTTTGGTTTCCTCCAACTCACACAAACTTCAAGGGCTGCTATTTTTTCTTTCAGCAAGCAGAGCATAATCAAACACTGTCCATGATGCCTAAATCTTTTCCATCTTAGCACAAGACAGCAGCAGTTACATAAGTATTTGAGTCCTAAACCAGGTGCTGCCTCCCTAGACAATGAATTAGTAAGTTTGGGTGGTTCTCCTCTTCGAACAGACTTACAATGCTCCATTTGTCTTTTCAGTGCTACTATCACCACTAACCCAGTCACCATCTCTCATCAGGAACATTCCAGCAGTCTCCTTGATGACCAATTTCTCCACCCAAATCTCTGATTTTGTGCAACTAATGACTATTGCAAAATGTCGATCTGATCACATCACAGCCCCACTTCAATATTTCAATGCCTTTGTAGTGCATTCAATATACATATTAAATATACATGTAATGTACATATGTTAAATATGACGTAAAGATATTTAAATGTGCACTTAATATACATACTTATTTCTTATCACAACCCATATGTGATGTGGCCCTGTGAAGCTTCTCATATTATGTTTTGGGCCACTCTCTTTTGTGATCTGGTCATACTGATGCTCCTTCAACTTCTTATGCTCTTTTCTAAGATTAAAATTATATCAGCACACTTTTCACTTGAATGATTTTTAGCTTTCTTAGACCCAAAAAAGACAAATTTGGAATATAATTTGCAATATTTTCCCCAAATACAAATTTTTGTTTGTAATGACACAATGACAATGTTTTGTAATGACACAAGATGTAATAATGGCAGCAGGTTCATTTGTTTATTTATTGATGAGGTACAGTAAATTTAATTTTTTGTACAAAATATATAGATTTTAAAGTTTTTAACTTTAAAACAATTCCGCATTACTCTTTCTTATAACTATTATTTCTCTTTATATAATTATAATTTGTGTCGGGCGCCCGCCGGGGTCCCCGACAGTGCCGGAAGCGAAGTTCCCTTCTACCTCCGGAGCCGGCGAGGAATGGATGATCACTTAGGAATCCGATGCGGTTTTAAAAGGCTTTACTTATCACAGGTTCAGGCATACAAATCAGCAAAAGGAAAAACCCGATGCTTAGGATTCCAGGCTAGAACCCCAGCCACGTGTAGGCCAAGATGGCGACCACCACGTGTAAAACTTCCAAGGGGAAATAAACGCTCACAAGGGCGAGATCCCACCGGGAAGAAGAACAGGAGAGCGGGAACCAGCTAGTTTATACCCCCCCAACTCAGACCTTCCTCCCATTGTTATGGAAAGCAGGGAGGGTCCAATGCCCCTCAGGTAATCCCTCCCTGCATCTCACCTAGGGCCTTTACTGTGCTAATGTTTTGAGCCGGAAGGCCTTTGAAATGTAGAGAAGGGGGGTTTCTGAGATGGCATGTCACTGTACCAAAGATCAACACCAATGCCAGTTAAATATTTCTCCAAGCCTTCACAAGTCTCCTCTACTTCATTGTAGTTTTATATTTTATCAGGGAGCCATGCTTGTTTGTTTGGAAGCAAACAGCATTTCTCTCTGGTCTAATTACTTAGGTGTCCTTACGTGGCCAGGCTAATATGCTGGTAAGATCTAGCTAGTCCCATGATGATTGTGATAGCATGGGAGAATATTTATACCAGCTAGTACAGCATACATAGTCGGATAAACTGCCACATTTAGACTACCCCCCTTTATCTACGGAGTGATTTGCGGGAGGCAATCCAGAGCAGATGCAGCGGCCCTTAGGAGTCCTGCAACAAATTTGTAGTGACATCTCTGATTATTTATATAATTTTTGGTCTTACCAGATTTTAAGCTCCATGAGGTCTTATATCCTTCCTTTCTTCCTCTCTCCTTTTTCTCCTGTCCTTCCTTCTTTCCTTCCTCCCTTTCTCCATTCTTTCTTCTTTCCTTCCCCCCTCCCTCCTCCCTTCCTCCCTCCGTTCCTTCCTTCCTTCTTTTCCTCCCTCCCTTCCTCCCTCCCTCCCCTCCCTCCCTCCTCCCTCCCTCCCTCCCTCCCTCCCTCCCTCCCCTCCCTCCCTCCTCCTCCCTCCCTCCCTCCCCTCCCTCCCTCCCTCCTTCCTTCCTTCCTTCCTTCCTTCCTTCCTTCCTTCCTTCCTTCCTTCCTTCCTTCCTTCCTTCCTTCCTTCCTTCCTTCCTTCCTTCCTTCCTTCCTTCCTTCCTCCATGCCCCTGCACAATTGATTCCTTAGGACTGTAAGGAATCTAGCAGATAGCAGTGTTACAATAAACATGTATGGAATAAATGATTGACAGTCAAAATATTTGAAAAGAGTGCCTAATGACAAGATTGAAAACTTTATCAGTGATTATCTATTTGTGGATAGGGTTTTCATTAAGTGTTCAATACAATGAATACACTCATAAACAACTTAAATAGGATCCATCACTCTAAACCAGTGTTTCCCAAAGAATATTGCTCTACCCCGAGGGTGCTGGAAGGATGAGGGGAGCAGTAAGCAGCTCTTGGTAAAAGCCTCTCATGCTCTCTTTCTGCTAGTTTTCTTAAAGAAGGTAGATTTCCAGGGGGAGTTATGAGTATTTTGTAAAATTTTTCTGAAAAGGGAGTAGTAGGTCTAATAAGTTTGGGAGTATCTGGTCTAAATGAATAAATTCAGAAACAATATATGGATGAATGTTTATCATCTCTCATAGTAGAATATAAGTTCTGAATGCAGGGAAAAGAATGATACTAAAGCAATCAGCTAAATAACTTCAAAGTTATTTTCTCTATAACTACAACTTCACCTAAAGAGAATAAAAAAACAAAAATATTTGGATTATGCATGATCTCAGTTGAGTCTCATGGGAATCCCTGGAGGTATCCAGTATATCATCTTTATTTGACAGTGAATTTATCCAGTATGTATGATAATTCAGAATGCTCAGGATCTGAATGTAATTGCAGAATTTCTAACCCAAGAGACTAAAGAGTGAAGGATCATGGGTTAGTGTGAATTTTCTTCTGTTTCCCCAAGTATCTGAGGTGAAGTTTGTTGGGCTTTTAATAAGTAGATAGAGCTTTTTTTTCCATGATACAGCTTTTTTTTTCATGAGAATCAAATATCCTTATATTTCCATGTTTTCCTGCTTCAAAATCTGGTTTTGGTCTCAACTGCTATTCCTGATTTGGGGGAGGGGATAAGATTTTTTCCAACCATATTTGAAAATATATTTTGAGTCTCATTTATCTCTATTCCTTTTTAAACTAGCTTTTAAAAAATGCTCTTAAATAAACTGCCATGGTACAGACCTACTCAGACACCAACTGTGATATTGGCTTACTTCCATGTAACCTAATATGGCCAAGAAAATGTTTGATTGGAACAGTGTGAAGATTGCCAAGCTTCACACGTTTTAGTAAGAAAAGCGCCAAGGGGCCGGAGGGATATTCCAGTGGGTAGAGCGTTTGCCTTGCACGCTGCTGGCCCTTGCCGGCCCCGTACAATCCCCGTCATCCCATATGGTCCCCTAGCATCGCCAGGAGTAATTCCTGAGTGAAGAGTCAGGAGAAACCCCTGAGCATCACCTGGTGTGACCCCAAAAAAAAAAAAGCGCCAAGACTCCTCTGCTGAGAGGTAGTGCAATTTTAGCTCAGATACACTGCAAGTCCTCTAACAGCAATGGGGACCAACAAAAGCACCCAGGTAGATCCTTGCCCCTTTGCCTACTCACAGGAGAGAGATGAGTGGAAAAAAAAGAGAGAGCTGCCCCGTAAACCTCTTGATGATATTCTACCAGACATGGGGTCCATCTTGGGTTCTAAATTTGCTCAGTGACTGAGGATACCCAATTCACATTCTGTGCAAGGTCCTTTGCACTTGGTCACTAGCAGGTAGCATTAAAAGAGGAAAGCATGAAAGGAAATGTACTATCTCCATCAGCCATCTCATCTTACCATGGACTTAACATCACCCTCCCCAAACAGCACCGCTGTTGTTCCTGTTTCCTCTCACTTCCTGTGCTCTGAGACATTTCACATCATCAACATTAGCTTAAATGTCACTCTTTGTTTCACTGGAAATATAAGCAACAGTTCACCACGTCTATGATTTCTATTTTAGCTATTTTGGTAACCAGGGTCTTCCTGCTTCAATTGTCACTGGCCTTTCTAACCATCATATTCCTGTGCTTGGTCCATTACAATCATTACCTAGTTGGAAATATCGTTTCTTGTTTTGAGACATGAGGAAAGATTTTTTGAAGTTAGAATTCTGCATTTGCCACTTACAGAATGGGTGACTTTTGTACACTGTTAATTTTTTTTCAGTTGAAGTAGGAAACATCAACCTTCATCCTTACTGTGGGCATTCCATGAAATCATATTCCAAGGACTGGCATGAAGGAAATACCCTGTAAATGTCATCCAGCTGCCATCTTCTGCCTTATCTCCCTCAATTCCACCCAAAAGTGCTGGATTCTTTTGTCCCAGCTATGTATGTAGACATCAAAACAGGAAAATATAGTAGTTGACTCCTGACATTTGTCCTGCTCCATGAAGGGGGCAGCCATGTCTGATTATTCAGTCTGGTTAAAGATAACCAAAAGAATGCTCAAGGTGTTACTTCTTAGAGTTATTAAAGACTAAAGCCAGGGTAATAACTATTTTTGTTGACTTAAACATCTTGACTTTGGCCAGAGCCACAGTACAGTGGGTTAAGGCCCTTGGTTGCATGCTGTCCATTCAGGTTTGTTCCCTGGCATCTATTATGTTACCCCTGAGTCTAACAGGAGTAGTTCCTGAGTGTAGAGCCAGGAGTAACCCCTGAGCATCATTAAGTATTGTCCCCAAACCAAAAACAAACAAACCAACAAACCAACAAACAAATAGAGACTTCGCCTCTTCTTCCCCAACCTTAAAATTAAAAATAAACCATCTTGACTTTCCCTTATGTTTGTAAAAGATGAATGTCCCCATTGACTCAAAACTACCAAGGGGAGAATTAAGGAGAATTTTAGCTCTTTAGCCAAGAGCTAAAAAGGCTATTTTCCCCCTTCTCAGTCAGGTCAGTAAGTGGTAATGTCACACCAACGTCTCGCTCTGTCAGCCTCTGATCACCTCTATTTTTTTAAATCATATATAAGATTTTATTTTAAGCCATGCTCCAGCCTAAGGTGCTCAGTAATATTTCTCTGTCACCTCCAATTATTCATCAAATTCTGTTTAATATATAGCTACTTTAGGGACTGAGGTAGAAAAGAAAGTTGCCACGATCAGAAGGAAGTAAGAAAGACAGGACTGAGGTGTTAGGTCTTTAGAACCAAGGTGACCGAAAAACACAGCCACCCCCAACACATGACTCTTTCTTGGACATTTTCAGAAATACTGAGTTGCTGGCTTGTATCACGATATTGGATATGAAAGGAAAGAGTAATCCAGGAAGAACCTGGCCTATCCATGTTACACACTTATGAACAATTAATGAAGCATATGAAAACCATATTACTAAGAAAAATGTCTATCATTACCATTCATTTTTAAGTAATTCAGGCAATGGTTACTGGTGAAAAGTACTGATGAGGTATTAAAAAATCCTAATTCTAAGTTCTAGGTGGCAGTTAGTCATGGGACCCCAGACAAGTCACCAACTCTGCAGGTTTCAATAACCTCTTAATGGGATGAATATAGACGTGAAAAAGTTTCCTATATCATGGCTCAATGGACTTCAGTGCCCAAGAAAGTATTCACAAGGAATACTCTTAGAAAAGACTCAAGATTCCAGTAACTAGAAGGGTGAGATATAAAGAAAGGACAAAGTCATCTGAGCAAAACTATACAAGTTGTATGCAGTGGGTTGGGTTAATCATGTCTTGGGATACCAATTTTGTACTTTATTCTCTGGAATGGGCAGTAAGGACTGGGTTATTTTTAATTAAATAATACTTTGTACAGATTCAAAATGAATGCAAAAAATAAGATGGTACTATAAGTTATGGAACAAAAAGGAACTTTCTAAGACCTGATTTAAGAGTGTAGCAATGAAACTTTGGATCAAAACTTAAATGGGGGCTGGAGCAATAGCACAGCAGGTGGCCAACCTGGGCTCGAGTCCCCAGCATCCCATATGGTCCCCCAAGTGCCGCCGGAGTAAATCCTGAGTGTAGAGCCAGGGGTAACCCCTGAGCATTGCCAGGTATGACCCAAAAAGCAAAAAAAAAAAGTTAGACTATGAAGAATCTGACAGTGTACATCTCTTTCTGCACAATATAACGTAGACGCCTCTGATGGGTCAACAGAGGGATTCTCTTTCAGTTGCAGCATTCTGGATCTGCCCTCTGACTGCTAATGACTAATAAGTCATTTGGGAGATGAATCTATAGGAAAGGCCAGGATCCTTGTTTTTGTAAGTATAAAATGATCTGAGGTTATTATGTGATTAGAAGTCCTTACATTAATTGTATAATTGAATACAATTTTGTAAATTGCACAAACCAACAATCAACTCCAAATGACAACTAAAAAAATCAAATCTCCATTTTATTCTCAAAGAATAGACATGAGCATCTGCAGATCTAAAAGTTAGGCTATTACAGTATGCTCTCATACAGTAAAATATACAAGTTTCTTTTAATCCACTTCATCCTTAAACATTCTGTATAATAATTAAAAAGACCTTGAATTACCCTAATTACTCATTAAGACAAAGCTTTGAAAGAAAATCCAAAGTTAAGTTTCTAGTACTCTTACTAAAGTCAGCAAAACGAATTTGCTTTAACATGAGCACAAAACTTCCTCTTAATAAGTCAAAGAACCAGAATGAGATGAAACTGAAGAACAGGTCTATCTGAGTATACAGCCATCTACTTCCTAACCTCGACTGTCATCTGACAAAAGTGAATTGTATTACCCCATTCCCTTCCTGCATTTCTCTCATCTCTCTCTACTTATTGACTAAAAAACTTATTTTTTAATAGTTCCAGGTCCAAAAAAAAAAAAAAGATAAACATCTTCTCATAAGTAGGAGGCAAACTTTTAGAGTAGATCCGGTGCTGGTGACAGACTAAGAATACATGTAGATTCAGGAAGCGTTTATAGACATTATTGGATAATAGATTTAAAAGAGCCTTTGAAGAAAAGTTAGGGATAGTTTAGGAGTTTTAATTTGGGGGAGGGAGGACTCAAGCAATGACCTGGTGGTCACTCCTGGTGATACTGTATCCAAAAGGTGTATGCTTCAAGGGTAGGGACTAGCAATGCGATGCTGCTCAGGGCTTGCAGTTCTGGGAGCCACCAGGCTACCCCAGGGATGCTGGGAAGAATTATACAGAGTTTAAAGGTCTTGCAGAATAACTGTAGTTCTAATAATGGTTCCTTTCTGTCATCATCAGAAACATTGGGTTCTAGCATTTTGATTTGACCAAGCAAGATATTTTAGGTTCTAATATTGATAAGTCTAGTGGGTTGTGTGCCAAATATTCTCTTTGATCATAAAGTCTTAATCTAGAATTTATGATCATAATATAAAGTGAATAAATGAGAAGACTTTACTTATACAACTGAGGGGATTGGGGAACAGGTTTCCATTCATTCTACACTAACTGTTCAGTGACAGACATCTAGTCTTTAATGTTTCAGACTCTTCAGGTCCATAAGGTAAGTACTTTTTTTTCATCTATAGATCAATTTCATCTAAAATTGAAAAATTTGAGGTACAAGATATTAAGAAGCATGCCAGTGTTAGCCAGGGATGGAAGTGTTATTGAGAATGTTCTCTTAATCTTTCATATTTCTACCATTTTAAAGAAAACCTCTTATAGAAAGTGAAAGGAAAGAAGGAGCAAGAGGGAAAAAGGAAGTTAGAAAGGAAGGGAGGGATGGAGGGAGGATGAAAGGAAAGCTTATCCAGTTTAATTACATTCATTCACTGTTATTCAAAGAGAAGCAATTGATGTCTTAAATCAATCTGATGAACAGCACAAAAACATCAGTCTGATCAACTGTACAAAACCTGCTCTATTTTTTGTTAAAGATCTGATTGAATCTCAGTTGTTTCTATAGTCCTGGACTTAATACATGGCCACCTTTGAGTCCCCCAGCTGGGAGAGCGCAAAAGAACCTACAGGCAAGTTAATGGCAAACTGCCACCCCAAACAAATTGTGGTAAGTAAGCTCTGAAACTTGAATTAACCCTCAAGGATTAAGACTCAAGACTGAAAAATTGAAAATTCTGCCTAGCCTAGAAAATAGTGTATAAATAAAAAGTATCATTGGTAAGCTCAACAGCACTCCTAATCTTCCACTTTCATGACATCTAAACTGTTTTGTTATTCTTAATGGACCAGATCCCCCTTTTGGTAATGTTCTGGAAATTCTATTTTTTGTGGTAATTAAAAATATCATAAGGCATGCTCTTTATATTTGGTTTATATAGGATTTAAGACCACTTCAAACATACTTTTCTTTCTTACCCGGATGGCTATTTAATATTGTGTCATTCACTGGTTGAAATAAAAGTTGGCTAATCTGTAAAAATACATGAAATGCCCAAAAAGGGTTGAATTGTATCTTTGAGAAGTAATTTTTTTCAAAGTCAGGCATCAAAGGCTGCATATTGCCGAAAGTTTATTTTGAGAAGCTTCAAGTCAAAACAGTTTGGAAACTATGAAATGAGTCATTTTTTTTCTTAAGGAAATGTAACTTTGTCTATTCCCCACTGCATTTTTGGTTTCGTAGGGAGACATCTTTATTCCACGGGATTTTAAAAGCATGTTTAAGATTCCATAGGTTTAGTATTACATCACTAATGGTTTCTAATGAGATCCAGGCAATAGCACGAAAGGGAAGAAAGAACAGCACAAAAGCTGAATTTTACAACACCAAGTACCATGTAAAATGTGGAAAAGTCTCCATGCGTTATCTCTGGCAGAAACTGACTGGATAAAAAGGGGAAATTTACATTCTATAAACCAGATGTGGAGGACATGATACCCAATGATGAGTTATCTGGAATCAGACTTCTAATAGCCTGACTTTATTTTTTTAACTTTTTAGACAGATGCCTGCTGCCTTTTGATTATGGTCAAAGAGTCTGATGGTATATGCAAATATCTAGATGCCATGCTTATTCAATTGCATGCTTAGGGCCTCAACTACTTGTTTGCATTTGTTCTCATAAATTTTAGATAAAAAACTACACAAACTTTTTACTTTTGACTGAGTTCTATGCATATATGTAGGAAGAGTTGACAGAAACCATGTCCCTCCTAAGTTCCTAGAAACTCTGGCATTTCAAAGAAGGCGGATGAGGGATGGTTAGAATGGGCAGGCTGACAAGATGCGGTACTGATTCCAGGAGAGATCATTTTATTGGATGGATGATAATGGGTAATTGGAATAAAAAGGGCATCTTCTAGAGTGTTTGCTTAGGGGTTCCCAAGGCAAACTTTGCAACTTATGAACAGATATGGAAATTGTCACAAACACCAGCTTAAAACTTTAGTATTGGTACCAGTGAGATACTACAGGGGTTAAGGCTCTTGTTTTGTATTTTTTAATCCCCTGCAGGGCATATGATACCATGAGCAATACAAGGGTCACTTCTGAGCACAGAGATAGAAATAGCCCGGAGCACTCTTGACTGTGGCCTAAAAACACCTCCTGCCCTACCCACTCCCCTTCAGAGCTAAAACTATGTTAACAAAACCTTCATATTCACAGTCAATCTTTATCAAGTTCTGTTGTATAGGTTAATTTTCTGTAGGCCTATCAATTAATTTCATCTCAAGGCAACTTAACAATTATTCACCTGAGTATAAATAGTCTGTGTGTCAAGTGTTATACTTAACACAGCAGAGAGAAGGAAACAAAGGTAAGACCAGGCATGGTTCTTCCTCCTCTAAAAAAATCATACCATCTTATCAGGGAGACAGATACAGGTAACTATAATAAAACAGAACATTGAGTAGAAGAATACAATTAGCTACCTAACTCTTTTAAAAATGAAGTAGAACAAGTCATTTTATTTATTTATTTACTTATTTGTTTGTTTGTTTGTTTGTTTATGCATGCTTTTGGGTCACACCCGGCGATGCTCAGGGGTTACTCCTGGCTCTGCACTCAGGAATTACTCCTGGCAGTGCTCGGGGACCGTATGGGATGCCGGGGATGAAACATCAAACCTGGGCCGGCATGGGCTGGCCAGTGCAAGACAAACGCCCTACCTGCTGGGCTATTGCTCTGGCCCCAAACAAGTCATTTTAGAATTTAGGCAGAAAGCGTAAATAGAAGATGGTAAGATTTCTTTTATAAATCTTAAACACTTTTCCATCAGTGTCATAAATTATAGTGAGAGTTAGCACTTACTCTTTCAACAGTTGTTGAATGCTTACATTCAAGAGTATGTTAGGCGTACACAGACTTATCTCAAAGGACTGAACATATGCCTGGCAGTTGAGGCATCTAGCACCACATGTCCCCAAAAAGAACATCCAGGTACAGCCCCCTACACATTGCTACAGATAGGCTTGGTGGTCCACAAGCAATGATGGGGTGACTCGGTGGCCCACCCCAAAGCAATGGACATGAGAAATATTGTGCTGTCAAGTGCAAGAATTGCCCAGTTTGGCTCACATAGCTGAACCCAGTATTACTGAGGTGTCGCTGGGATACCTGAGCACAGATTGGGACCCCCCTGCCTCCATCAGACATAAAAATATAGGTAAGTTAGCTACTTTCTTTAAAACTTCATAACATTACAATTTTCCATGCTTCTTATGATAATATTGATTATGATAATTAAATTGCAAAACTTCAATATATAGACTGCATGTCTCAGTATACCGTATCAATCAAACCTACAACCATGCTATGCTGGACAGGATTGACAGATACACTGATCAAGTCAATGTCTTCTTCAGGCACATGGTTCTAAAAGTTTGACAAAGTATCGTTATCTCACTTATTCATTATCATTGACCAAATATTTTGGTAATCAGTGCAAAACAAAGAGAAATACTGTTTTTCCACATATCTAGCAGATCTCGTTTAGGCCCAGATGTTGGCATAAGAAAACAGACATTAGCACCTCATAAAACAGAAAATTCTAAACATGGACATTTCTGGTTTCCCTTCAATAAATAACTTCAGGGGCTGGAGTGATAGCCCAGCGGGAAGGGCATTTGCCTTGCCGTGGCCGGCCCATGTCGGCCCAGGTTCGATCCCGGCATCCCATATGGTCCCCCAAGCACTGCTGGGAGTAATTCCTGAGTGCAGAGCCAGGAGAAACCCCTGAGCATTGCCGGGTGTGACCCAAAAAAAACAAAGCAAAAAAACAAAAAAAACAAAAAAAAAACACAAACTTCAACTTAGCAACCAGCACTGTGCCCAAGATAAAAGTAGAGTTGGCCAATGGTTGGCACCATCCTGGACAAGAATTGGGTGAAGAGCCACAAACTTGTCAGCTGTTTTGTGGTTTTAATGGTCACAGTTTTATTAGTAGTTTAGCACCTTCCTCTGCATGTGTCTGATCAACAGGAGAGTTTGGTTTTCTGTAGTCTATCCATTTTTATAAGAATGAATTGCTAATCCCATGGGGAATAATGAACATTATAGAGAGGAAAGAGGGAAGAGAGAAAAGAAGGAAAAAGTAAGGAGTGAATTATTTGATCTATATTGTTTGAATGACAATGTAACATATATGTTGTATATATGCATATCACTGTATCACTGTCTTCCTGTTCATCATTGATTGGCTCAAGCAGGCCCCAGTAACATCTCCATATGTCCCGTCTCATGCTAGTAGAGCCCAAGGGCACCTGCTTGCTCCAGGAACATAAAGAGCCTCAAACCATTCCATCAGGTCATGGGAATGAGATCTAAAATTGTTATTGGTATTTGGCATATCAAATACGACACGGGTAGCTTGCCAGGCTCTGCTGTGCAGGTAGCATACTCTTGTAGTCATCTCTAAATCCAGCATTTATTGATGAACTGTGCGGCTGCAAGCGGCCTCACAAGCCAGGCCATGATAGGCCTCGTCTGCTAGGTGGAGTTCTGATGAGAGGGAAGGCCGGATGTGGAAAAATGGCAGCCCTCATGGAGGGGGTCATCTGGCTTATTGCAAGGCTCTGCTGGGGTGGCGGACCAGGGTTAGAACCCGCCATCCTTCCTGGGCGCCTCATGAGCAGCTGGGCACAGGGAGAGCCAGTAGCAGCTCTGCCCCATGTCTGTGGGTCAAATTTTGTTTTTAATGTTTCTATATATTCACATAGATTTTCATGTGGGGTTGTTGAATCAAAAAATACTCTGTCAGGGACAGGGAGCGATAGTCCAGCGGGTAGGGCATTTGTCTTGCACACGGCCGACCAGGGTTTGATCCCGGCATCCCATATGGTGCCCTGAGCACCACTGTCTGTATCACTGATACAGTGATTTATATATGCATAAAACATATGTTATACATATTATACATATGAATTATAATATAACATATATATGCTATATTATGTATACTGGCATCACAAATATCATTCCTGGTTGACTTTCTACTATAACACAGAAAAATTTGTGTACTTACATTTTTTCTTACAATTTCTTCCTTGCTATTTAAAAAATCTTATTGTTGTTTTCCACAGTTAAAATATATAACATTTAAATATTATAATAAGTCAACAGTTGATTAGCTTTTGTTTAATAATTAAATTGATTAATTATAAGTCTAAGTTTAATAAACACAGCTGTATTCTTGTGACTGAAGGCAAGTAACTTATTTATGTTGCTTTTTTCCTCCCCTCCTTCCGCTAGGTGCTAGTATTTTATGCTATCACCTGAAATTTTTTAAGGAATTCATTCTTTGACAACTCGCTACATTTGTGGTTTTTCTTAAAATGTTTTGAAATTAAAATTTAGTACATGTCCTAACCATCCCAGATTTCTCCATCCTACTTCTCAGGAAAAGTATTTGGCAGTAGGTTTTTCTGAAAGTGGGGTAATTGAATTACTAGTATTCATGGAAAATATGATTTTAAATTATATTAATTATTAAAGACATGAGGCAAACTTTCAAGTCATCTACACATACACAGTGTGATCCAAAAGGTTTCTCCCAATAGCAGTGAAGAGGATTTTTCTCCTTGTTCTACAACACTTCTTCCCCACTCATACCACTAATATTTGTAAATCCATCATGAGGTCTAGAAAAGATAACCCAATAGCTAGACTTTTCAATAACTTTTAGCAGTTGTTAAGCCTAGAAGCGTCTTATTGACAGGTTAAATGGGCTATGCTCCCCTTTTTACCTGTGTCAGATTTCTCCTAGCTTGTATCACTCCCCTTTTCAACAACATGGAACTGAGTGTTTCCCCATAGAAACTAACAGTGAGGAATAAAATGGCAGCTCTACCAAGAGCCTTCAAGTTACTGTTCATCTACACTGACTCAAGATCATCAGATCATTCAGTTTGGCCTACTACAGTGTTGGCATATAACTCTCATCAGAATACACTGAAGTTATTATTTGTATAGAGATGAACTTGAAGTTTATCTTAGGGTTTGGAGAGATAGTACAGGGTTAAGGTTCTTGCCTTGCATCCTGCCAACACCACCTCCACTTCAATTCCTGCAGCTGCTGCTGGGGTAACTCCTAAACATAGAGCCAGGAACAGTCCCAGATCATTGTTGGGTGTGACCCCAAGACAAAAACTTTAAAATTCCTTTTAGATGCAAATTCTTTTTTTTTCTTTTTGGGTCCACTCAGCAATGCTCAGGGGTAAGTCCTGGCTCTGCACTCAGGAACTACTCCTGGCAGTGCTTGGGGACCATATGGGATGCTGGGGATCAAACCCAGGTCGGCTGCTTGTGCGGCAAATACCCTACCCACTGGACTATCACTCTGGCCCCTAGATGCAAATTCTTTTAGTTAAAAATCAAACCAAAGTGAGTTGAGGGTTTAAAAAATGCACATTAGTAAAATACTAAGGCTGCCTGATTTTTATTAGATCCAGTATTTCAGTTCCTATTCTTTAAGGGTCACAATCACGATCACGATCTTCCCGTTGATCATCTATTTGCTAGAGTGGGCACCAGTAATATCTCCATATGTCCTGTCTCATGCCAGTAGAGCCAGGGGCATCGGCTTGCTACAGGAACATAAAGAGCCTCAAACCATTATATTAGGTCATGGGAATGACCTAATGTAATTGTTACTGGAATTTGGCATATCAAATACAACACGAGAAGCTTGCCAGGCTTGCCGAGCGGGAGGTAAACTCTTTTAAACACCTCCAAATAAAGCATTTATTGATGAAACGCGTGGGCGCAGAAGTGGCGCGTGAGCCGGGCTGTGATGGGCTGGTCTGCTGGGTGGAGTTCTGACGAGAGGGAAGTCCAAATGTGGAAAAATGGCGGCGCCCGTGGAGTGAGGGGGGGGGGGTGGTCTGGCTTGTTGTGAGGCTCTGCCGAGATGGTGGGCCAGGGCTAGAACCTGCCATGCCTCCCGACTGCCTCATGAACGGCTGTGCACAGGGAGAGCAAGGAACAGCTCTGCCCCATGTCTGAGAGACTCTGGACCAGCATAACTGGGCTGGATTGAGGAAAAAGCTGCTGCAGGGTGGGTGTCGATGATCCGGGCTGTGATGGGCTGGTCTGCTGGGTGGAGTCTGACGAGAGGGAAGTCCAAATGTGGAAAATGGTGGCGCCCGTGGAGTGAGGGTGGTGGTCTGGCTTGTTGGGAGGCTCTGCCGAGGTGGTGGGCCAGGGTTAGAACCCGCCATGCCTCCCGACTGCCTCATGAACGGCTGTGCACAGGGAGAGCAAGGAACAGCTCTGCCCCCATGTCTGAGAGACTCTGGACCCCTTTAAGGGTATGAGTGTAGATTTTTATGGTTCTCTTAATCCATTTCCTAAAAAATGTTGTCATATAGTGTGCTATAGTGTTCTTTGAAAAGGTTTCTTTGTTGTTCAACTAATTTCCTAAGTTTGGTAGAACTGATTTCAGTATGGCTGAACTTTGAACCAGGCTGTGGTTGTGAAGATGTCTAAGTAATCTGTTAAGCAATATGTATTACTCTAAACACTATAAGGGTGTTTTGGTCTCAAGACATCAATTCAAAGCAGCATGTACAAGTTTGTCTTTTACTATGTGCTAAATACAGTGCTGGGCAAAGCAGACATAATTTAAACATGGGAGATAGTCCTAGTCTCAGGCCTGCTGTCTAGTTGAAATGCAAAAAGTAAATATTATAATGCAGTGTGACAATCCTGTTTTAGAGAAAGTCTCAGACATCATTTTGTGCATACAGAAAGGAAATTAGTCAAACTTGGAGTCAGTTAGCCTTTTTTTTTTTTTTTTTTTGAGTCACACCCATTGATGCTCAGGGGTTACTCCTGGCTCTGCACTCAGGAATTACTTCTGGCTGTGCTCGGGGACCATATGGGATGCCGGGATCGAACCCGGCCTGCACAGGCCGGCCGCGGCGTAAGGCAAACACCCTACCCACTGGGCTATCGCTCCCGCCCCAGTTAGCCTTTTGGGGAAGACATTGAAGCTGAGACTTGTGGTGATTGGGTGAGCAGGTGGGAGGTGTGTGGAAGAGAGTCCTATCAATTTCACCAAGTGTTATTTATGTCTCAAGTGTGTGGCCAATCAGTTCTAGGGTTGTTTCTCCTGGGCCTTTACCTGAGGTTCATGTTCTATCTGGTCAGATTCCTTTTCCTCAGTCCTTCTTATTATGTGCATAAACAGAAGAGCTCACAAAAGAGACTGTAGGAGAGAACTGCTGTGAGAGCTCTGTGTTTACTATCTTGCCCACCAAAGAAAAGCTCTTTAGGGTGGTCAGTTTGCATTTTCCTCAGTGATGGAACAAGATTGAAATCTCTATCATATATCCCTGGCAACAAGTCTTCTGTGCTTTCCATTAAAAATATACAAAAATGTTGGCATGTGGATTACTGCCACAGGTTGGCTCGTTTGGTTTCCATCTTGGAGCGTGCTGTGGACACCAACTTCACATTCATCCAGCTGCCTTTGGAGTACCACTGCTATCTGACCTGTTTCTGTGGTAACCCACAGAAGCTCTGGCATACAAGTGTGTTGTTGAGTTACATTTTCCAGATGGAGTGATCACTGTAAGATTTACTGAGCAAAGAAATGTGACCCATTAAATTTGGCTAAAAATAATTTTTTGCTCTGAAAAAGAGAAAATGTAATTACCTTGCTCTTCTCAATGAAAAAATTGGGTTCATGTGGGTAAGGAGACCTGGAGCCTTCCTTTGAAGTAAGACCATTCATTCCAAATAGGTCTGGCAGTCTGGGGTCTGCTTCTGATTAGATAATTCACATAAACTTCCCTAAAATAAACACTGAACCCTTCAAAAACAGAGGTGAGCAAGAAAAAATGCATCTATGTTTTAAATACAAGGCCTTCTGCAATGATTACTTATCAGAAAGCTGTTTTACTTCTTTACTTCTCCCTCCACCAATCAGTATTAAGATTCCAGAAGCAAAGCATTCGCAGGATGAAATTCTAGTTGCAGCTTCAAATCAATCTATAATCTATTCCTGTGTCAGGTTTATCTGACCTTGATGGTAATATTTTCACAATATGGTGCTCTATCCTTAGCCCTCAAAACTAAATTTGTTGTAAATAGAGAGCATGGCCTTTGAAAAGTAAAATTTTGTTTTTGAATATTTGGTCTTTCTGCTGAAAATGCATAAGCACAAAGTGAGAATAAAAGTTATATAACTTACCTGAGAGAGTGTGTGTGTGTGTGTGTGTGTGTGCTTCTGTCTTCTTTAACAGACATATGATCTATGTATGTATGTATAAGTTAAACACAGAGTTATAGATAGTTTCCAAGAAATAGGGGCTGAAGTGATAGTCCAGGGAGTAGGACGTTTGCCTTGCATGCGGCCGACCCGAGTTCGATCCCTGGCATCCATATGGTCCCCATGCACTGCCAGGAGTAATTCCTAGCGCAGAGCTAGGAGTAACCCCCTGAGCATCGCTAGGTGTGACCCAAAAAAGCAAAAAAGAACAGGGGAAAGGATATACTCCTGTGGTTCATTATAGATGAGGATATAGTTAAACAGGTTGAAGGTCACTAAGAGGAAAACTATTGTTTGAAAATTCCTACCTTGCTGCCATGTATGTGTTAATTTTCAGGCAAATCCTTTAGGTGGACATTTTTAAACCCCACAATATCTCCCATCTTGAATGCCCCCTTAAGTAATAGATTGAGTAAGAGAATTCCTGCTACACTCAGCTTTCTAAATACTTGGTGCCAACTGATTCTGCCTTGCCATCTGGTCTTAGCATTAAGCCTCTGATACTATCTAAAACAAAACAATAGCTTTTAAATGTTCTTAACAGATTCAGATTAATGAAGATGATCTTTTAGGAAGCAAGACAATCTTTGAAAATCTTAGCTTCAGGTGAGTCTACCTCTGGAAAATTTGGTGATAGGGTTCCATGAATAACACTTGGGTAATTCCCAGGAAAAGAGTTGATTTTTAGAAGAAGGATGTGATTGTTCTAAATTATTTCCTGTTTAAAATGTATTTCCTATTTGAATAGGTTTCTGGATTGAATATCGTAAATGTTCTGGATTTAGTAGGGTGCAGTAGTTACATAAAATGCCACCACTGGAGAAAAGAGGGGTGGGGGTGTTCTTAAGACTTCTTGTGCTATTTTTGTTACTTCCTGTTTATCGGCAATTATTTAAAAATAAAAAGATAAACATAAAAATAATGAAATTAAATGTCAGTGGTCAAAAGAGCAAAGAAAGAGAAAAAATTCTTCCTAACTTGCACAAGAAGGTACAAGTATATCTTTTGAGATGATTAACTCGTTGTCAAATAGAATCTTGGCTTTCCAGATCTTGTAGAAATGTGTCTACCTTATACCCTAGAACACAAGATAAAAAGAATACATTCTATTCTTGACAATTTTGACCCTACACAGAAGGCCACAGATACACAAAAAATATTTTTTAAATTTTTTTACACAGAAACAATCACTATTTCCTGCCAAGTATAAATAGCATTTTGCTGTTCCAGTTATAACACCATCAGACACTTCACAACTCCATGAACCATGTCTCTACTTTTATAACAGTCACTCTTCCCCCAAAAAGGGAGATTATTTGAAAAAAGATTCCATCAATGAGGAGGAGACATAATTTTTTGTTATACTTTCTGAAACCATCGGGTCTCACCTATTGAAGCCATGGCATTAGCAATAAATGCAACTACATCGGAACCCCTAGAACTGTCTTCTTCGGTATTTGGCTAAAGATATTAATCTCACGATTGCACATTTCACTTCAAAGAGTACTTATTCTCTAAATTTTACTCATTCATTTGAAGATGCCAAAAGTTCTCTGGCCAGTTTAGTCAAAATAGCAACATAAATATATAAATCTTCCAAATTAATTGATGTTGTATATACAACGCAGCCAACTGCCAGCTTCAATGGGCCAAAGAAAGAAACTGTCAAAGAACAGTTTTGTTTCTGAGTGTATACACAGGACCTAAGAATGACATTATAAGTGCTTTTAAACTATTTTGAAGTCACTTTTAAATTTCAGACCAAAGAGTCAAGTTCCCACCTTTTTTCAGTAAAAATCCATAAGAGGAAAATGCAGGAAGTCCAATAATACCCTTTCATAAATGGCTCTTAATGAGCAAACTGTGAGATGCTGAGGTCCTAATAGGGTCCCTGCGTTCTTATCCTTACCTAATACAGTGCTAGGAATACATATACTGATCTGAAACCTCACACACATAACCAGACACTGAGATAAACTCCAACGTGATGTAAAATTTGGTATCATTAGAAACCCCTATAGTCTATGCATGTGCCTATAAGCTTGTGCATTGTTCTAGAGAAATAAAATAAGAGGACTGAAGGATCATATTCCTTGGAAGGAAATTATCTAATTGAATGAAATGAACCAATTCTTAGCCAGGCTGGGAGGACACAGAACAGAGCAAAAAATGAAATTGGGAAGCACTGGGTTCAATCCCCCAGCACCAGAACAACAAACTTTTGACTACAAAGGGTCAACCTGAGATCAGACCAATTCCTAATGGAAAGACCATGGTTAACACAAGTGCAATTAAATGAAGATTCTTAAGGAACTGCTAGTTCATAAAAAGGAATGATTAGAGGATAGCTTTTTAAAAGAAAGATGAGAAACTTTGGCTTTCAACACAGATTTAAAATTTTAATAAGCTCTTCTGAGGTCATGATATGTTTATAAATTAAGAAAAGTTTTCTGTCTTTACTTTCATTCTCTCTGCATTTAGTTCAAGTACCAGATGACTCAGTTCAACTAATTCACTAGATTCGGTCAGAAAAGCGAAAACTTTAGATACTGCCAGCTTTTAGAAGCTAAAGAAAGAAAACCCAAATGAAAAACACCTCTGGACTAAGATCCAACTATTTATATTCTCAGCCTTAACGTTTAAGAATCGATGAGGGTCAGTTATATAAGTCATGGCACAACTACAATATTGGAAGATGCAGCATGAGCTGGTGAAGATAGAGCAATTGATCTGAGGAACACCACTAAAAATCACGAACCCAGGAGCATGTCAGAAGTCCAGTGGGAACTCAGAGATGTAAATAGCAAAATCATCGTGGACCAGTTCTGTAATCTAATACTGTATTTAGTGTTGTTATTCATTTGGTAAGGGGGATGCTTGGCAAAGTCTCAAATAGAAACTCCTTCCAAGGAAACACCTTGGGAAATTTCACCAGCACCAATATAAAAATGGCAACTATTTTGCAATATAGCCATCTTGGTTAACAGTGAGTTGCATGTACAATGGTAGCCTCTATAAATAACCAAAGGTGTATAGTAGGCAATACCATTTGGGTATGTATAACTACATTCTGTGATGTTAACGTAACAATAAATTAATTTCATCCAAGATGAGGACATATACTTCCTCCATGATATATCCCTGGATCATGGCTTTTATCTAACCTCCACTTTCTTGAATAAAGCTTTACCTCTATCTTCTCTTATGTCACAACATATCATTATATTTCCCCTTTATTGTTTTGTATATAATCACTTAGCTTAACACAGGCTCTAATAATATCAAAGTGCCTAATTTCACCCCTTCCTTACCTTCTCAGGACTTGACACAATCTATATAAGCAAAAATACAGTTAATTGAAAATAGATACCATTCTTAGAAAGATAGGGGATGTTTTTGTTTGTTTTTATTATTTGGTTGTTTCTGCTTTGGGAGCACACCCAGGAGTGCTGAAGGCTTACTCCTGGCTCTACATTCAGGAATCACTCCTGGCAGGGCTCAGGGCTGGCTCCAGAAAGAGATTTCTAAATGTTGAACTTAAATATTTTATTTAAATCTTGGGTGGGTTAGTATCAGACGTATTAAATTCCCTAGTCCGTTCATTATATTCTCTCTGAGTTTTCAAGTCTAAGTCTTCAGAAGTTAATGATTATTTTCTTATAAAAAAAGATTGTACCTCTAAAGTCTACTGAAGAATCAATTGAAATTATGAATAGCATCATGGTGCCTTCAGTTGAGATAACAAAGGATGCTGTTGTCTGAGAGGGCACTAATATACCCACATAATACTTCAGTGCTGATGCCAGTCTTAAACACACCTGTATAAAGGACAAAGGCTGTTGTCAATTTGGTGGATATCAGAGTGTGAGGAGAAGTGAGATAGGTAATGCACAGGGGGCTGAGATTTGGTCACTGGGACCTTCTTTTAGGGTATGTTATATGCAGTTATGGATCATTGAGAAATTAGCTATAAACACAGAGGGCAAAAGAAATGAACTATACTACAATCAGGGAGTGAATATGTCTCTAAAGAGAGAAGTCTGTTAAAGGAAGATCTAAAATAGAAACTAAAAAAGCTATGTAAAGACATATCTTGCTTTAAAGAAAGACATACCCTTGCTTCAGACCTGCATTAATTCACCCACTTATCTAATGTTGATCCTGTTGCAAGAGACACGAGCAAGGTGATATTCAAGATGTGTGGGAGATGGTTCAGTTTACAGTCTTTTAAAGCATGGTGATATTAGTGTTGGAAAGAGGGAAAAAGTAGTATGCTGGAGTCAAAACAATTTCTGGAACCTTTGAACATCCCAGTAAACAAGGTTTCCCAAGCTCCACCAAGTTCTTGGCAAGGGTGGAAAAGAAGTCCTAGAATCCTGCATGCTCCTGGAAGAAAACCCTTGCTCCCCAGAAACAGTGCCAGTCTCATGATTACTGAGGAGAGCTCCAGGGCAGTTCACGTGCTGTATTCTGCAAAACACACAGGATTTCCAAGCCTTACTGCATCACCCCTATTTCCATGCTCAAGTGGCCCTGTGTATCTCCTGCTCTGATCTCAACCATATACCTTCCTGACTTCCCTGAAACAGGATTACTTATCAGCCAAGAACTTATATCTGAAACTCGTTGAATAACATCGCCATGCCCACTCCCATCCCCACCAAATGCAAGTTTCTGATGCTGTATATTGGTGTTAAATAACATGCAAAATACTGATGTTTCTCAAATAAGGATCTTTTATGTGAGACTAACTCACATTATATAGCCCTTCTGGCATCTGTTTTCTTGCTTCACAGAGCCTAGAAGTGGAGGAGGTGGACTCCTTATTCCTCTTTGCCATTTTTTCACCACTTCTGTCTCCCTAAAATATCATTACTCCCCCTCTTATTGCACTTACTGATCCCTATATTATTTCCATTGGTTTCCAGGAGGTTTTAGTTTACAGTTGTAATTCAGTATAATCTTGCACCATAATTCTTAACAATTTCAAAACTCATGTAGGTGGTCCTTTAAGACCCTAGTCTCTCAGTTCCTTAAACTCTGTGCCTCCAATAATTATTTCCTCTGAAAGACCTCCTCAGCACCCACCTTCTTCCCCAACAGACTTCAACTCCAGACTCTAAGTTCATCACTCCAAACTCTACTCTCCATGGAGAGGGCAGGCAGCTGACTGACAGCTATGCTGGAGGCTGATTTATACTGATATTATTAGTATAAATTATTCACTCTAATATCAAGTGAATCCTTTGTGCTACCTAGTAACTCAACAATCTCCCAAGTCTGAACATCCTCTCTTCTCTTAAAACATCCCAAATCATCTCCTCCCCTGCTAATAAACTTAATTTCTATTTAATCAAGGAAAGGAAGGCAATCAGATTAAAAAAACCCTACAGGTTCAGAAGGAGAAACACATACTGGTGATGGGTGTAGTGTTGAAATTATGTGCACAAGAAGCCATTATTAACAGTTTTATAAATACAGACTCAATAAAATTTTTCTGAAGATTCACAGACTTCACCACCACATTTCTCCATCTAGCTCTGGCTGAATCCAATCTGATTTTCCTTCAGCCTGTTTTGTCCTTGCTTCCACCTAAGGTGAATCCCTTTCTTAGTGGTCCCGCCATCTGCTTGGACCCTCTATATTTTATTATCTCTTACTTATATGGAATTGATCTGACTTTTGCCGCTTTCTCTTCAGTGTCATCCATTCATACTGAATTCTTGGTAATAAGAAGAGAAGAAATGAAAGACTATTTCAGGTCAAGACAGTTGGATAGCAGAGTATAGTCAGGAATTCTGACTATCATTGTCAGAAATCATTGCACTATCACTCTGCAATGATTTCTTCCCATCATGAAACAGCATGCTTAAATATAATCTCAAATTAAGAAAATGAAATTTTAAATTAAATTTATATGACTCTCCAACTACTATTTCACTCCTTTACTCCTCTTTGAACAAAAACTCTGCAGTCATTTCTATTCAAGATTCCTCTTCTTCTTCCTCATCACCTCTCTTGATTTTACATTAATCAGAAGAGGTGTCAGATTTTCATTAACATTATTTAGATCATCAATATTTTAATGCTGCTAAGTGATCAATTCTCAGTCATTGTTTTACTTTACCCAATAACATTTAGAACAAGTACTTTCTTCTTAAGGAATTCTCTTTCATTTCTTCTCTTCTTATTACCATTGGTCATTCTTCTTGTGTTCCTCTACTGATTTTTTGGGTTTTTTATTCCAACTTTGAATGCTAGGGAATTCCTGACTATACTCTGCTATCCAACTGTCTTGATCTGAAATAGTCTCTTAGCATAAAATAGCATAAAAATACCAGCATCTTTCAAATATATATCTTCAATGCTTTATACTCAACTACCTTTTATTTTTTGACTAAATAAAGCATTTTTCACTTGAACATTCTTTTCTTCAAAGGTTTTCTGGTTACAGAAGCTTTAATATGAAGACGAATAATCAATACAGAGGTATCTGCCTGGGGACTAGTAAATACATCATGTCTGATCCTTGATAGTTATCTGATTATTCTAATTTTACGCTTAAGCTTTTCCCTCCAATTTTCCTCATACACTTATTACTACAGATAGAACTCAAACATATCACTAAATGTGATTCTAGTTTTCTTCTTAAATAATTTTACATTTTATATATTTTTAATTTTTTATTACAAATTTAAATAGTCAAAAACCAAACTACCAATTCCTTCTACTTTCCTCTTGAATTTATTGAATGGATCTTCATTATTATTATTACACTTTCATAGACCAAAATCCTTGAACAAATCTTTTAACTCCTCCTTCTAGGGTGTGCTGGTAGGTATAGTAGCAATCTTTTAGAACCAAAGGGTGGGTGGTAGGAGAAAGTACATCTTCCCAGTAGAAATATTCCCAAATTTATCCACTTCTAGCTACAAATGTCAAATCAAATATTAAATACTAGGTTTGGAAAAAGAAATATAGAAAGGCACCATTATGAAGCATTTCCTCCACATAAAAAAAGATACAAATAACTTCAAGAACATGGATAATTATAAAAACGTATAATAAAATAATGAGAGGGTGAACCATTTTTAACATAGAGTAAATAGAAGAGTATATAATTTAACCAATAATGTGGCTTGTGTTTATTACCAACTCACAAAACTCTAAAAAATGTAGCTCTTCATTCTTGAGAGCTCTAATGAGCTGAGCTGGCTCCAGCACATCGCTGCTGTTTTCTCTTGAATTCTTCAATTCATGAGTCCATTCCAACCAAGGAGCTCCACATTTAAACTCTCTCTAGACTCTGATCACTTTTTGCTACCTCTATCACTGCCATCTCAGTTCAAGCATCTTAAGAGCCCCAGCCTACCCGTAGCTTGCTATTCTGATTTCAACAAAGAAGCCACAGGTAACCTCTGAGTCCACTTCCATCTTAAATTCCTCTTAAATTCACAATTTTCCAGCTGCTTCCTGTTTCGTCCAGAACAAAATTGGAACTTTAACAAATGACTTACAAGGCACTGACTAATAGTTACAAAAGAGAAGAAGGGGAAGAATAAAACAAAGAAGGGATCTGGAAGAGAGATATAAGGAGAGAAAGAAAAAGGAAATAAAGTGGGGTGCCTCTGAGACAAGAGACATCACTGTAACCCAGGAATGTTTCTTAGGACTGGCCCCAAGTTGGGAACATCCTAAACACAATCACCCCAAGCCCAATTTTGCATACTGCCTGTTCAGTTATGATCTGTAGTTCCCCCTTTGGCATGGGTGAAGAGTCAGAAAAAGTGGGGGCTGCAGTCTCTTTCCTTCCTGCAAATGAAACAACTCTCCACTCTTCCAGACAGAGGGCTAGACAGATCTGCCCAGGCAGGATGGTAAAGGCGGCACTCAGCATGCTGTGGGGAATGTAGTCCTGTATCAATCCCAGTAAGAGTCTGGTCTCAGAAAAAAAATAAAAAGACTAATTGCAAATATTTGATAAGTACTTGAAAGTTTCCCCCAAAGCTTGAAGCCCTGGGGAAAAGAGAGTGTTCCCAGGCCAGATGCAAACCTTTTTAACCCTAAGTCCCTGAAACATAAATATGTTGCCAAGATGCCGAGTGGCTATTTAAATCATCCACTTCCCTGTTTCGGTGCTATCTCTGTTTTGGAGAGGGACCAAAAAATGTTTCATTCCTTTTGGCACTGCTTTCTTTCATTTAAAAACGATTTATACTTCAGGGGTTTTGACTGTGGGAGGGGAAAAAAACGAACGCATAGTTTGGATGTTAGATTCTGAAAGTTTTGACCCTTTCAAGCAAGAACACACTACTCTGCAGTCAGTGGGCTGAGAGACTCAGGGAAAGAACATGTACAAATGTGCTTCTAAAATGACAAGAAGAAGGAACATTGGCTCACCTACAATAACTTGTTTAGGAAACATTAAAAAATAGCCCATCCAAGAAGTAGAGTTTTACTAAACCACTTGGAAAACATTTTTGTTTGAATGCCACTGAAGACAATTCATCATGCCTGAGCTATCAAACTACAGATTTGATGAAAACACATCCATAGTTGGTTTAATGAGATTTTCTTGAAAATTAATAGAAGTTTAATAGAAGGTTCTAGATGGTGTTTCATCTATAGAGAAGCCTTCCTGAAGGTTCTCAATGGGTTGAAGAGGTGGGGAAGAATGATCAGGTAAAATTTCAGTGATCTGAGCCAGAGAACCATCCACAGAATTAGCCCATGTCATTTGACAATACTTTGCAGGCAATTCTGATTATACTCACCAACTTCTCTTCCCAGCTGAGTCCCTTGGGAGGCAGAATGATATTAGAAATATTTATATAGTATTAGTGAACAATCCTGTCTTCAGTTAAGTGGACACAACTCAATTTAGCATTTCTTGCTCTCTGCTTTGTGTGGGATACTGCTGTGGAATTAAGGCAGGATATACAAAGACCAATCAGGGACGTTCCCCACAGTGGTGAAGCAGATAAAGACAGCAGCAGATTCTGTTAGTCAGATATAATTCCCAGAGGCTTAAGCTGTGAGAACTAGATGGTCATTCACCAAGGTGATGAGATGGTAGTATGTGGGTTGAACTTTGAATTATAGGTTGATTTTCAATCTCTAGAGAGTGAACGGAAAAGCACCAAAGCTGTCTTCTGAGCTGACAGAAGACACCAAAGCTGTCTTCTGAGCTGAGCTCAGACACATGTTCTTGGGAAAAATCTATTTACAATCTGGATGCTTAATTATTCCTGCCTGGGTCAGAAGCTGTCAGGAAGCTTATCCACACACACCTAGTTTTTTGCATTATCAACCTGAAAGGCATGGGGTTTATCCTTATAGTGAGAATGCAAAGACTAAGAACAGAATGGATGTCTGAGAAACTTTAAAAGAAAACTCCGGATTCTGTAGAAATGCTAAACCTACAGATAATTATCTAAAACTTGTGGAGAAATAGTGGAAGCAGTAATGAAGGGGGCCAGTGGTGGAAATCCTTTCACTGGTTTCTCCAAAACTGCAGACTTTAGAAGGCCCCATGAGGCCTTCTCAGAGGGCACACTGTTGTCCAGGGCAATGGTCAAAGAGTATTACTGACCACTAGAAAAACAACATAGATGCCCTGGACAGTGAGTTCTTAGTATATATTTTTATACATAAATCATGGTATGATTTAAACCAACGGGAAGGAGGGAGAATAGACGCCACACCCACATAATCTGGCAGTTCAAAGCTTGTCAGAAACTGGGGGAAACGTTGAAAATCCTGAGTAAAAGTTAAGGTTTGGATGATTTTTCCATTTCCAATATTTTGATTTATTTCACATGGGTAGGGTTTAAGTCTATTTGTTGAAAATGTAGGACCAGGCCAATTGGATTGATTAACTAGCAATTGGCAGCTGGTCATAACATGTTCACTTTTGGTAAGTATTTATGATCCTTAAGCTTGTGCTACTTCTGAGGATAGGATTCATCAATTTAAATACTTTTCTAAAAATTTAATATCTTCTAAGTGTTTTGGTGACCTTGCTATAGCTGTACGCCATCCAAGATTCCTTTTAAAAGTTTATGGTCTTTGGTTTTCTAAATATTGTCAAAAGACAGGGGAAATCCCTTCAACTTGAGGGTGTTCTTGTAGAAATTGGCCCCATGTCCCATTTCTGTCTCTATAGCTTAATTTTTTTCTAGCAATGAAAATATGTTCTCATCACCTCTACAACACAAAGTAAAATGTTGGCTCCCAGCCTTTGCAATTGTGAGTAAGCTGTCAAGGCATTAATATTTTAGTGGCTCCAAAGTTGATTTGAGAGAATTTTAATCTTATTTTCTTTGTTTTCCAGTGTGACTACTCTAAACCTCTCTTTTCATGTTGGAAAATAAAAATGACAGACGTGACTAAAACTGACAGTCAAAATATAGACAACTCTACTCTGTTGAATGTACATTTTGTCCTAGGTGAAGTGGCTCTCTTCTGTGAAAGATGTGAGCTCAAAGTAACATATATCAACTTGCTTTAAAAATCCCTGGCTACAAGGGAAAGGAACTAATATTTTTTGAACTGCTGCAGGCTCTGTGCTGAGTTATTTATATGATTTCATTTTATTCTTATAACTCCCACCAAAAACCCCTGCTTTTTTTTTTTACCAACGAGGAAATGGAAACTCAAGAGAGTTCACAATTTTACCCCAGTCTTATAGCTCTGCAGCCTCCCCACTTCCCATTCTGTACCACGTTCTCTTGTCAATTCTAATCTATCAGCATCAGCAGTCCACAGGACTGGGCTGCAGAGAATTCTGAAGTCATGAGAAAGAATGTTGTGTTTAATTAGCAATGTCACTCAAAGGCCAGTTGTAAGATTAGTAGCAGATATATTTGTGTCCCTCCATATGATACATGAAGGCTTACTGGCAACTTTCATTTAAAAGCAAGGCACAGGAGTGTGCCCCGTGTTCAAACCCCAGTGCTGCCACCAAGAGTGCAATCTTGGGTGTACAACAAGGTGTATAGCACCACAACTAAAAAGCTAATCCCTTGAACAGGTGTGAGTGATACAGCGACCCCTTGTGAGCAGCACAATCAGAATGTGTGCAAGTACCACAATTCCATGCATGTAGCCCACAGTGGGCTCAAGTGGACCCAGTATGAGAGCATCTTGACAAGCTTTGTGTGCACCTCACTGCAACAGCAACAACAAAGCAAAGGTTGTGTGGGTGGGGAATCATGGTATATGTTAAAACTAAAGTTTTTAACTTTAAACACAAAATCCTCCAGAATTCTAGCTTCTATATCTCCTTAGCCAACAGTGATTTGCGATGGGTTAGTTACTTGTACTATTTTCTGAATATAATTTAATTTTCATCCTAAAACTGCCAACAAAGTTTTGTACGTCACTGGGAATTGAGTTCCCCATGACCTCCATTTTCATGTTCTGACCAGTATACTATCATTAGAAATTTATTTCAAACATTATTGAAGCTAATCTATCCATATGTGGATTAGTTAACTCTTATCTGTACCCCAGGAACGATTAATGTGCAAAAAAAGTATCTTTGGACCTTCCAATGAAGTGGTAATTAGCATAATAAAGGGCCCTATCAGGAATATGTACCCTAGAGTGGAGTATACTTTATATGAGACCAATGTTCTGATTCCACTTTACATTCAGTTCAGGGGGTCTTTAAATCAGTATAAACCTGGATTTTGGGGAGGGGGTTCCTCACGTTGACTCCCTTTTTTTTTTTTTTTTTTTGCTTTTTGGGTCACACCCGGCAATGCTCAGGGGTTATTCCTGGCCCCTGCACTCAGGAATCACTCCTGGCGGTGCTCGAGGGACCATATGGGGATGCCGGGGATCGAACCCGGGCGGCATGGGCCAGCCGCGTGCAAGGCAGACGCCCTGCCCACTGGGCTATCGCCTCCGGCCCCGACGTTGACTCCCTTTAATCTTCCTCTGTCCATTCTATACATTGGCCCTTAATCTCCTGGTGTGGCCCCTATTAATGTGATTTTCACCTGTGTCCCCCATTTGGGATATCTTGGGATACACAGGGACCCACAGAGCCCCATTTGAGAAACAGTGATATAAAGGATGCAGAAATAAATTTTCACTTGACAAATGAGTGTTCCATATACGTGATTGGGTTGGCTGGAAAGATCTGTACAGACATCTCCATCCTTGTGTGTCTAAGGATTAAGAATTTGGCAAGTACTGCATTTGGAGGCATGCCAAAAGCTCAGATTCTATTCAGGGCTGCACCCATTTAATGAAAGATTTGAGCCTGGTGAAAAGGGAGCTGAGCTTATCCTCAGAATATTGTCACGTTTTCCAGGGAGTGAAACCTTTGCTTGTGAGAGGGACTGTGAACAACCCTCAGAACACTCAGGACAACCCTCAGAATACTGTCACGTTGCCAGAGTGAAGACTTTGCTGAAGGTGCTTGTCAGAGCAACTCTGAGGATAGAGAGAGAACTTTCCCAAGTGTGCAGAACAGATTTTGCAACAGTTTTGTGCCTACAGGCTAATAAGTGTTGGTGAGTGTGCAGATTACAATCTTGGAGACCCATTTCCATTGGAACATCCCACCTGGTAAAGGTTATCTAACAGGAAATGGTGCCTACATCTAATAACTGGAGACTACTGAGAGTAACCAGAAAGGCACAACTCAATCATTGTGGGTCATTTTATATCAAATGACTATTGTGAGAATTCCAAAAGGCCTCTTCTCCAGCTACTGAAGGAGGGAAAATCTGAAAGCAGAAGCTCAACAGCTCCAAAGCCTCTAGACTTCATCCAATGGGGTGTAGGTGGGAGCATAATATTGAACCAGATATGAGCTGAAATTTTAATTTTAAAATACACATTTTGGCCCACCCCATCACTGAAGAGCCACATCAAAGAAAAAAGCATTGAGTGTGGGGAAAAAGAGAGCTCACATGATGGGGAAAAATTTATTTTTTGAGACAAAAGATGTATTTCAATGAAATGACATGGAGAATATTGTTCTGAAAGAAAGATATAACTGCTAGGTCAGTAAAAATCATTCAAAGCTTGACTGATGATTGGCTGGGAGAGGATTGGATCATCTAATTATTACTGGGTTTTTCCAAGTAAAGCTCTTCCAAGGAAATGAAAGTTTGAGGCTCTGAAATCTCTGTTATCCAAGGGAAACCAAAAGCATGCAATTCTACAAAAAAGCATCAAGAAGACTAAAATGGGTGGACATGACATAGAAGAAAAAACAATGCTAGGAAAAGAGTTTTATTCACTTTCAAACCAAAGGAAACAGCTAAAAACGGAAGTAGAAAAATACAGACATTGGGATCCACAAGTTGTATAAGAAATATGTCAAGCAAATAAAATAGCCAAAGAAACTGCTAACAGATGGACTGATAATATATTTGCAATAAAATCTTGGGATAAAAGAAAATTTGGATTCAAAGAAAATGAAATTGATAATAATTTTGGAATTCCAGAAGATTTTGACTATACAGACTTAAATGCCCCATGTTGGTCAAGACAGTACTTGCTCGTGAATAAGTAAAATTTTACCTTATCCAGTGAATGTACTGATTTTCATATACCTCTGTCTGTGCTGATTGTTTTACTAATTTTTAAATAAAGCATCTCTGTGTTTAAATATATAATTATAAATATACACATATTTATTTGTCTTAAGTTTAAGAAGGTAGAAGAAACATAATTATGGGAGTTTTATGTCCTGTGAAAACATCCAGTTGGAAATAAAACAGTTAGGTGTTATGATAAGAAAATTCATCAAAAAATTTCCTTTTTATATCCACAATGAATTGATACTCTTTAATTAATCAACGTATTATCATGAAAAAAATTTTTCATGGCTGTCACAATCAATATATAAACATGGTCTCTGAATCTCATATTACTCACAATTCTCAGAAGCAAGCTTCCATTTTTCATTAGGATAATCACTCCTATTCAAGGGGCTGAGCATGGAAAATTTGGCAATGCAGTGGCAAACTCTCTGGACAAACCAAGTGATTATCTCTGAATTGCACACAGGAAACATTGCCTCTCTCCACAGCTTCCACTTTCCATGGCTCTTCAGTTCAGAGGGAGGCAACAAATTTTCTTTCAAGATATATTCAAGTCTAATCTCTAATAGGCTGACTTAATTTTCCTGGTGGGGGCCAGGAGCGATAGCCCAGTGGGGTGGGCGTTGCCTTGCATGCCACCGACTGGGTTTGATCCTTGGCATCCTATCTGGTCCCCTGAGCACCAGCAGGAGTAATTCCTGAGTGCAGAGCCAGCAGTAACCCCTGAGCATTGCCGGGTGTGGCCCAAAAGGAAAAAAAATTTCTGATAAATATTGAAGAATGAATAGACACATGGATTAAAAATTGCAAAGTCAAAACAAAAGGTGGCTTTTAAGATATTACAAAGCGCTCGGTTTCATCTATCTGTTTGGGAGTCATGTTATTATTATTAAAAAAAAACTACCAGAGAACAAATATTCCCTTTGGCTAATACTCTTAAATTCCTAGTATATCTAATGACTTAAACTAATTTACATATTTGGAAAAGTAAATATCATAAAAATTCCAGTAAGAAAGCTTTTTGTTGATTCGTTTGAAGTCCAAGGCTTGATGACAAATGCATTAAGATTTATTCAGTGGTCTAAGAGACAAGAATTTTAATCAATTATATTAGATTCTGTCTCAACATGGAGAGATAAACACATGCTTCAAATACCTAAATGTTGCAGAAAAAACATGCAAAAAAGACTAAAATTAGCCTGAAAGCAAGAGGAAAATACTTGTAGTTTAAAGAGTATAGAGAAAATTTAAAGATAAATTGACCTTAATTTAATTATGAATTGCTTTCATAATTAAAAGATAGAAAACTCAATTTGGACTCCTGCATAAAGTCAAAAGATAGATAGGCAGGCAGTACTGCATCAATGAATAGGAACAGAAACACTCTACCATGGCAATTCATAAACAGGAAAGCGGCCTATGTTAAGTAACCCTGAGCTAAATAGGAAAATGATCCTTTCTGTGTCAGGGAAGGGGCTGAAATCCCAATGAACTGCCCAGGAACTCAGCCAAACAACAATGTAAACAAGTTTGGACCAGTGAAACAGAGACCCCTGAGGAAACCATACCATGGGGCACCTCCATAATTCAGGCGTACCATAGGGAATGCCTCCATAATTCTCTCTTCCCCAAATATCCAAGGGCTGAAGCTTGGCTTGTAATCACCAGGAGGAGACTTCATTGGATGAAACTTGTTCAGCCTATGTCTTCACTTTCTATTTCCATTGGAGAATTCTCTAGTGTACAGAATTAACTGTGTCCAGGAAAAGGCAGAAACGCTCTAAACTGTGCGATGGTGGGTACCTAGCATGCCTGCTGCTGTACATCTGGGGACGGCAGGTACCTAGCACACTGCAGCTTAGCATAAGAGGACCCTGACTTTGAGGTGTTCTCTGAATCCTCCAGAGCTCCTTTAAAACAGGTGTGTCTTTTGTTTGTTTGCAGTTTTCAGGCCACATCCAGCAGTGCTCAGGGCTTACTTCTGGCTCTGTGCTCAGGGACCATTTCCTGCAGTCCTCAGATCACGGGCAGTGCTGGAGAGTGAGGTAGGGTCAGCCTCATGGACGGCAAGAACCGTAACCGTAACCGTATCCATCCAGCTAAGCCAAAGTCTTAAATTTTATTTTGGGTAACAAGGCTACAGTAGTGCCAACCTTGGTGGTTTTTGCTGTATCAGATTACTACATCTTCACCAAGACCCTTCACTACTGTCCTATGTCAATTCTGGTCTGTCTCTTCTTTCTATCATCCCTCTCCCTCACTATTTGTTAATATCAGTTTTGTGCTAAAAACAAACAAAAAACCCAAAAGCCTCAAGGGTTTGCCACCCATCAAAATTGTCTGTTCTCTTGTTTTGCTTTCTTTATACCACAGATGAATAGTCATCCCCCCTGGCCCCCGCTGACATAATTCACAATCAGAATATCCCCTAGTTCTACCCAGGTTACAGGAAATTGCAAGACTTCACCTTCGAGCTATATAATAGTCTCTCGTAAGTGTGTACAACAACTTCTTTTTGGGAGGCTGCAATTGGCAATGCCCTGAGAGCCAAGTTAATCTTGGCTATGCATTCAAGAATTACTCTTGGCAGTGCTCAGAGGACCATATGGGGTGATGGGGATTGAACCTGGGTGAGTTGCATGCAAGGCTCCTTACCCACTGTACTATCTCTCCAGCCCCACCACAACTTCTTTAACCATTTATTAAATCAGTTTACTTTTATTTTTTGGTCTTTGGGCCACACCCTGCTATACTCAGGGCTTATTTCAGGCTCTGCATTCAGTAAGCTCTCCTGGCAACTCAGGGTCTATTGTGAGGTACCTTGAATTGAACCCAGGTTGGTCAAGAGTAAGACAATCACCCTACCCATTGTACATTCTCTCAGGCCCCTTAATCAATTATTTTTATGTGTCCACTTTCCCAATAATTTTCTATGAAAAAAATTTTGTGCCATTAAAATATATTCATAATGCAATCAAAACAAAAATAGACTAGTTCAAGAAAAATAATCTAGAGACACAGACATTGCTGATTCCCTGTTGCAAAAAAAAAAAAAAACTAAACCAAACAGATTTACAAAATGGCCAGTGGGCACCTCAGTGCTTTTGCACCCAGAGCTTCCAAGTAGTTTCTCTCCTACCCACCAGCCTCCTTTCCCTTCATGCCAGTTGCTGAGACGGCTTGGGGTTGCACACACTTGACTGTAGTCCTTGCACACTTGCTTGTGGTGCTCACCAAGGGATGCACATTTGGTTGCTGTGACTATGTATTTTAGTTGCTTTTGACTGTATAATTTAGTTACTTTAGTAGATAGTATACTTTATACAAAAATTGTAGATTTAGTAGATAGTTTATTTTATACTTTATATAAAATTGTATACTTTTAGTTGTGGAGCTTTACGTACTTGTGGTATGCTGGGGATGGCATACTTTGGCGTGATGCTGGGAATCTCAAATGGCATTGTCACCTTTGCATTGGGCATGTGGGAAGGTGCCAGGGATCAATCTCATGGCCTGTAAGGCAGGTGCTCTGAGTGAGATGCCCCACAACGCTCCCCAGTCGGTTTTTTAGTGTCTCACTCATACTCACGAACCTCCAGCCAAAGAACATCAGATTCCGAGGAAAGAATGAAAAACAGAATTAAAAAAAGACAACAGAAAGTAGGGACACAGAGAAAACAGATGAGGTCAGGAAATAAAAGCACTTAAAGTGATAAATAATGCTTTCAAGGAGATTAAGAGAACTGTTAGAGTTCTTAAAAAGAAATAAATAAGGCTGTTCAAAATACAAACTTGCTGAACAATGAGACCAACAAAATAATTCTTGGAAATTAAAATTATTATGGATAAAGACAATGAATATACAGCTCAAAATAAGAAATCTACAATATTTTAAAATTTAAGATACAATGAAGTGGAACAATTTGAGAAAATATAAAATCAGAGAATCATTTAAGAGATGAGCTTTGGGGGAGAGAACATAGAAAATGGTAAAAGGGGCCGGAGCGATAGCCCAGCGGGTAGGGCGTTTGCCTTGCACGCGGCTGGCTCATGCCAGCCAGGGTTCGATCCCGGCATCCCATATGGTCCCCTGAGCACCGCCAGGAGTAATTCCTGAGTGCAGAGCCAGGAGTAGCCCCTGAGCGCCGCCGGGTGTGACCCAAAAAAGCAAAAAAAAAAAAAAAAAAAAATGGTAAAAAGGCAGTGGTATAATAAAATAAAAATTAAATTAAAAAAATAAAAAGAAAATGGCAAAATGAAAATTATAACTAAAATGTGAAAATATTTTGCAACTGAAATATTCATTTTCTGCAAGCAAACCCTGAGATATGACCAACAGAGCTGAGGACCAAGGAGGCTAAGGGAGGGGTGAGGCAGAAAAGAATTGTAAAATTCTGGCAGAAAGATGGTGAACAGGTAGATTATGGTAATTCTTGCAACTGTAAAACAACATCTTCAATAGTGTTGTAAACTATGACACCTTAATGAAAATGAATTCATTAAATTTTTAAAAAATTTTTCTTTGATCAAGCCAATAAAATAAGAAAAGAAATATCTAAATGCTCCCAGAGCATATTGTCATGATACTCCAGAAAGTTACAGACAAAAAAAAATCTCAAATAGTTCCTGAGAGGATAAAAATCGGCAATATACAAATGTCAAGGAAGCAAAATGGCATTAGACATGAAGATCAACATTATTACACTTTGAGAAGTTTTAGAGAAAATGACTTCTAGCCTAGAATTCGAAGACCAGCCAAATTACCAGCTACGGAGACAAATAAAAATCACAAACCTTTGGGTCTTTTCTGTCTTCCCTGATCCATACTCAGGAAGTTCCTAGATGATTTTTTTTCCATTAAAAGAGGTGTATGAAGAGAAATAAAAAGGAAACCAAAGATTCTAGTCCCCCTTATGCAAATGAAATTCCTTTCAATCCTAGGAAGGAAATTCCTAAGATGACTGTGAGGGAAAGATACATAAGGGCTAACTGTATAACAAATCTAGAAATTCCAACCAACTTCCAGGAAGGATATACTTTAAGGAAATAAGTTGACAAGTTTCCTTGTGTGCTGTATCAAAAAAGGGTTCAATGCTAATAGTAATGTTAGAAAACTGTGCAGGTGAAAGAAATGGGAGGGAAAGAAAGAGGTATAAGAAACAAAAGTATTGTCATCATACACTATGTGGTTAGTGAGGAGCTATCCTTAGAGTTATGATGACATTAGGAAGATGGGGCAGGCAGACAGTGCTTTTTCTGCAACTTCTCTTCTGACTCACTGTTTCTCTATTGTTATACTACACCAAACTATCTTGAGGGAATAACTTTGACAATGTCAGGCATTATTTGTTAAATTTTTACTACTGAAGATTTTTATAGGTTAAGGACATTTTCAAATAATATACCCTGTATGTCTTATATAATATAATTATAATATAAAATGCTAATATGATGTAGTATATATTATATATATGCATATTATATAATATGCTTGCATATTAGGATCAAAAATTTCAGGGGAAATTGTATATTTCTTTTTTTTTGCTTTTTTGGGTCACACCCGCAATGCTCAGGGGTTACTCCTGGCTCTGCACTCAGGAATTACTCCAGGCGGTGCTCAGGGGACCATATGGGATGCTGGGGATCGAACCTGGGCTGGCACAGGCCGCCACGAGCAAGGCAAATGCCCTACCCACTGGGCTATCGCTCCGGCCCTCCGAAATGGTATATTTCTTATACTACCCCTAATTCTCTTTGTTGTCCCAATGACTGCATTGTCACATCCCTTGGTTGCAGTAGGCTATGCTACTTGCTGGTGGTCACACATGGTTTAGTTGTGGTGTGTGTACACTTCTTAGGTGTATTGTGTGGCAGATTGTACACTTTGTTGTAGTGATGGATCACAAATGGCAGTGTCACCGGGATCATACTAGCACATGGGCTATTACCAGGGATTGAATTCATGTTCTAACCTGTGCAAAGCACGTACTCTACCACTGAGCCACATCCGCAGACCCTTATTGCACTTTTTAAGGTAAACAATTGGGCTTATTTCTTTATACTTAGAGATCACTTCACTTGTATCACTTGTATTCCTGTTGATCATCAATTTGCTCGAGTCAGCACCAGTAACATCTCCATACATCCTGTCACATGCTAGAGTAGCACAAGGGCATCTGCTTGCTCCAGGAATATAAAGAGCCTCAAACCATTCCATCAGGTAATGGGAATGAGATCTATAATTGTTACTGGCATTTGGCATATCAAAAACAAGCTCAGCTCAGGCTCTGCTGTGTGGGTGGGACACTCTTGTAGTCACCTCTAATCTCAAGCATGATGAGCTGTGTGGCCACAAAGCGGCCATGCTAGATACTTAGAGATGTTTCAGATAAAATGTTGTCTGAAGTTTGAAAAAAATATTTTGAACAGTGCCAGAGAGATAGTCCAGTGGGTAAGGCACTTGCTTAGTATGCAACTGACCCAGGTTTGATCTCTAGCGCCCATATGGTCCCCCCAAGCCTACCAGGAGTGTCCCAAGCATAGCCAGGAGTAAACCTTGAGCAAAGTGGGGTGTGGACCCACCCAAAGAAAATATTTTGGCCAAATTGTTTGAAAACATATCTAATGTACTGTTTAAAATTTAACTTATTGGGGCCAGAGAGGTAGTATAGTGGGTAGGGCATTTGCCTTGCATGTGGCCACCCAGGTTCAATCCCTGGCATTCCATATGGTCCCTAAGCACTACCAGGAGTAATTCCTGAGTGAAGAGCCAGGCATATCTCCTGAGCATTGCCAGATGTGACCCCAAAAATAAAACACCAGCAACAACAAAAATTAAACTTATATGTTTTAAGACATCCTATATAGTACCAAGCATAATTAATATAATAGAGTTATCTCATGTATCAAGTGATAACAGCATATGTACTATAATTATCTAGCACCTCAACCAGAGGAATATGTTCTGAGAAATGTTGCATTAGGCACTTTGTCATCATGTGAATTTCACTACGCTAGAGCTTATTCTACTGCAGCACTGGGCTGTAAGCAGCCACCACTGTTGTATATGAAATCTGTTGATGACTGAAATATTATTCTATAGTGCCACACTGTCCATTTAGAATTTATTGATATGCTATTTATGAAAAATCCACTTTGAAACAATTACACAGAAATATTAAAAGTGTATAGCTTATGTAATAACTAATGAAAGAAAAATCATGTTCTAGCAAGCTCAACAATAAAACAGAATTTTAAGAAAATTAAAGATATAAAAGAGTATATGTAAGGACAATGAAAAAATCATGAACTTATATGTATCAAACAACACAGTCCAGAAATATATGGATAATAATGACAAATTTTACTTATTGATACAGCTCTTCTAGATAGAGATTGAGAATTCTTTTTTAAAAAAAGTACAACTTTCAATCCACAATGCTCAAAAGAAGAGAGAGAGAGAGAGGGAGAGGAGGAGAGAGAGAAAGAGAGAGAGAGACAGAAAAGCAAAAGTGCCTGCCATAGAGGCAGGTAGGCGGGAGGAGGAAAAACTGGGGACATTGGTGGTGGGAAATGGGCACTGGTAGAGGGATGGGTGCTTGAACTCTGTATGACTGAAACCCAATCATGAACAGCTTTGTATTGTCTATTTCATGGTAATATAATAAAATTAAAAATAAAAACCAAAGAGTACAACTGGGACCAGAGCGAAAGCACATCAGGTAGGGCATTTGCCTTGCAAACGGCCGACCTGGGGTTAGATCCCTGGCACCCACTATGGTCCTCCAAGCACCACCAGGAGTAATTCCTGAGTGCTGAGCCAAGAGTAACCCCTGAGCTCACCAGGTAGGACACGAAAAAGAAAAAAAAAGAGTACAAGAGTAAAACTGTAAGAAATTTGAACATTGCATTAAAACCATATCTACAATCTTGAACAAATGAGAAGTGTTAACATGTAAGTGTTCATCTTTTTCTACATAATCTAGCATAAAGCCACTCCACTAAAAACTTAAGTTAATTGCATTACTTTATTGCTATTACTGTCATTATTTTGACAAAAATGAACCAGTTAATACTTTTTAGCTTTCTGTCAGAAAGTTTTTAAAAAGTTTGTGTGTACCATTATCAAAACATCCTGGAATTTACTCAATTAATTTTTACAGCTATGACTTTCTGCATCATTTCCATAAAATATTTGACTCTTTAATTCTGCTTTTCATCTTCTCTTGTGTCTTTTCTGCCCCTGTCTCCTAATCATTCTCATACTCAGGCCCTTTCCTATATGGTCCTAAGAGACTTATAAATATTTACAAATTGCTCCTGTCTTTCTCAATGAAGAAAACACATAAACAGTATTTCTATTTATTCACTAGCTATTCACTCTATATGCAAATGGTAATGGTTTTGCCTGGTCATCTTGATGGCATTTGTTACTAAATCTTTTATAAATACTAACGGTACATTTTTTCACGCTGCCCCAAGTGAAACAAATTCTCTCTATATACCAGAAGGCCAAACCCAGTGACACATGTTTGCTTTATCAACCTCTGTAAAAAGTCTAGTGGTAATTTATATTGATTACATAATAAGAAACTCCATCCCTGGTACAACATGTTCTTTCAGCTGCAGAACCACACCTGTAGAAAGGCTAACTCACATCTGGTTCCATAAATCTGCTCTTTCTGATCCTCCGGAGGGATACTTTCATGTAAACTATATAGCTACATGTGGAACGGAAAGACCAAAGCAGATGGCTAAACCTAGTAACCATTTCCACCCCAAGCTCTTACTTCTTTCCCCTGATTTTGAGGTCTTCTTATTAGAACCAATTCAACCATTCCCTATTTCTTTGAGCAGCTTTGACTCACATAGATAACTAGTTCAAAGTGCTGTTATTGATATTACAGTTATTAGGTTTTATTTATCTTTTAAAACTTTATTTTAGTCATATGAGATATAAAGAAGCATTAGTGAGGGAATCACAGATGACCAAAAGCAACAGAATCTGAGAACTGATAGGTAGAATTGACCTACCATGGTGGGGAGAAACTTTGGGCATTGAGGGGGAACCTTTGAGACAATGGTGGAGGTAAATCTACACTCTGGTGGGGTTGTGGTATTGGAACTTAGTACAGAGAATTAAACAGAAACTTCCTCAAAGTAGACACACTAATAGTTAAAAAAAATATGAAAAAAATGCTCTGCAGCACTGACCATCAGGGAAATGCAAATCAAAATGATAACGAGATATTATCTCACACCAGTGAGACTGGCACACATCACAAAGATTGAAAACTACCAGTGCTGTAGTGGATGTGGGAGGGAAAGTCGCTCCCATCCACTGCTAATGGGAATGTCAACTGTTCCAGTATTTTCAGAATACAATACAGACACTTCTCACAAAAATAGGAATTGAGTCTCTCTCTGTGAGCCAGTTGTTCAACTTCTTGGTATCTACCTCAAGGATCCCAAAATCATATTCAGAAAATACATGTACGCTTTGATGTTCATTCCAACGCTATTCACAAGAGGTTTTTTTTTTTTCATTTTGGGTCACACCGGCGATGCTCAAGGTTACTCCTGGCTCTGCACTCAGGAATTACTCCTGGCAGTGCTCGGGGTACCATAAGGGATGCCGGGATCGAACCTGGGTCGGCTGCGTACAAGAGAAGGTCTTAAAGAGTAACTGTGATCAACAATACTTATTTATAAGTGAATTCCTCCAGTTAAGTTTTTGATATGAAGATACCAAAGAAGATGCATGTCTTTACAAATATGTTTTTCCACCTTTTTAAAAAAATTTTTCATTGCATATGTGTTAAATTAGATCTCTACATAAAATCAACTTTAAAAGCAAACCAACCATCATAAATCAAATGATTGCTTACCTTAAAGATAACTCCTCTGTAATTACTATTTAAATTTAATTTAGTCATTCTTCCCATCCTGTTTATAATGATTTGATTTGTCAGTAGAAGCACAATATTAGGAGATAACCTTGACAGAAAGATGGTAACTTTATGAAGGAAAGTTAGAAAACTATAAATCCAGATGTTAGAGACCATATCTAGTCAAACTCTTTTTTTTTATGGGGAGGGGGAACATTCAATGGTGTTTGGAGGTGGGACAACTACTCCTAGCTATGTGCTCGTGTTTTCTCCTGGTGGTACTTTTGGGACTGTGTGGTACTGAGGATTAAACCTGGGCCTTCAGTATGCAAAGTATATACTCAGTCCCTTAGGTTGTCCCTCTAGCCTTAGTATAACCTCTTATGACAAGAATGGGTGTCCCCTAAGGCTGATATCATTAAGTTGCTGCTCAAAGGAGGAAATTCAATTAAACAGATTCTTTCTACTATTGTCTGCTGACAACTATATTCAAGTAAAATTTGGAAACCTAGTATATAAAAGGCTGTTGTTCAGATGATATCTATAAACTAAAGTTCTCCATTATTCATTTGATAGCAGGTGATTGTTTATCTATGAATTAGGGTGCTATAACTGGTCCAAACCAATTTCGAGCTTTGGGGGACATGAATCAGATCTCTTATTCCTTTTTGGTGTTAGAACTGTCACAAGTAACTATTGTGTCAGGCAACTTCAGAGCAGAGTGTCAGTAGTAGAGCGGTCAGTTAAATCATTTCACCCTAATACCCCAGATCAGCAGATTAGGAGTGGGAGATTCAGGGAGACTAGGATGGGAAATTCATCTTCGTGTTTCAGATGACGAGCATCAGTCACTGCAGATGTTGGTTTCCAGCATCCAGCAGCAGGGTGAAGCAGGCTCAGCAATCGGCCAGTGGTCTCCAGGGAACCAAATCAGAGACCAAAGAGAACCAGGGTATTTCAGGAGACAAGCTCTTAGTGTTGCTGGCTTGGAGAGGAAATAGTCAAGAGAAGAGTTTGCTGATGCAATCCCCACTTGTCCACCATTAGCACCATAGTGTGCATATTTCATCTTACCATATTAAAAACTATTCTTTTAAGGAGGTTTATTTTATTTTTTGTTTTTTGGGGTCACACCCTACAATGCTCAGGGGGTTACTCCTGGCTCTGCATTCAGGAAATACTCTTGGCAGTGCTCAGGGGACCATATGGGATGCCAGAGATTGAAACCAGGTTGACCACGTGCAAGGCAAACACCCTACCCAATGTGCTGTCATTCCTGCCACAAGGAGCTTTAAAGATAAAAGACATTAATTTAGAAAGAGAGAGAGACCCAAAAATATGCTGTTTCTTTAATGATCTTGACATTATTTTACAAGTTGTAGAAAATGTGCAGTGTTCATATTAGAGGAACTGGGTGTGGGGCAAGTGTGAACATTGTAGTATTCTTGTAACTTTTGTAAATCTAAAAACAATGCTGAAATAAAAATTTATTTAAAGATACTAAGAATAAACAATCTGGCCCACCCAAAAGCTTGTGCAAGCTTGGCCCAAGCACAATTGCTAGGATCAACAACACCCCTTTCCTCCTCCTCTTCCTCCTGAGCATTTTAAACCTTTAATGTGTTTGGCTATAGATATTATAATCACAGAGATTATAAAGCACAGCCCTTTCATATATGTGATCTCAGGTGTTAGAAATTTAAATGCTGACAAAAGACAATTGTGCATGTGAGAATGACAAAGTTCTAAGATCTGCCAATGCTCACTTTGTACTATGGTTTCAGATTAAGTGTTTAAAAACACTTTTCTGGAAACTGGGGAGAGGGTTCAAAAGACTGGTGTATATGTCTGGCATGTGGAAGCCTTGAGTTCTAACTCCAAAAATGCCTGGCCTCTAGTCAATGAATATTGTCAGAATGGCCCCCATTATTTCTGACAATACTTTTTTTTATTCCTTAAAAGAAAAAGTTCAAATTGGGTGGAAATCTGTCTTAGCCATCCTTCTTTTCAGCAACTTGGAATTTCAGATGGTTTCCAGACAAATTGTCAATATGGTTTTTTAAAGGCAAAAATGGAAAGGAATATACTTGCCCCAGAATTTTTTTCAAAAAGAAGAAAAGGCTGGAGCCAGAGCTGAGGCACACCCCAGCTGACTGTCGAAGCACGGCATAATTATGGGAAGCCTCAGATTCTGACCTTGAATCCGGAGCATTTCCTTTAGGAATATAGGACTTACATCTTCCAAAAACAAAACCAAAAACCAAAAAATCCAAATCAGCAAGTCTTTTGAAGGAAAAAAGAAACCATGTCTTTCTAAATTTTTTTAATTTATTGTAGTTTTAGGAAACATGGTTACAATAATGTTAAAGTTTATGGGTTTGATAGACAAAGTTATTGCACCCAACCACCACCAAACTGCAGAAGATCCCCCTACCACTGTTTAAAAAACATTCTGCTGGAGGGGCCTGGAGAATTAGTACAAGCGTTAAAGTTCTTGCTTTGCATGAGACTAATCCAGGTTCTAATCTTCCAGTATTACATATGGTCCCCATCAGGGCTCCACCATTAGGGATCAGTCCTGAGCACAGAGCCAGGAATAGTTCCTGAACATCATTGGGTAAGGACTAAAAAACAGAGAGAGAGAAAGAGAGAGAGTGAGAGAGAAAGAGAGAGAGTGAAAGAGAGAGAACTTATGGTACAACTATTCCATTACTGCATCCTCACAACCTAAGTGCCAAAATCCTCTGATCATTACTCAAGCTCCCTCTATCTCAGCCCTCAAGCACTATCAGACTACAGTTCTATTGATCAAATTTCATGAAAAGCAAGACTTAAAGACACACAACACCTAAATTTGCTTTTACATTAAAAATCCCAGTGCTTCCTATCTGGGTAAAAAGAGAAGACACAAAGTTATTGTCACCCAGGGGGATCCGCTTGTAAAGGACCTTTCTATTAGACCAGTCCCCAGATAGGAGGTCTTCCCAAATCCAAGAAGCAAGATATCAGAAACTTAAGCCTCATACCAATGCTTTCAGGAGAAAAAACTGAAACTACTCCCAGTGGAAAGAGCAATTGTTTATATTTTAACAGAATATCTAATAGCAGAAACGTTAAAATAAAAAAAAAACACTCACAAACTCCTCCCTTCTCACTTCCTATTTATATCAACAAGGGAGGAGCTGCAGTTCCAGACTGGTTGATGGAATCACTCTGTCCAGTGAGGCGAAAAGAGACAGATATTTCTACTCTAGTCATTCCAGCCATGGAAAGACTAGAATATATATTTATACATATATTTATATATGTATATATAATAAACTATATAAAATAAACAGATTATATAATAAACATATATATTTATGTGTACATATATACATCACTAGATATCCCATTGTTCATCGATTTCCTCTAGCAGGCACCAGTAACATTTCCATTTGACCCTATCACATGCCAGTGTAGCCCAATGGCATCTGGTTGTTTCAGGAATACAAAGAGCCTCAAACCAATCGTTCATGGTCTTGACGAAGAAGTCTGACCATCTTGTAGGTGGGTGGCCACGTGATCTTTTGACGTCCTGTGGGATCCAGTCAGTAAGGCTCTAATCCAGCGGTCATCTCCAAATCGCATTACATGTCCAGCCCATCTGATTTTCGATGCCTAGGTATATATATATATATATATATATATATATATATATATATATATATATATATACACACATACACATACACATACATATATATATATATATATATATATACACATATACTCCAGAGTAGGTTTTAAAATTTTTAATTTTTCCTTTTTGTTATCATCAGTCTTTTTTAAAAAGACAGAATTAAGGGAACAATATCTATTGTCATAGTTAAAACAGATGATTGCCCAGAAGAGTAGGTTTTTGTCTATATCCATCAAAATGGGAGAAAATATAGAATCAAACAAGAAGAGGAGAATGGATAGCAAAAGAGAAAGAATAGATGGAGAAATGGAAGAGACAGGGAGGGAGAGAAGAAAGAAATAACCTTAACAGAATTCTTATTTTCTTTCATAAAGTATCTTCCTTCATTAATTTCCCTTTTATTAATTAGTGTACTTGAAAGAGGACACAGAATAAGAATTATGATCTAACCCTACACCAAGTCAAAAAGGATTGAACCAGCTTTTCCCAGCTGACAAGGCTATACTATCAAGCATTCCTGACACCTACAGGTCTGTTTCTAGGCATTTGCAAGAAGACACTTCAGCCTTTCCTTGCATGTCCCAAATAGATAACTGAAGGGATTTTTTCAGAAGGAACCATAAGTTGCAGATGAAGAGTCATAGAAGAACTGCATTTGAAAGAAGCTTAAGTAAATGTTCACTCAGTCTCCTGATCTAAATGTTTATTTCTGTGAATGCTAAACTCAGAGCAGCCTTTTTCTTTTTTTAAAGCCTTTGGAATAGACCACTTTAGGAGCAAAAACAATCCAGGTGACTGACATTCTCGGGAATATAGTCTAGTTCATTTTAACCGTCATTTTCATATTATCTTTTTTTCAGGCCATGGATTTTCAAGCGTAAGTGAACAGTGCATACTTGGAGAACACAGGACCTGTGGCATTCCAGACACAGACACAGAACATATCCACAGGACAGTACTTGGAATGGCTGCTTATGTTGTTTAGATTGCCCGAGACTCTAAGCAGAGGTACTGAACTGTTGGTCACTCTGATTAGGGCTTATCTGAGATCCAAAGCAGCTTGAAATATTTGAAGACAATGGTGGTTTTGTGTATGTATGTGTGTGTATGTGTGTGTGTGCATATGTTAAGAAATAGAGAATCTGTCCTGTATGTAGCGTGGCAGACAGACTGGCCTCCCTGAGAGGCAGAGAAGCTTACATCTAATTAAGAGATGTAGGGAGAAGAGGAAATAGTGTGACAAGACCCAGAGATGGAGAGAGAGAGAGAGAACAGAAGAGAGAAAAGGAAAACAGAAAACAATTGCCGTGACAAAAAAGGCACTAAGGTTTATGGGTAGAAACAAAGAATTAGAATATCAAAGGAGTTACGGTACAGGAAAGCAGGGAAGGCAGAAATTGACAGTCCCAGTGGGCTCACTGTCTCTCGCTGGTTGAAGGGTGCCTGGGTCCCTCACCCTTTTTAGAATTGTCATTTTAGGGGAAACTACTCATGATTCCTCTGTCCCCTCTTAAAGGCATCCTGGATTGGAAAATAAGCAAGACAGTTTGTCTCCCTACACACAACCCCTGGCAGAAGTGGACAATGAACACCCAGAAGAGTTTGAAGGGGCAAAGGGAATAATGACTTAAGAAGCGAGGGTTACAAGGATAGCTAAAGCAATCCTTGGGAAAAAAGAAGACGGGAGGCATCACCTTTCCCACTTCAAACTGTACTACAAGGCAGTAGTAATTAAAACAGCGTGGTATCGGAATAAAAACAGACCTGTGGACCTATGGAATAGAATTGAGTATCCTGACACTCAACCTCAAACACATGATCATTTAATCTTTGATAAAGGTGCAAAGAGTCTAAAATGGAGTAAGGAAAGCCTCTTCAACAAGTGGTGATGGGAAAACTGGGCAGCGACAGGTAAAAAATGAATTTGGACCTGTGTCTAACACCATGCACAAAAAATCAGATCAAAATGGATTAAAGATCTCAATATCAGACTTGAATCCATAAAAGTACATTGAAGAAAATATAGGAAAAACCCTCCATGACATTGAAGCTAAAGGCATCTTCAAAGGTGAAACATCACTAACAAAGCAACTAGAAGAAAAGATAAACATATGGGACTACATGAAACTAAAAAGCTTCTGCACCTCAAAAGAAACAGTGACTAAGATACAAAGGCAATCCACAGAACGGGAAAGAATATTCACCCAATACCCATCTGATAAGGGGTTAATATCCAGGATCTATAAGGCACTGGTAGAACTTTACAAGAAGAAAACAAACAACCCCATCAAAAAAAATGGGGAGAAGAAATGAACAGAAACTTCAGCAAGGGAAGAAATTCGAATAGCCAAGAAACATATGAAAAAATGCTCATCATCACTAATCATCAGAGAGATGCAAATCAAAACAACAATGAGATATCCTTTTTACACCACAGAGACTGGCACATATTCAAAAGAGCAAGAACAACAAGTGCAGACATGGATGTGGGGAAAAGGGGACACTCATCCATTGTTGGTGGGAATGCTGGCTGGTACAACCTTTCTGGAAAACAATATGGACATTCCTCCAAAGACTAGAAATTGAACTCCCATTTGATCCAGCCATACCACTCCTGGGAATATACTCTGGGAAACCAAAATTACGCAGCAGAAACACCATCCCTACTTTTATGTTCATAGCAGCATTATTCACAATAGCCAGAATCTGGAAACAACCAGAGTGCCCCAGAATCGATGACTGGATAAAGAAGCTTTGGTACATCTACACAATGGAATACTATGCAGCTGTTAGGAAAAATGAAGTCATAAAATTTGCCTATAAATGGGTGGACATGGAGAAGATTATGTTGAGTGAAATTAGCCAGAAGGAGAGAGAGACAGACACAGAATGACTGCATTTATTTGCATAACATAAATATATATGTACATATTATGATACCAATATCCAAGGCCAAGTGAAACATATATCATGAGGGTCTTGTCAAAGGTGGATATTATCACAAACCTGTGGGAGTGTGAGGCTAGGTAAGACAGAAAATGGAACAGTGTGCTAACAATTGTCGAAAAGTACTAATACCAACCTAGAACTGAGCATTAAATACAGGCAAAAAGATACACATGACAACCCTTTAATGTATGCTCTGTAATCCATAGTCTGGAAGGGAAGGAAAAGAGAAAGAGAGAGAGAAGGAAAGAAATAAAGAACCTGCCATGGAGGTGGGCTGGGGGGAGGGAGGAGGGAACCGGGAAGTTGGTGGTGGGAGATGGGCACTGGTGGAGGGATGGGTGCTGGAACACTGTATGACCAAAACCCAAATATGAACTTTTTAATTGGATATCTTTGTAATTGTATATCTCACAGTGGGATAATAAAATACTTAAAAAAAAAAAAAGAAACGAGGGTTAAAGGAGACAAATTACAAACAGTGCCTGGCACCCACAAGCTTAACATGGTTCAAGGTAAGAGTTCCATGGTCAGCAAAGTGGTAAATGTAAAGGATGGAAGAAGCAGAAAGGGGGAAAAAAAAGCCAACACAAAGGACAGGAGACGAAATGATTCAGACCACAAATATGTGTGGGCTTCTAGCATTTCCCCTGTGTGGGGATGAGTGACTGTGATTAGCAAGAATGAAAATGCCTGAGCTCCTCCTCACCCTTCACCCTCGTGCAGCATTCACTCAGGGGCTGAGTCCCTGCTTTGTGACTGTGAACTGGGACCCCTTTCCCCCAGCTGGCGGCTCTGAACTGCTCACCTCCTCCAGCCTGGCCCCACCCCCTCCTCGTGGCCACATACCAGACTGTCTGCCACCAGTTTCACTGGCTGCCATGGATTGGCCACAGCCTGCGAGGCTGCTCCTCAGTGCGTCATTTCAGAGACCTCTTTTGACTCTTCTCTGGATCAGAATTTTGTGTTGCGAAAGCCTGGGAGTCCAAGTCAAGGGCAAGTTCAAAAGGCCAAGGGATTTCTAGCAAAGCATGCCCTAGCCTCATGATGAAATGCCACCAGCAACAGAATTCTGGGTCCTTCCAGTTTCAGCAGGAGGCTGTAGGGACTTCTACCACCATTTTTTTTATTCTCCCCTTTTTTTGTTTATTTGTGTATTTTGGTGTGTTTGTGGTGGTTGTAAGTGAACTCAGAGGCTAGGCAGGTCGTATTTTTTGCCCCTGAGTGACAAAAAAAAATAGGGACCCTTGGTCCTATTTTTCATGTTTTTTTAATTAATTCCTTGGTTGTTCATTGGGTTATGAATAGTGAAATTTCAGGTGTTTAACTTCATAGATTCTCTATGAGTTTTATTCATGGCATCCTCCAAAACCTTTAGTCACCGAACACTCCTTTAATTTCTTTTTTTTTCTTTTTAATTTTTTTTTTAATTTTTTTGTTTTTACAATTACAAAGATATACAATTAAAAAGTTCATATTTGGGTTTTGGCCATACAGTGTTCCAGCACCCATCCCCTCCACCAGTGCCCATCTCCCACCACCAACGTCCCGGTTCCCTTCCCCCCTCCCCAGCCCTCCTCCATGGCAGGTTCTTTATTTCTTTCCCTTTCTCTCTCTTTCTCTTTTCCTTCCCTTCCAGACTATGGATTACAGAACATACATTAAAGGGTTGTCATGTGTATCTTTTTGCCTCTATTTAATGCTCAGTTCTAGGTTGGTATTAGTACCCTTGACAATTGTTAGCACACTGATCCATTTTCTGTCTTACCTAGCCTCTGACTCCCATACATTTGTCTACCACCATTTTGAAAGAAACCTTCACATAGGTTCAACTATGTCTCTCAAAATCCTTAGCACCAGAGGGTTTTTTAGGGGTGGAGCAGGGAAGGGGGTTGGTTACTTTGTGGTGCTCAGGGCTTACTTGAGTCTCTGGACTCAGCATCACTGTTAGAGGTGCTAATGAACCATAAACTGAGTTAGGGTGGAACTACAATTGGCTGCATGCAAGGCAAGGTCCTTACTCTTGTACCATCTCTCTAACTCCTCTCTCAAAATTCTTTTAAAAAAATTTTTTTTTTGGTATTTGGGTCACGTTGGCAATGTTCAGAGCTTACTCGTGGCTCTGCACTCAGAAATCACTCCTGACATTGTTCAGAGGACCATATGGGATGCAGGGATCGAACCTGGGTCAACTATGTGCAAGGCAAATGCCCTACCCACTATACTATCTCTCTGGGCCCTCTCTCAAGATTCTTATGTTGCAAATCCTACCTAACAGGCCTCTAGAATGTGACTTTATTTGGAAAATGGGTATTGACAGTTAAAAGACTGGTGTCCACATGACAGCCCTTTAATGTATGTTCTGTAATCCATAGTCTGGAGGGGAAGGAAAAGAGAAAGAGAGAGAAAGGGAAAGAAATAAAGAACCTGCCATGGAGGAGGGCTGGGGGAGGGGGAGGGAACCAGGGACGTTGGTGGTGGGAGATGGGCACTGGTGGCGGGATGGGTGCTGGAACACTGTATGGCCAAAACCCAAATATGAACTTTTTAATTGTATATCTTTGTAATTGTAAAAATAAAAAAATTTTAAAAATCCAATATAAAATTAACTTACATGATTCAAAATTCTAAAATTATTACTATGTTTTGTATATTTTACCAAACTGAAAATAAATCAGGCATCGGGAATATGAAAAAAAAAGACTGGGGTCCAGACTTAGATCAAAATACCTGGCCAAGGTCTATGTCATTGAACATGAAAACTGCCATTTACAAGTCAAGGAAATAGACCTGAACTTATGGTTTCTTCAAAGTATTCTGAAGGAAACCACCCTCGGGTATCTTGATTTTAGTCTCCCAGCCTCCTCTACTACTGTTTAACCACCTCACTTGCATTTCTTTGGTAGAGCAACTCTGGGGAACAAATATCCTCAGATAGAAGATGCCCAAAGATGGGAGTTAGAAGACACCCAGTTCATTTTGTTTCATATCCATGAGAGGACTAAGTAAAACTTCCTAGGATTTCTCCAAGAGGGGCATTCCTCACAGCAAGGGCAGGCTGGCCAAGTTGGAGCCATATAACTTCATCTGCTCTGGCCTCATTTTCTCCTCCATGGTCACTGAACTTGGGATTCTAAAATTGTCACTGTTGCTGATTATGAAGGCAAAGAGTCATAATATAATTGTTCTGAGTTTGGAGGTGGGGAATAAAACTTAAAATACAAAGCTTTAGTGATGAACACTCTAGCTGAGTTTGGCTGGCAAGGGAGTGTGTGTGTGTGTGTGTGTGTGTGTGTGTGTGTGTGTGTGTGTGTGTGTGTGTGACATCCTGAATTCTTTAGCCAACCACTTCAGAGGTGATGTCCTTGGTGCCCAACCTTTCCATAATCTGCATAATCTGCTCTGCCTTGATGTTTTACATGTGCAACTTTGATAGACTCAAACACTGGAACAGTGGGATAGATTTAGACAAAGAATTTAATCCTTCGATACTGAATTCCAGAATATTGTTCCCTTGAGTCAGGGGTGGGTGAGGGTGAAGCCTGCTTGTTAAACTACTTCTGCTACCAGGAAAGGAAAACACTGAAGTATTTCTGCAGGCTGCTGCCACTTTTTTTAACTGCTGTAGGCCTAGATTTTCATCTTGTCTCTCACTTTGAATCATCCCCTGGCTAGTAGTGAAAGAAGCGGTGTTTAGCCTGTTGCCTTATATGGCAGGGAATGACACGGAGCTTGTCTCTGGAAGTGCTGTGTGGCTCTCTGACAAATGATAATGATTGGTTATATGATCCTTGGGCCCTGGCTTCTGTGGCTTTCCTCAGAGATACACAGAGCAGGCGGCTGTAGCCAGCAGAGCTCTCACACCAGAACTACCACTCACCTCTTGGATGATGTTGGGCAAGTGGCTACGTTGACTTGGCAGCCCCCTAACAGCCACACAGAGCCAGCAAGGGAGCTGAGTGGGTGGGGGGGCAAGCAGGTAAGCTCATGCTCTCAATCTTCTGGCACTACCAGGGTTCTAAACATGAACAGCTCGTCTATTCACTTTCTCTTCCAAGTTCAGTTCTTTTTCTCTAGATAGGTCTTTTTTAATGGTTTTTGGGCCACACCCAGCAGTGTTCAGGGACTTACTCCTGGCTCTGGGCATAGAGATCATGCCCTATGGTATTAGAAGATCATATGAAGTTCTAGGCATCAGAACCAGGTCAGCTAGATACAAGGCCAGTGCCCTACGACGCCCCTGTACTGTGGTTCTTGTCCCTCCAAATGTCTTCCCTCTCCTGAATCTCCCCTCTCCTCCTCCATTTCTCTTTCTTCCTTTTCCTTTCTCTCACTTACCTTCCTTCGTTCCTTTGTTCCTTCATTCCTTCCTTGTTGCTTCTCTCTTCCCCCTTATCACCACATTTCCTTCCTTTCTTCCATTATTTCCTCTTCCCTTCACTCCCTTCCTTTTCTCACCTTTCCCTCTCTCCTTTCTTCCACTCCCTTTCTATATTTCCTCTTCCTTCCTCTCTTCTCTCTTTTCCTCTCTCTTTTCTCCCTCCTTCTCTCATTCTAGGTCTGAAAAATTGAAAATGTGGCCAGGGAGACACCTCAAAGGGCTGAAGCCTATGTTTTACTTGCAGGAGCCCCAGGCTCAATCCCCAACATCCCAGCACATGGTCCCTCCATTCATTGCTTGGTGTGGCTTTCCCCCCAAACAAAATAAAACAAAACACTGAAAACCTACAATACAACTTGGCCTCGGGAATAATAAAACTCTTTGACCTACCAAATGAAGATGATTTGGAATACTATGGCAGCACTGTGGTAAAGGGAGGGGAGAAAAATTTGGGTTTCAAAGTGATAATAGGGTATCTGTTTTGCCAGCGGCCATGGAGCTCTAGCTAGGTTCATGTAGGCCTGAAAGGGTATTTCCTGTAACTGGGCTCTGCTAGCTCTGATTCGTCTTCCTGGAGGCTCTAACCTGAAAGCATCAGCGATTTTCTCTGCAGCTACATGAGTGCTGGAGAGTAGGCTGCCTGGAGAATGTGCAACCAACAACGGGAGCACAGGGAGCCTCAGAAGTTCTCTCGTAAATGACTGCATTTATTTGCATGGCATAAATATATATGTACATATTATGATACCAATATCCAAGGTCAAGTGAAACATATATCAGGAGGTCTTGTCAAAGGTGGAGATTATCACAAACGTGTGGGAGTCAGAGTTTAGGTAAGACAGAAAATGGAACAGGGGGCTAACAATAGTCGAGGGTACTAATGCCAACCTAGAACTGAGCATTAAATAGAGGCAAAAGGATACAAATGACAACCTTTTAATGTATGTTCTGTAATCCATAGTCTGGAAGGGAAGGAAAAGAGAAAGAGAGAGAAAGGGAAAGAAATAAAGAACCTGCCATGGAGCAGGGCTGGGGAAGGGGGAGGGAACCGGGGATGTTGGTGGTGGGAGATGGGCACTGGTGGAGGGACGGGTGCTGAAACACTGTATGACCAAAACCCAAACATGAACTTTTTAATTGTATATCTTTTTTATTTGTATATCTCACGGTGGTATAATAAAATACTTAAAAAAAAAAAAAAGAAGTTCTCTGTAGACCTTCCTTAGAAGGAAGTAGAAGAGACTTCCTTCCTTAGAAGGAATCCTTCTGCAAACAATTTAGAAGTACTGTTCTTTATCCATTTGAAGAACCTGGGCCCTACGAAAGCAGGATGAGAACGCTATTCGGGTCTCCCAAAGAGGAATTGAAAGAGCTATGCTTGGAATATCACGCCTAATTCAAGTGAGAGAAGGAATCCGGAGTTCCAACCTCCGTCGCTATTCCAGAGTAAGGGATGCTGTCTCGTTTGCCAAGGCATGAAAACCAGATGGGCTGGACATGTAATGCGATTTGGAGATGACTGCTGGACTAGAGCCGTTACTGACTGGATCCCACGGGATGTCAAAAGATCATGTGGCCGCCCACCTACAAGATGGTCAGACTTGTTTGTCAAGACCCTGAATGAACGGGTTGAGGCTCTTTGTATTCTTGAAGCAAGCAGATGCCATTGGGCTACACTGGCACGTGATAGGGTCAAATGGAAATGTTACTGGTGCCCACTTGAGCAAATCGATGAATAACGGGATATCAAGTGATCAAGAGATCAAGTGATCCATTTGAAAACTGTAAGATGAATTTGGGGTGATATAGGATTGTTTTATAGGGGGAAGAAACAAGTTTGAAAATGATAAATTTAGGGTCAGAAAGATAGCACAGTAGGTAGGATACTTGCCTTGCACACAGTCAATTCAGATTCGATCCCTAGCACCACATACGGTCTCTGCAAATCTGCCAGAAGTGATCCCTGAGTGCAGAGCCAGGAGTAAGACCTGAGCACTGCCAGGTGTGACCCAAAAGGAAGAAAAAGACAAACTTGAAATTCAAACTCAAGTCATTCCATCCTGATTCCAAAGTCGGTTCCTAGTGGGTCACTCCTCTCCTCCTGAACACACACACAGGGTCTCCATCCAATATATTAGTGGACATCATGGTGGTAGAAGAAAGGCCTGCAGGTGACGGAGACCAATTGACCAGGTCCTGGACTCTTCCTAGCGTTGTTAGCTTAAATGAGTTACTTACCTAATTTTAAGATTCCTCATTTCCCCTCCTTTGTCTATTTAATTGTGAAAGGGATCATTTTTTTTTTCTGATTAGCTTTTTTTAATATAACAAAGATGTATTTTAAGTACTCAGTGATGAAATAATTAGAGAAACTGGTGAGCCCAAAATATGAATGCTGGCTTTAGTAAGTCAGAAGCAATTATGAGCATTAATTCCTTTACACATTTGAACTTGCATATTCAGCATCAGCTCTGTGGGGAAGGCACTGTTTTCGGCTAAAGTTACAGAAATGAAAAGCCCAGATGAGTTCCCTGATGTCTCATGATGTTTTACTATTCTAGGGTAATGGGAAGTAAATAAAGACACAATGGTAAGTGTAAATTATAAATATGTGTTCAACTCAATAGAGGTATTCCCACTGTGTAGAAGCTAATTTTACCATCTCTTTACCCTCAGTTAGAGATGTTTCTTAATAGTTGACAGAGCTTTCTTTCCAGAGGAGGAGTCAGTTCTAGCATTTGCTAATATTTGTGGAATAATCTCTATCATGGTTAATTTCAGATTTCCAAAATGACATTAATGAATGAAAAATTGGAACAAACACTTCGATTGCTTGTATAACATTTTCTGCTACGGCTATGAAAGATGTAACTAATCTCAAGAGTACAGATAATAGTAAAGCAACAACAATATTTGGAAAGGTTGAATTTTGAATATTATTACTTGATGTTAAATGTGATTTATTTAAGGATAAACATTTAAATTTTAATTTTTAATAATGGGCATGTTTAGTAATGGGTTCTAAAAATCTTAATACTAAAATAATTGGTTTGTGGAGCTGCTCTGTGAGCTAGTGTCATACACTGATGTTTCGGTACAGTTTCAAATGGAAAAAGACACTGAGCTGGCGGTATCAGTAGACAGATATGAATCCTACTTCCTTTTAGAAGTTCTTCTCTAGCAAGTCCTGCTTTCATGGACATAAAGGAAGTACAGCTGGGTAAACCAATGGATTCGGCACAAATATAGTAAGAATTCTGACATCTTATTGGATCAGGTCCCTCAGGCAGACAATTTTAGTTCTGCAATCCTCAGTGAATATAATTTATGAACATGATACTCTAAATATGATAGATTCTTCTACCCAACTCAGAGAAGGCAACTCCTTTTTTTCCTGGGTAGAAGGTGAAGTTTGAGCCACACCTAATTGTACTCAAGGCTCCTACCTCTGTGTTCAGGGGTCACTCCTGACTGTGTGTGGGGGACTATATGTTGTGCCAAAGATCAAATTGGGACTGAACAGAGCAATAGAAGCTCTGTTCTATTGCCTCAGCTCCAGAGGAGGTAACATTTTTTTGTTTTAAAAATATCTTTAGGTACTGTGGATTTACAGTCCTGTTGATTATGGCTTCATAGGAAGTAACTCTTATTAAAGACACTAAGAAGTATATTTTCTGTCCTACAAAAGCAAATTTCTTCCCTTTGCCATACAGCCCAGTCCTCTTGTCTGTTATGGATCACAAGTGTGCCAGTGTCCTCCGCTTTTCCCTGGCCAAAAGCATCTAAGATGACATAGAGGGTGAAGAAGGAAGCTTCATTCTCTTCTCACTTGGGATTTGAACATTCCTTACCACTGAGTGGAGAACAGAGAAAAATAATCTTCTGTTCCTGGTGAGTTAAATATCTAAAGCAAGTAATCTTCAGAACATCTTAGGGACAGAAACACTTAAAAGAGAATTTTTTCCTTCATTCAATCCTGCCCCCACCCTAAATTTTACTTTGCAACGGTGGTTGGAACAGGAAGTGGAAATACCATGAGAAATTTTATTCTTGCCACATTTCCAATGCTGTACAAAAAGCAAATGCTGGGAATCTCATTAGAAAGCTTGACCTTACAGAGTTGATTGCTTTGTGCTCAAACTAAAAGAATATGGGAGGATGAGGTATTTTCAGATGAGAATTCTAGCTTTTATGAAGAGTCACAGGTAAAATTGCTTATTTGAAATGCACACTATAACTTTCAGAAATTGTTCAATTATTCAAAACAGAACAAATTGGCTTCTGAGCACTAAGTATATGTAGTTAGTACTCTCTCTCACTTTCTTTCTCTCTCTCTCTCTCTCTTTCTCTAGTATATATAGCCACAAACAATATATGTTTGAAATCTACTGGGTGAAAAAAACACAGGTTCAAAATTTACTGTATTTTTTTAAAAAAAAGTTACTATTGCTCTAATAAATCCTTTAAATAAATTAAATAAACTAAGTAACTCTGTGCGCCTTATATCTGTTGTTTCAGCATAAATGTACAGAACCGTGTCTGAGCCAGAATGTTTTAGCAGAATCACTAGGAAGTTATTTACTGGCTACAGATGCTGGACCTCTCCAGAGCTACTGAATCAGACTCTACAATGGATGGGTCTTGGGTATACATATTTGAAAAAGCAAACTCTATAGTTGACTCTCTGAGAATCAAATGAGACTCTGAGTAAGATCTACTGGATGTAGGAAAACCAATCTGTGACATTCTCTCTTGCAATCAAATATAACAAGCTGGTTAAGCCTAGGATTTATGTAGTTGATATTTTCACACAAACATTGTCATTGACAAATTGAGTCCCTTGGTTTGATTTCATTCCACAGATATTAACTGGATTTCTGTGATGTGGTGGGCACTGGGTATATACATTTGAAAAACTGCTTTCTGCCTTTTGGGATTTTACCAACCAATTAAATGGGCAGACATTGATCAGTTTACAAGTCAATTTTATTTGGTACAGCCAGGTTTCTCAACCGAGAAACAAACCAAAAAAAGTGTTCATGCTCTTTTTATCATCTTTAAGAATTTTTTAAGATCCAAAAGTTCTTACTGCAATCTTCCCACAGGCAATACCTGCTTGAAGTCTACTGATTGAAAGAACACAGTATCAAAACTTATAATTTTTTTAAAAAGAACTATTGCTCTAATAAATTCTGTAAATAAATTGATACTTTTTCTACCAAATCTAGGGAATTAGAAATTTTGCACCAGATATTGTGTAATGTCTATTATTGTGCAATTTGCCAAAATATTTGTTGCCTTTATGGATTTGTTTGCCTCTTGCAATAACTTTGAGGTCTCCTTGGGATTCCACGGCCAGAGATTAGATACCCAGCACCATGGTGCATCAGTGTTGGGAGTTAATGGGATATGTGGAACTTGAGCAACAGTAACCCCTTTCTTTCCAAACACTATGAATGACAAAATCATTTTCTCCTAGGTAAACATAGACTTAGTCCTTCTCACCAACCCACTGTTCACTCTGGTCACTACCAAGGGGTTAGAGTTGGACAACAGGTAAAAATATATTTGTACCTAGCCCTGGGCCAAATGACTTGTGAAATCCTGCCCAACCAGAACATTCTATGAATCCAAGTATTCAGTTCTTTTGTCTCAAGAAACACAAATGCCTTCTCCCCTCACCATCCAAAAGTACTCCAAATACTTGAACCATAGCAATGTGGTCCTGAAATTTTCTTTCCTTGGGGATAAAGAGTTCCAGATCTCTTCTCTGCTCTTCAGATTTTGTTCTTGATTCCTTCTGGCCTTTGACATTTGGCTCGTGATACATATATACCAATGCCTTTCTGAAGAATGAGCCTTGAACAAATCCCAGTACTTCCTTTAGCAGACATTAGGGTAGGTACTCAGGGAAGAAGGATCATGCTGCCAGCTCTGAAATGTCCATTGGTTAAGAGTAATACTTGTGTTTATGCATAAGCTTTTTAAGTCTTTCTAAAGAGCTCTGATTTAAATTGAAATGGAGTCATTTTTATTTATTATAATTAACTTTTAAAGATTGCCTAGTTTGGGGAAACCTTATCACCCTCATTACTCATATGAAGTTTCTTGCCAACAAAAATACTCAGGTGCTTTACTGCAGTCTTCCTGAAATGGGTAGTTATCGTTTCAATTAGCAGTGATACAAACTTGGGTCTCATCAAAAACTGTATGAGTCTGAATCTAGTGTTTGCCTCTCTAGGAATTCAACCTCATAAAAATCCAAATTGTGATCTTCTGGTAGCTGTCAAATATTCATCTAATTTGTTTCCCATATTTGTTTGCCTTTTTAAAAAAATCTAAATAAAACTTCCCAGGGGACTTATTTCCTTGACTTTACTTTGAGGCTGAAGGTGGGACACACCCAGTGGTGCTTCAGGGCCTAGTCCCAGCTCTGTGCTTGCTGTTCTCTTCTAGACCAGCAAGGATAGATACTGGGCCTTCTGCACACAAAGCATGCGCATAGCCCATTAAGCTGACTCTTTAGACTTTGTTTTCTTCTTACCTAGGGGCAACTATGCTGCCAGACCCATTGATAATTCCCAGAAAGGCATTTCGCTTCACTACTAAAGTCCCCTTCTGCTATAGGAATCAGCAAAGACAATAGCTATTTGCTGAGACAATGAGATCTCCCCTCTTAGAATTTGATCAAAAAACAAAACTAAACAAGGAATTCTTGACTCGGTAGGAAAACTGGAAGCAGACTCCTGTATCCTAGCTGAGTTACATTATTGGAAGCACAGAGAACTCTGTTGAGATCCTTTGGCACACCTTGGTCTTAGCCCCGTTCTCTTCATACTGTGGCCTCACTTTGGCTTTATTCTTGGATGTCCTTATAGCTCTGTACCTCTATATTTCTGCATGTATCTTATAAGCTCTCTTTTTGTTGAAGCTACTGAGGCTCCAGGGCTAACTGGTTAATACCAGGATTTATTGGTTCCAAGCACAATTTCATGTGCTTCCACAACTGTCCTGGTCCCTATTCATGCCCAGCTTTACTAAATAAGTCCTGGGTGTCATACTTTACATTGATTACTGCTCATAATGACCCTGATAGAACAAATGATGCCTGTGGACCTTTTATGTACACTCGGATGAAACGGCCTCATTCATTCCCTAGCAATCTCTCCAAGGCACCTGAGAAGAAATGTCTATTGGGAGAGAAAGGCACTAATATACATTCCTCTTTCATGTATTTATTTATTTATTTACTTACTTATTTATTTATTTGCCTTTTTTGGGTCACACCCGCAATGCTCAGGGGGCTACTCCTGGCTTTGCACTCAGGAATTACTCCCTGGCGGTGCTCGGGTACATTCCTCTTTTAGATGAACTCCAAGTCAAATTATTTCCTTTGGTCAAGTGCTATCATCTACATAGTCAAGCAATACCAGAAGCCTTAAATTGGGACAGGAGTGATAGTACAGATGGTAGGCATTTGCTTGTATGGGGCCAACCTGGGTTCAATCCCTCATCCCCAGTGTCCCATATGGTTCCCCAAGCACCGCAATTTATCACCAGGTTATTCATCACTAATAGAAATATGTGCAAATATATACATGTGTGTTGATAAAGAGTGTTTATGAACACCCAAGTTCTTAGACTTTAAATATTAAACACTTAAACTATCTCAAACAATGATCTTCCTTCTACTAATACCCGATGACCCCTTAACAATCCTTCCATTTAGTTCCTGCAGATCTCTGAGCATGAGGTCACCAGCAGCCACTCAGGGCTGAACTAGTCTTTACAAGATCCTTATAGAGAAAAGGGTGTTTTCTTGTCTTTGCAACAGAAAAGGAGGAGCTGGTAGAGGTGTTTGCAGGTATTGAAGTTGAAGATGGCACCAGGGGACAGTAGCAGGGAAGCAAGCTAGTTAGGCTAACCATGGAAGTCAGCAGAGGTGAGATCCACCAAGCAGTCCCATCTCAACACCAGAGGAGGAAATCTGCCTCTACATACCTGAGTATATGTGCACGTTACCAAAGATTCTGGAACACAAGAAAGGCCATTTCCACTGGCACTCAGACACCCTCATTCTTATTTCTCATGGAAATTGAGACTTTACCTTACCCCTTACCACATCTTCTCTCAGCTCAAGGGGGTCCTCACAATCAGGAGGGGGTGGGCTTAAAGGGGGAAAATGTTCAGATTCTCAAGAATCTAAAAGGGAGTCTCCAATGCCTTTCCTAAGATCAAGGTTCTTTTTTTTTTAATAATTTTTTATTTTTACAATTACAAAGATATACAATTAAAAAGTTCATATTTGGGTTTTGGTCATACAGTGTTCCAGCACCCATCCCGCCACCAGTGCCCATCTCCCACCACCAAAGTCCCGGTTCCCTCCCTCCCTCCCCCAGCCCTCCTCCATGGCAGAAGATCAAGGTTCTTTCCTCTCTATATTGCTACCACAGACAAGAAGCAGCTGGGCCAGCTCCCTCACCTCCCTCCATAGCCCAGGCTCATTTCTGGGCTCCTTTCACCACACCCATTGCTGGCCCACGGTGAATGAGTAACTCTTTGCTACAGAGATGGGTCTAATATCTATAATCTCTACTTAAAATAAATGAAGAGAATTTCCCCTGGGGGTATATCTGTGCTTCACCCTGCTGGCATTTTCTGGGCCCCAACCTAGAGCATTGCTAGGTGTGTGTGGGTGGGGGGTGCCTGGGAAGAAGAGCTAGAGGAGCTGCCAGAGGAGGAGACAGCAGGGGTTAGGGGTTGGTTTATAAAGTTGAAAATGCCACTAGAAGTTGGTTAAAGGGGAATGAAACAGGGTCATTCAACACGGGAGCAAACAGAGGTGGGAGGCAAGATCCATGAAGCAGTCTAGTCTCACTACCAACAGGAACCACTGCCAGGTGCTCCTGATTACCTCACCCTCCCTGCAAGGCCTGGGCTTGACATGCTGGGATTAGTTCCATGCTTTTGGCTGGAGGCAGAGAAGCTGCCTCATTTACTAAGGCCTTTCTGTTGTCAGCACCTTGTCATTGGTCTTCTGCTCAACTGGATCTTCAGATTTCCTGGTGCCTGGATAAATCTGCCTCCTTACACTTGTGTCCTCCTGAACTCTGATAATCAAAGCCAAAATTTAGACAACACTGGGGTAGACCAGTGTTCCCTGAACTCTGAACTCTAAGCTATGAGAAACCAGGATCCAGAAGGCACCATTCAAGGGTTGCATGCATGAGGGAAAAAAGATAATTAAGATGCTAGATAAGAAGTGAAGATGTCAGTCACAATGATCATAATGTCCAGAGGACCTAAATTGTAGGTCTTTGAAGGTAAACCACTCATGGAGAAGTGCAGGCATATGGCCTTGTCTCATTTGAGCATTTAAACCACTAGGGAGGTGGGAAAAACATATGAAAACCCAGTCTACAGATGAGATCCAAGAACTGATAACTTCCAAAGTATGGGCTATTTGTAAAGGAACCAAACTGGACAAATTTCTCCTCCTGCTGCTCAATCTGATCTATAAGTATCTCTTGAAATTGCCCAATCCTCAGAACCTATGGACACCTCTCCAATAACAAGTCTGGGTTAGCTTGACAGATAAAGATCTCTCAGTATGGAGAGAACGGTTATATTTTTGGATTCTGAGAGAGTTTATCTAGAAAACTTATTTTTTAAGTAAACATTTTATTATACCACCGTGAGATATACAATTACAACGTTGTTCATGTTTGGAGGTCACATAGTGTTCCAGCACCCGCCCTCCACCAGTTCCCATTTCCCACCACCAATGTCCCCAATTTCCTCCCCCTCCCATAGCCTGCCTAAATGGCAGGTTCTTTATCTCTTTTCTTTCTCCCTCTCTCTCTCCCTTCCTTCTCCTACACATTGTGGGTTGCACTACATACACTTAGAAGCCATCATGTGCATTTTTTTTGCCTGCATTTAATGCTCAGAAAACTTATTTTTAAGTCTCTAAATTTGTTGGCAGTATCTTTCTAACCTAGTTCTACCATACTATTTGTGTACCACATGGTCAGCACTTTCCCTGGGGCCCTCACCATGGTTTCACCATGGTGACATATTTCTGAGACATATGATAGACTGCAGACAGATGGGAAAGGAGCCAGTCCTTTCCACATCCATCTCTAAGCCACTTTGTTTGTCTTGATAAAGAATAACTAATTAGTTATCATGCTACTATGGCAAATGGAGACAACTCCTCCATGTTGTCCATGTTTTAAGATTGACTTAAGTAAATTTTACTCACCAAAACAGACAACCGAGCATTGATTCTATACCTTTCCATGACTGAACATAGGTCTAACTTATTCCATCCACCCCAGAGAAAGAGACTACCAGAACATGTTTTCCTATATTTTATCTAACTCTGTTAGGCTGCAATATGAATCTAGCTTTTTTATATTGCAAGGAGTATATATTTATTTAAATATGACTTTCTGATATGAATTGTATTATCAATTGCACATTGTACTGGCTTTGAACAACAGAAAGAACCCAACATATCCTATGGATCCATCAATACATTCCTTACATGTATAGTAATCAAGTTTTTATTAGTGGATTTTTTTTGTTCCAGACTTTTGCCATTGTATCTCTCTATTCTGACTGATTTATTATAAAATGTACATTCTTGCACTGTCACCCATTTACCTCCCTATATGGGGAGATGTGTTTGAGTTACTATGTAAAAGGAGTAAAGTAGCTGCTAATGGTTCAACATAAAGTCAAATCTCAAATCCCTTTGCTCTGTTACTCTACAAAGTAGAATACTGAGAATAACGCTTTGAAAAAATGTGATTTGTGGTTATTGGGGGCAGAGAGCATATAAGGAAAGTTGGAAAGAGAGGTGGCAGTGAAGTTTGAACTTTTAGGGAGTCAAAGATGTTAGTTTCAAAATGGGATTTATCCTCAATTCCCAAGATTATAGGTTTCCTTCTAAACTGCATTCCCTATGTGGTTTTAGAAAACAGTAGAAAATGAAATTGCTTTCCATATTTTGATTGACTTAAAAAACACTGTGAAAATAGTTTGGAACTTGATCCCTTCAAGGGAAGGACAATAATCAAGCTATAGTTTTTGCCTGCAGCCTTTCTCTCACACTTACTTAGAACTGTTCCGGAAAAAAGAAATTCACAGGGAATTCTGTTCTCATATATTACTTTCAGAAGGAGAGGGAGAGGGCATACTCAAGAAAATTATGCCCAAACTTCTAAATACAAAGAGGAAATATTATTACTCGAATCTCAGCACAGAATCACCTCACTGCATGGAATAAAATCAAACAGACTCAGTCATTTGAAGCTAGAAACTTTTAATGCCAAGTTTATTAAAAACATCATCAGATTTTCTCTTCTTGCCACAAACCACCTACTTTTCACTTAAGTTTCATCCGTACACATCCTTGTTTGCCAGACAGCCTAGAGGATTGTACTATTTCACTTTACAAATCCATCTGCCTTGCCCTGTTAACAGAAGGGATCTATGAATTCCAAGTACTTTGTCCTCATCCACTTTTTTAAAACCACGTATTCAGACAGCACTCAAATTTCCCCACCCTTTAAAATCAGCTCTTTCTACAAAGAATCGCAGGCTACTAACAACTAGCAGCCCTGTACTACCCTTTAAGATGCCTAAATATGTCTGACTATCTTGAAATGAAAGTCCGTTTCTTCCCTTTCTGCAACATACTCCCAACCTACATCTTTTCCAACTCTATCATTGCCACCAGGAGCTCTTCTTCAAATACAAAAGCAAGACTTTTGTAAGCAGTAGGTCGTAGTTCGGTAGGATGTTCAACTCAATTTCTAGAAACACACCCACCAGCCCAGGCACGCTCATATTATTTGGTTTTATAGGAAACAGATCGTGGTCGGTTTCTTCCGTCTCAGCAAATATCAGATCAGTTACATCAACCCCACCAGTGCTCTGTGTGTGTGTGTGTGTGTGTGTGTGTGTGTGTGTGTGTGTTTTAATAGTCCAGACCTTTTTTTCCTTGCAGGTCCAGTGGTCTTAATCCTATATAACGTCCAGGAAAACTAATTAGCCTAAAAAGCCTTTGGTTGAAAATCATCACCTTTCGTTTTCTACTCAACCTAAAAGATTACTGCTGCTTCGAAAGCAAAAAAACCTCTTTAAGTCTCTGATAATTAAATACGCAGGAAGAGTCAAAGAGCTCTGAGTGGGCTGGCACGCTTCTGACACCGGCCCATGGCTCTCAGGTATAACCTCCCTCGGACGCCTAAACAAAGGCTCTCTGAATCAGAGTGGCCCGTGGTGGTCCTGCAAGTATGAGTCTCCACAGGACCCCTCCCCTCTTCCCAACTCTAAAAACAAAACTTGGAATCGCCTCTGTTTGTCTTGCCGGAACATCTGCAGGGCGGCAAAGCCCCATCTGGCTCTGGGAATCCACATGATTTATTGCCTTTAACAATCTTCCCTGTTCAGCTACCTGGGCCAGGAATGTTGACAAACCTGGAGAAAAGTCCCCCATGTCTCTGCAAGGGAGCCAAGAAAGCCCTTACCTCTCAGGCTGCAACTTCTTCCCGGGGAATAAGGCAGAAAGGAAGGAGTGATTTCTTTCAGCAGGAGCACAGCGAGAGGGCCGGCGGCCGAATACACACAGCTCTATTCAATAAAACACCAGACCGCCCTTCCTTGGCTCCTCCCAGAAGCCCATGCTAAGGGAACACATATCCCCTCTGTTTACAGTCGGCAGTCGGTGGTATGCATTGTCCTGTAGCTTTTCTAATAAGCAGCCAATGACGACACCCCGGCCGAGGTGGATGCAGCCTGCCTGTGGAGATGCCTGTCATTCCCTAGGCATGCTCAGGAAATCACTCATCAGAGAAAGCAAGACCTAAAAAGCTCTGAAACTGCAAGCAGGCTGCCAAAACCCGCTGCATGCCCTTTTTGGTGATCCTTAGCAGGGCCTCTGGAAGTGAGTCCATTGTCAGGAACAATCATAAGCAATGTTAATCTTAAGGAAAGAGACTGTCTTGTAGGACGCAAACGAAACTTTAAAAAGAAAGCAACCGTCTCGTCTCAAACTCCGGTTAACAGTCCTGACCTTTTATTGGGTTGGGGGTGGGGAGTGCTCTTTAATTGAGGGAGCCTTACTAGTTTGCTTTTTCCAAGCTGGGGGCGGGGTTGGGGGGGGATGGGTGGGTGGGTAGGCAGCGACAAACACAGAGAAAGGAAATGGTTGTGTCCTGTGTTCATGCCTGAAATGGCCAGCACCTGGGTCTGAGGCACAATCTCCCTCGGAATCTGAACGAGGTGCAGTCGCCTCACATAGGTCTAGTGTGATTAAAGTGTAACAGGCAACAATAGCACCGACAGCAAGCTTGGGTGTTTGGGGGCAGGAATGTTGGGCAGAACAGGCATGACCAGCATCTAGCTGCGCAGGGTCGGTTTCTGGTTGGAGTTTTTCCTTCCTAAAATCTAGTGGTTCTAGTCTCCCTTTACTTTTCTGGCCCTTAGTCTTAAATATTGCTAGAAAATGTGCACACCAGAGAGGGTCAAAGAGCCTTAGCAGCTGGTGTAGACTGCAGACCAATACCTACCTACACCCACAGAAATGACACCCGTGTTCTGGAGAACTTGCAAGTGCTTGACCGAAGTGCCAGTGTTCGGTGTGTGTGTGGAGAGAGAGAGAGAGAGAGAGAGAGAGAGAGAGAGAGAGAGAGAGAGAGAGAGAGAGAGAGAGAGAGAGAGAGAGAGAGAGAGAGAGAGAGAGAGAGAGAGAGAGAGAGAGAGAGAGAGAGAGAGAGAGAGAGAGAGAGAGAGAGAGAGAGAGAGAGAGAGAGAGAGAGAGAGAGAGAGAGAGAGAGAGAGAGAGAGAGAGAGAGAGAGAGAGAGAATGTGAATGAAGTCATAGGCCCACAAGAGGGGGAGGAGGGGCAGCTAGAAACCTGTTCTTGTACCTTCAATAAAGAATTCACTTGGCTAGTCAATCAGCATTTCATTCAACAACCATGAACAGCTTTTGAGCCCTTATGACATGTCAGGCCTGACTCAGGTACTGATTTCTGTGTGGCAGTGGTTCTCCATATAGGGACTGCATCATTACCTATCGGGCGGTAAAATAATTGTACACTGGCTAATCACAAGAGCAGAAACTTAAGCCTTCAAAACATTGAGACTTTATTGTTATTGGCCTTTTCCTCTTTATAATGATCCTACTTAAAAATGATCTCTCATATCTCACGGTTGTATAATAAAAATAAATTAAAATGATCTCTCCATGGCTGGAGAGATAGTACAGCAGGCAGCACATCTGCCTTGCATGCAATTGACCTAGGTTCAATCCCTTTTGCCACATATAGTCCATTGAGCCCCACCAGAAACAATCCCTGGAGTGCAGAGTCAGGAGTAAGCTCTGAACACTGCCAGTTGTGACCCAAAGAAATAAAGAGAAAAAAACTATTTCTTCTTAGGAAAAGTTTTTGAGTTTTGTGTCTCATTTAGAAGATCTGGAAAGTGCCTGGTCCACATGATTGGTCTCCAAAATCCCCCAAAGCTTTTGTATCATCTTCCCCATCCCTTTACTGGGAAGGCTACCTCATCCCCTCTCCTGATTGCCACAGGCCCCAATAAAAGCTGCCAGGCAAGTGGGGAGAGGTGAGTCCATGCATCCCAAGTTAGAATTCAGAATGTACTTCCCCAGGGAAATAGAATAAATAACTGCTGGTGGGAACCAAAGAGTCAAGACTGTGTCTCAAGAGCAACACGGCTCAGTCAGACATCTGAGGCACACCACCCTGTAGTGTATGTTCCTATGGGGAAACATTTCCTGATTCCAAATAAAAGATTTGGAAAGAAACTTTTGGGAACACAACCAGTTTTGCTCAGGGACGTCCCACAGCTGGACAGGTTGTAAAGATAGAATATGCGTTTAGATTCTGATCCATAACTGAGCTAAAGATGTGACAGAAAAGACATCGTGTCCTGTGCACAAGTTAATCTGTGTGTAGATCCCTGGATCCTGCCACATTTGTGGCCCAGGATCTTCAGTTAGGCCTGTCTTAATGCAGTTATTCCCCAGAGTCACTGCAGATTATATCCAAACAGCACTCTCTCTGCCTATACATCTAGTGCCCTGGGGTTGACCACGATCAGGGAACAATTTTCAATCTATGAAGAAAGTAATTACCAGGCTCCTCCCAGAGAAACAAAAATTTGTGTCCAAATGGAGGAAGTATTATCAGCAGGAAACATGGAAAGGACATGAATTTTTTATGGTTTTTAAAAGATAAATGGCTAAATATTTTGGGATTATGTTTTTAGAAAATAGAAGTGTGTTTTCCTAGATAAATTCTGAATCCTTCATATATAGTAATAGGGTGTGAGCAATCAGTTGACTTAGTTTGTGTATTAGAAATAGTGTGGATAAACTATATATTTGGAAGAATCATTTAACAAATCTCAAGCTATATGCTGTGTTTTTTGAAAAATTGTTTCTTTTTTTACTTTTTAAGAAGCAGGGAATAAAAAGGAAAGGCTATAAAAAGAAAGAAAAATATATATTGTCCAATCTTTCATGGGAAAGTTTACTTGCACAGTATTTACAATATTCCAGAAGTAATTTGTAAGCAGCACTGAAAATGCAGAGTTCATATAGGAATTTTCCTGTGGAAGAAATTTCTCACTTAGATAATCTGAGCTTTAAAAAAGGTATTCAACATAGAGTTTCCCTCGAGGTTGCAGGTGTGGCTGCGGTGCCTAGCTCCATCAGCAGGTTGCTGACAGAAAACAGGCTTGTCTACACCCAGGGCTCGCCCCGTGGACCCTGGATGGTTGATCGTCTAACATAGACTGGGCCCCTGGGATGAACCCAGAGCCATGGCAGAGCCTGGAAAGCTACCCAGGGTGTATTCGATATGTCAAAAACAGTGACAATAAAGGTCCTCATTCCCAATGAATAGAGACATTACTGGTGCCCGCTTAAGCAGATCAATGAACAACGGGAAGACAAGTGACAAGTGATTCAACACAGGGTTTATTTACCTAAAGAAATCATAACAAATCTGAACTGTCATTTGGAAAATTCTGGATGATTCAGTCCTTTCGTTCAGTTCCAATGAACTATCTACAATCATGTCCACTGATATTGAGCAATGGTGTGCTTGTGTGTCAAAAGCAGGTCATACTTGGAGCGATAGTCCAGCGGGTAGGGTGTTTGCCTTGCATGCGGTCGACCCGGCTCGATCCCCGGCATCGATCCCCTGCATCCCATATGGTCCCCCGAGCACCGCCAGGAGTAATTCCTGAGCATTCTGAGGTGCAGAGCCAGGAGTAACCCCTGAGCATTGCCAGGTGTGACCCCCAAAAAAATGCAAAAAATAAAAAACCCCAAAAACAGGCCATACTTTTTTCCCCATTAGACTACCTAGGAACCCAGATTAAAAAAGATTAGTAAATTGGATCTAAGCATATATTTATTAATATATATATTCATAAATATAGATGTATATATACATCTTCACTTCATTTGTTTTCCTGTGTTCATTGATTTGCTTGAGTGGGCACCAGTAACATCTCCATTTGTTCCTGTCGCATGCTAGTATAGCCCAAGGGCCTCTGCTTGCTCCAGGAACATGAAGAGCCTCAAACCATTCCCTTCAGGTTATGGGAATGAGGTCTATCACTGTTGCTGTTTTTGGCATATCAAATACGACATGGGTAGCTTGCTAGGCTCTGCCGTGTGGGCACTCTTAGTTTATATATACATAATGTTTATAAATATATAGACATATCAATATTTATATATCTATAAATATATACACAAATAGAAATATATAATTATATATACATAAATATATGCTTAGATCAATATGCTAAGTTTGGATCTATATATAATATATGTTTATATATAAAGATCTATAAAGAATAGTACTTGGTAAAATTAGTAATTAATTCAAAGATTTAAAACTAGAAATATAATTTTAATTTTTTAATTTATTCATTGGTTTGGATGCTCAGGGCTTGCCCTGGCTCTAGTTCAGAGATATATACTGAGATATATACTCCTGTTGGGGGGTTCAGGGCCCATATGTGGTGCCAGTAATTGAACGCAGGTGGGTTGCACACAAGGCCAAGTACCTTTCTTGCTGTGCTAGTCCCATGTCTCTAGAAAATTTAAAAATATGAGAGATACTTATCAGAAATTGGCTATAGGCACAATATTTTGGTGAAATGGTAAAAGTATTTCAATATAATCAATGGAAGACTGTTGCAGGACTCCTAAGGGCCGCTGCATCTGCTCTGAATTGCCGCCTGCAAATCACTTCGTAGATAAGGGGGTAGTCTAAATGTGGCAGTTTATCTGACCATGTATGCTGGTATAAATATTCTCCCATGCTACCACAATCATCGTGGGACTAGCTATATCTTACCAGCATATTAGCCTGGCCACGTAGGACCCCTAAGTAATTAGACCAGAGAGAAATGCTGTTTGCTTCCAAGCAAACAAGCATGGCTCCCTGATATAATCAAAGGCAACTAAAATACAAAACTACAATGAAGTAGAAGAGACTTGTGAAGGCTTGAGAAATATTTAACTGGCATTAGTATTAGTCTTTGGTACAGAGACATGCCATCTCAGAAACCCCCTTCTCTACCCTATAAAGGCATTTCCAGGCAGATCTTGCTCAAAACATTAGCATACAAAAGGGCCTAGGTGAGGTGCTGGGAGGGATTACCTAAGGGCATTTTGACCCTCCCTGCTTTCCATAACAGTGGGAGGAAGGTCTGAGTTGCAGGGGTATAAAAAACTAGCCTGTTTCCTCTCTCGGGCTTCTTTTTTTGGGCTCTCTCTTTGTGAGCGCTCACCCTTCTTGGAAATCTTGTCTTCTCCTTTTACAAGTCCTTTACACATGGTGGTCGCCATCTTGGCCTACACGTGGCTGGGGTTCTAGCCTGGAATCCTAAGCACCGGGCTTTTCCTTTTGCTGATTTGTATGCCTGAACTTGTGATAAGTAAAGCGTTTTAAAACTGCATCGGATTCCTGAGTTTTCATTCATTCCTCGCCCGGCTCGGAGGTAGAAGGGAACTCGCTTCCCGGCACTGTCGGGGACCCCGGCAGAGCTCCCGACAGAAGACAGTATGATTATTATCTCTTCAACAATTAGAGAATGGTCTGGAGGTCCAAAGACAAAAGAAAAGAAAAATAAACTATAGGACTACTGGAGTTAGGAATAACAAGAAAAGCTTTTATTTCATTTGCTAGTGCTCAAAATGGAAAATAAAATATCAACAAATAAAAGTCTATCAAGAAAAACAATCAAGTTTAGTATGCAAATATCCAGTTCTGTAACTAGTCAATTCTAACTTTAAAATATAATGGAAAAATACATTATAAGAATAGTGTATATGTGCATTCTATGAGAATGTAAGTAATAAAATCTGTGCAAAATGGTACAAATATTGATTAAAGGACATAAAGAGCCTGCTTAAATGGTAAAAAAATATCAATTTTAAGTAGAGCAAACCTTAAAAATCTCAAATTATAAATTCTTCCCAAATTAACATATTAATAATTAATAATCTATTATTGTCAACTGATTATTTCAATTAGTCTCTAAATTATATACTTTGTAAAACTTGATTCCTGAAGCAACCAGATGCCATTGGGCTACACTGGCATGTGATAGGGTCAAATGGAAATATTACTGATGCCCACTTGAGCAAATTGATGAATAACGGGATGTCAAGTGATCAAGTGATCAAGTAGAACTTGATAAAATAATCCTAAAATTTATATGCTAAAGTAATTAAAATAAGTAGAGTTCTTTTCATTTTTATTAATTTTTTAAAAAAGTTTTTTGTTGTGTTTTGGTTCTAGAACACACACCTGGCAGTGTTCAGGGATTATTCCTGCCTCTGTACTCAGGTATCGCTCCTGGCAAGGCTTGGTGGACCATACACAGTGCCAGGGACCAAACCAGGGTTGACCACATGCAAGGCAAGCACCTTATTCACTATACTCTCTGGCGCAGTACTGAGACTGTTATAAGGTAACTAAGTAAAACTGGCACAAGAATAGACAAATGAATAAATAGATTAAAGTCGAAAGCTTAAAAAAGAGACCTGAGCATATATGGAAACTTAAATTAACCTTAGAGGCAGCAGAAATCCAGAGAAAAGAGTTGACTATTCTGTTAATAGTAGGTAAGGTTACAATTGATTACTATGTGGAAACAATAAAATTAGATTCTAAGTTTATACCCCCACACTAAAAACATGTTACATGAGGGAAAAAAACTTTTTTAAATGATCAGAAAAAATGTAGGTGAACATTTTTATGACATGGTATGGAGAGATTCTGGAATCATAAAAAAACACCCAACAAATACTAAGATGGAAAAATTCAAGGATATGGTTAGTTAGAAGATCAAATGTACAGACTAATTTCTGTTCCTTCCCCAAACTTCAGCAAAATGATAGTAAAGAACTAAAAAGCCTAAATTAATCCTGCAAGGCAAAGACTACTGGCAAGAAGACAACAGAGGAGTTCAGATGTCAGCCAAATTTTGGAATATGGAAAATGGATGGAAGGTTGGTAATTGACATAGCAGACCAGGGAAACTGAAGCCCAACCCTGTGAAGCAGAAGGCCAGATGACAATAAAGCCGACCTTCAGAATCAGGGAAAAACTCAGCATCTTGAGGCCTGGAACCTAGGAAGGTGAGAATAATCTTCCCCCTATCAGAACAGAATTAGGTTTTTGCTGAAAAGCTGAGTCAGACACTGACGGAGACCCACAGATGCCCAGACTCAGGCACCCAGACATGCCAAACCAAGGGAACACCCCCTCACAGTCAGGCAGAAAATGGAAGTTTATTCTCCGGAGAGAAGAGCTGGTTTCAAAATGGCAGGCAAAGCAGAAGGCAGGGAGAAGGCTTTGTGCTAGATAGAAATTAACTGACACCGAAGCTCTCACCTCCTTGCTTGGTGGTGGTACCCTGGACACCACTAATCAGCTTTAGGCTCGGTAGAAAGGAGATTGGAGGATTCCACTGTGGGGAAACTGGCTTGCCAGTGATTAAAAAAAGATTTAAAGACACAGACACTTTAAGAGACCCCTGAAGCATCTGGCCTATAGCTGGAGTCCCTTAGTAAACCTGTACTAGAACCTTCCCATGGACAGCTCAGTGCCTGACTCTTAAACGGGTCACCAAGTTAAGGAGGGGCTTTTAAAGGGAGATTCAACAAGGGAAAAAAGTGAGGCAGGCAGTGATCTGAGGCAAGCAGATCAGTAGCTACTGATCTCAGTTAAGAGAAATTATTGGACACATGAAATACGAGAAAGATGCTTTTAAAGGCACCCTCTGCAGTAACAAACTCTTGTAGACAAACAATAGGGACATAATTTATAAACAACCAAGAAATGGAAAATAAAGGTGAGAAAAAATCTTCCCCCTTATCAGAAACAACACACGTGCAAAAGAGGGAAAATAATAAGATGAGAGAATCAATCAAAACTCCAATATTTCAGGAAAAGAGGAGAGAGAAAAATTAGGGCAAAGTAATAACTGAAGAAATAATAAGTACAATAAAATTTCTCAAAACAAATCTCCAGATTCAAAAAGCCAGGACAACAAATGAAAACAAATTAATTCTGAAGTTCAAGTTCTTGAGGTTATTATGCCATGCCCCAAGGGAGGGCAATGCTGTGGTTGAAACTAGAAACCAAGGAGGAAGACAGGGATCAGAAAAGAGAGGATGAAATCCAGGAGAGAGTTGAAGGATAGTCACATGATAATAGCAAAATAACGTTTCAGGAAGGGAGCTCATCAAAAACTGATGATGAGGTCACCTGAATATGGTGAGTCCTAATAAAATATAATGGATTGACAACAAATAAGGCAAATGCCTTATCTGCTATACTATTACTATGACTCTGCAGGACTGATTGCTGAGCTCAGAGCCAGGTGTAAACCCTGAGCATTGCTGCCTGAAAAACAAAAAAATAACATAAAATGGAGCAGTCAGAGCAATACTACAGTGGGTAGGGTGCTTGCCTTGCATGTGGCTGACCCAGGTTAGATCCCTGGCATTCTGAATGGTCTCCGAAGCCTACTAGGAGTGATCCCTGAGCATAAAGTAGGAGTAAACTCTGAGTATCATTGGGAGTGGCCCAAAAAATAAAAAATGAAATGAAATATTGTTGGTGGGAATGTCGACTTGTACAACCTTTCTGGAAAACAAGATGGAGATTCCTCCAAAGACTAGAAATTGAGCTCCCTTTTGACCCAGCCATACCACTCCTGGGAATATACCCTGGGAAGCCAAAAACACACAGTGGAAACACAATCCACACTTTTATTTTCATAGCAGCACTATTCACAATAGCCAGAACCTGGAAACAACCAGTATGCCCGAGAACTGATGACTGGATAAAGAAACTGTGGTACATCTACACAATGGAATACCGTGCAGCTGTTAGGAAAAATGAAGTTATGAAATTAGCCTATAAATGGATGGACATGGAAAGGATCTTGTTGAATGAAATTAGTCAAAAGTAAAGAGAGGGATATAGAATGACTGCATTTATTTGCATGACATAAATACATCAGGTGGTCTTACCAAAAGTGGAAAGTACCACAAACGTGTGGAAGTCAGAGGTTAGGTAAGATAGAGAAGGGAACATATATGAATAAATGTCGAAAGGGCTAATACCAACCTAGAACTGAATATTAAATACAGGCAAAATAAATGCACATGATGGTTTCTAAGTGTATGTAGTGCAACCCACAATGAATAAGAGAAGGAAAAGATAGAGAGGGAGAGAGAAAAGAGATAAAGAACCTGCCATTTAGGCAGGCTATGGGAGTGGGGAGGGAATTGGGGACATTGGTGGTAGGAAATGGGCACTGGTGGAGGCGGGGTGCTGGAACAGTATGTGACTGAAACCTCTAGACATGAGCAACGTTGTAATTGTATATCTTACGGTGGTATAATAAAATGTTTAATAAAAAAATGAAATAAAATGGAAGTTCCATATGATCCAGCAAAGCAATTCTTAGGCATTCATCAGGAGGATGTGGGAAAACTTGTTTGAAAGGATATTTTATTTAATTATTTTTTATTGAATCACCATGAGATAGATCATTATAAAACTGTTCATGATTGGGTTTCAGTCATAAAGTGATCCAACACCCATCTCTCCTCCAGTGTACATTTTCCAGCACCAGTATCTCCAGTTTCCCTCCTATACCCTCTACCTGTCCCCCAAACCTGCCTCTATAAGAGGCACTTCTATCTCTCTCTCTCTCTCTCCTTTTGAGCATTGTGGTTTGCAATACAGACACGGAAGAGTTATCATGTAAGGATATTTTAACTTCTATGTTCACAGAAGCACAATTCATAGTAGCATAAACATAGACTCAATATAAATGACTATGGACATATGACTGAATAAGGCAGCCACAATATACTTGCTTTATGGAATACTATTCTGTCATCAAGAAAGAATTATGTCTTTCAGGACAAAATAGATGAAATGTGATGTGATAATCCTAAGTGAAATAAGAAAATGAAAGACAGGTATGGGATAGTCTCATGTGCAAAATAGAATAACTAAAACAAACGAATTGGCAAGAAACAATAAAACTCACTCCTAGACTAGGGTTCCCAAATAAATGATGGTTATTGAAGGGAAAAGGATAGGCATGGCAGGGACAGAAGAATCTTTCTTTTTTTCTTTTTTTTTTTTTTTAATTTTATCACACCACTTTTAGACATACAATTGCAATATGCTCATGCTCGAGTTTTGGTTATGCAGTTTTGGCACTGCATAACCAAAACTTCACCCAAACCCAAACACCCATCCCTCCACCCAAACCCATCTCCCATCACCAATGTCCCCACCTCCCTCCCCCTCCCGCACCCCAACTACTTGGTGGGTTCTTTTTTTTTTTGCTTTTTTTGGGTCACACCGGCGATGCTCAGGGGTTACTCCTGGCTCTGCACTCAGGAATCACTCCTGGCAGTGCTCGGGGGACCATATGGGATGCCGGGGATCGAACCCGGGCGGCATAGGCGGCGCGTGCAAGGCAAACGCCCTACCTGCTGGGCTATCACTTCGGCCTTGGTGGGTTCTTTATGTCTTTTCTCTCCTCTCTATCTCTTCCTCCCGCCTACCTTTCCTACACATCATAGAATGCAGTACATTAAAGGACATAACTGTTTCCACTAGTTTGATGGACTTAAGGGCCTCATGGCCAGCATCCGGACAGCGAAAATGGCAGCTAATATGGTGGACAAGTCTCTTTTGGCTGCTTCTGGGACTCCCCAGAGGTGATGGACCAACATCCAAAACCCATCTGTCCTCCTGGGGGCCTCATGGTCAGCTGAGCTAAGGGAGAACCGAGTTCCAGATCCCCCAGCTGCGTTTGAGGCTCTGCATGCTCTGGCTGATCGCCCCAGGGCCAGAAGAATCTTTCTGTGGTGACAGGGCACTGGCATTTGGTGATGGGAGTGGTGAGAAACATACACTGAGAGATGTGAGGTCAAACTTGCAAAACTTCATAATATTATGTGCCAATGACCAGTCAGCTTTTAAGGAGTCTACTATGAAATAGGTATGAGAACTGAGCAATTTAGAATGTTTGAAGGTAAAAGTATTTGTGACAAACACACAGAAAAGGAAATGTAAGACTGAGTTTCATTTTAATTTCAGAACAGACAAAAGGTATGAGAAAGGCAAAGTGATGATACAATCATTCAAATATAAGAACAATTACATATTCATAAAAGGTAAACACAATGTTTTCTTTCTCCCAAATGATGATCCCTAGCACTGCACATGTCCTTTGAGCACTACCAGGAGTGAGCACAAAACCAGGAGTAAGCCCTGAGCACCTCAGGGTGTGGCCCAAGAATTTTCGTAAAAAAAAATGATGATGTCATTACATGTGGAAGACAAGGGGCAAGAATGTGTTAATAAATGTATGACTGAAACCCAATCATCAAATCATGAACATCTTTGTAATTGTATATTCCACAGTGGTATAATAAAATCTAAAATAATAATAATAACAATAATAAACTGGCCTTGCTGCCTGATGTTTTAGTAGGAAAACAAAAAAATGTGTTAATAGAATAATGGTTAAGAGAGCTAAGTCTTCATTCTGTTTAGCAGAAAATCAATGAATCTATAATGAAATACTAATGAATAGCAGAATTTGCATATTATGTAGTAAAGATATAATAACACCACCAACTCTTAGGCATAGTTTGTTCATTTCTTTATTCATTCACAGAGTAGATAGTAAGCATCTACACCTGTGCCTGTTGTAGGGTTATAAAAAAAATATTTTCTTGGAGGAAAGTAAGCATATTCACTAATATATATAGGTGCTAGTGCACACACATGCATATAATGTCAGGCAGTAGAAAGTGATCTAAAGATAAAGTGTTAAAGAAAGGGAAAATAAATAGAGAAAATAAGAGTCCCTCACTGGAGAAGATGTGAAAAGACTGGTAAATAAAGCAAAGGAGAAAGCCATCAATGAAATCAGGATGTTTCTATTGTGCTAATAATTGTTGGAAATGAAAATACCAGCTTAGAACTGAGCATTGAATGTAGGAAAAGGAATATGCATGATAACCTCTAAAGGTATGTATTTAAAGCCACAATGAGTAAGAGGAGGAAGAGAGAGATAGAGATAGATAGAGAGAAAGTAAGAGAGAGAGAGAGAGAGAGAGAGAGAGAGAGAGAGAGAGAGAGGGAGAGGGAGGGACAAAGTATCTTCCATAGAGGCAGGCTGGGAGGGAATTGGGGCATTGTTGGTAGGAAATGGGTACTGGTGGAGGGATGGTGCTGGAACACTGTGTGACTGAAACCCAAACATGAACATCTTTGTAATTTTATTTTTATTTATTCATTTATTTATTTATTTATTTATTTATTTATTTATTTATTTATTTATTTGCTTTTTGGGTCACACCCAGCAATGCTCAGGGGTTACTCCTGGCTCTGCACTCAGGAATTACTCCTGGCGGTGCTCAGGGGACCATATGGGATGCCGGGGATCGAACCCAGGCCAGCATGGGACAGCCTTGTGCAAGGCAAACACCCTACCCGCTGGGCTATTGCTTTGGCCTTCTTTGTAATTTTATATCTCACAGTGGTATAATAAAATATTTTAACAAAAGAAAAAGAGAAAAGAAAGAAATATGTTTCTAATGGAATAGAAGAGTAGGTGCACAGTAAAGGAATAACAAAAATTTCAAGAATTATTGGGGAAGAACGGTCATCAAAAGCCAGATCAGGTCAGTCAGTGTATTTTGGCATGGTAAGCACATAGGAATTTGCTCTGAATATAGGGAACATCATTAGCAAATGCTGAGAACAGGTGCGTGCGTAGATATCCCAACAACTAGGGACTAGGAAAGGGGAGGCAATGAAAGCACGGAGAGCCATAGTGTAGAGAGAGGATCAGTTATAGGAATGGGTTGGTGGATGAGAAATGCATTTGTTTAAAGTTGCAAGAAATTTGTTATTTGACATAAAAATAATACAGCATGTTACTAACTCTATCAGAGAAATGAGGAAAGGAGATGAACAGAGACCTCTAGGAAGAGGACAACTGGATCATCAAATGTATATAAAATGTCATAGTCATATATTAGGAAAATGCAAATCAAAAGTGAGAGATCATCTCATACCAGTGACAACACCTGTATTAAAAGACTAGAAAGAATCAATGTAGGTAGATATGTGGTGATAGAAGAACCCTCATTCACTATTGGTGGTAATGTCACCTGGTTTTTCAGCCTCTAAGAAAACAGTAAGGAGAGTAATCAAAAAAGGTAAGAAAAGAGCTCCCATATGAACCAGAAATTCTACTTCTTGGCATATAACCCCAAATACAAAAGCACTCATTGGAAGATAATACATACCTATGTTTATTGCTAGCCTATCTCAAGCCCTGCTCGTCAGAGTCCCACTCTACAGCGAAGACTATTTCAAGACCAGGTATGCCTGATGCAGACACTCAGACACATGGGCAGAGCTGCTACCAGCTCTCCCTGTGCTCAGCTGATCATGAGGCACCTGGGAGGGGAAGGCAAGTTCTAGCCCAATAGAGCCTTGCAAGAAGCCAGAAGAACCCCCCACACCATGAGGGCCACAGTTTTCAACATCTGGATTCTACAGCTCATCAGAGCTCCCAAGAGGAAAGCTGATCTCTACCCGTTTCACGCGGCTGTTTTGCAGACTCGCAGGTTCATCAGTACATGCGTGAGATGAGAGCCTACTACTGAGAGTATACCACCCACATGGCAGTCTTGCAAGCCACCTGTGTTGTATTTGATATGCCAAAAACCAGTAACAATTATAGACCGCATTCCCATGACCTGAACGAATGGTTTGAGGTTCTTGTTCCTGGAATGCACAGATGCCCTTGGGCTACACTAGCATTCGATAGGACATATGGAGATGTTACTGGTGCCCACAAGAGCAAATTGATGAACAATGGGAAGATAAGTGATGCAAGTGATGTTTATTGCTATACTTAGCACAATGGCCATATGGAATCATAGAAACATAAAAAACATCCAATGACAGATGGATAGATGAAATGGTTATGATATCTGTACCAGAGGACTTAGCCAATAGTGAAAATAAAACTATGCACTCAGCTGCAATATGGGTATAAATGGAGGCTGTCATGTTAAGTAAAATAAGCCAGAGGGAGAAGGACATATACTGATGATATTGCTCATCTGTGGTCTACAGAAACCCAAAGCAAGGGAATAGACAGATGACATGATAACAAACCCTTGGCCCTCGATTATGAAACTGATATTAACAAGAGTGTGAGGGGATGGTAGAATGATGAGGCAGACAGGAAGTAATACAAGATAGTGAGCTTTGGGCACATTGGTGAAGGTGAGGTAACTGTACACATCAATACTGTAAACACTGTGTAACCACAGTGTTGGTTGTGATGATAACCTACATCACAATTCTAAAGAAATGGCATAAAAACAATAATTTGGGGCTTTTTCCAAGCCTATATTCTCTCTTGAACACATATTCTTTTTTTTACTTAAACATCAATTTATTTAATCTTCAAAAGAAACTTACAAGGCAGTATAATTATTTTCTTTTTTTCACATTAATCCTTTTTATTTTTAAATGTTTTTAATATTTTATTATACCACCACGAGATATACAATTACAAAGATGTTCATATTTGGGTTTCTGTCATACAGTGTTCTAGCACCTGTTTCTCCACCAGGGCCCATTTCCCACTACCGATGTTCCCGATTCCCTCCGATCCCCTAGTCTGCCTCTATTACAGGCTCTCTCTCTCTCTCTCTCTCTCTCTCTCTCTCTCTCTCTCTCTCTGTCTCTCTCTCTTACTCTCTTCCTTCCCTTACACATTGTGGATTACAATACATACATTTAGAGGTTGTCATATGAACATATATTCTTGTCTTTTCCTTGTCTTTTTCCACTCTGTAGGAGCCTGTCTTTTTCTTGAAGATACTCTTCTTCATTCCTCTCACACTTCTCTGAGTAAATCTCTTTCAATAAAAACTAAATTTGCTTCACTACAAAAAAAGAATAAAAATGATTTGACTTGTAATCTGACAAGCCACTTCCTCCTTAAATGGGAGGAAGCAGACGTTCTTTGCCTCTGCCCTCTGTTGGTGGGCATGCCCTGGGATTTGCAGAGGGCCACAGGGAGGGGAGGGGTTCAGGGAGTCTGGGGCACCCATTCAGAGAGTAGCATAGATTTGTTCTTGTCCTTGAGCATTTGCCATTTGCCATGATAGCAACATGCCCCACACAGTGGGTTGAAAGGTGAAACACTCCCTTACCGCCCCCTCAAAAGATATACTTACCAAGAACGTGTAAACACAATGCTATTTGGAAATAGGGTCCTTGAGGCCACACTGAAATCTCTATCCAATGACCTTTAAATCCAAAAACAAATGTCCTTCTAAGAGAAAGACAGAGGAAGATGTGAGCCTCACAAGTCAAAGAGGAGTAGAGGAAATGAAGACAGGCATTATTGGAGGAAAACCTCAGGACTGCCAGTGACCACCAGAAGCTAAGAGAGAGGCAGGCGACCAAATCTCCCTTATACCTCTGGAGAAAGCCAATAGCACTGTCAACATAGGTTTTGGACTTCTGGCCACCAGAACTAGGAGGGAAAAAATTGCTGTTGTTTTAAGCCACCCAGTTTGTCATAATTTGCTACAGCAGCCATAGGAACGCAAAATACCCCAGATTGTAGCCTCTCTTCAGCCTGAGTTCTGGCACAGAAAGACACACAGTGCTTGGTTGGGCCAGTGATCCCAATCAGGACAGGCAGCAGGCTACTGACTGGAAACCCATGTCAAGGGGCTAAGAAGTGATCACTTATGACAACAGTGATCACTGTTGAGATGTTGGAGATTATTTTTTAACCAATAAAAATACTAATATTTATATGTAATAATAATTTAATAAAAAACCTGGGCCAGAGTGATAGTCCAGTGGGTAGGGCATTTGCCTTGCATGCATCTGATCCGGGTTTGATCCCCAGCATCCCATATGGTCCCCCGAGCACTGCCAGGAGTAATTCCTGAGTACAGAGCCAGGAGTAACCCCTGAGCATCTCCAGGTGTGCCTCCAAAACCAAAAAAATTAAAAAAGGAATTAAACAAAACCCCTCATTTATTGTTGGTGGATATGCCAACTGGTCTAACCATTTTGGAAAAAATTATGCACACTCCTCCAAAAACTAGAAATTGAGCTCCCATTTGACCCAGCAATACCACTCCTGGGAGTATACCCTGGGGCCCAAAAACACACAACAGAGACACCATTTGCAGTTAAATGTTCATTGCAACATCATTCACAGTAGCCAGAATCTGGAAGCAACCTGAGTGCCCAAGAACAGATGACTGGTTAAAGAAACTATGGTACATCTATACAATTGAATACTATATTACTGTTAGGAAAAATGAAGTTATGAAATCTGCCTGTAAATGGATAGACATGAAGAGTATCACACTGGGTGAAGTTAGTCAGAAGGAAAGGACAGATACATAAAGTTTGCATTCATTTGTGGGATATAAAAAATATTATGAGACTGATATCCAAGGCCAGGCAAAATAGACCAGGATGATTTGTCAGGGGTTGAAATATACCACAAAGGTGCGGGAGCAGAGGGTAAGTAAGATAAAAAAAGGGACCAGTTTGACAATAATAATTCGGAATAGTAACACTGCACTAAAACTGAATATGGAAACTAGGTAAAGGAATGTACATGATAATCCTTCAATGATTTATTTTGCAAAACACAATGTGAGAAAGGAGAGAGAAAGTGAGAGAGACAAAAGAAAATTGCCTGACATAGAGGCATGTTGTAGCAGGTGGATGGAAGGGAAACAGGGCACGTTGGTGTTGGGAAGTGTGCACCTGTGGAGGGATGGGTATTGGAACACTGCATGAAAGAAACCCAATCATGAGCAGCTTTGTGATGGTCTGTTGCATAGTGATTGAACAATAAAAATGAACTAAACCAATGAAAGTTAAACTTTGGTTCACTGAGATGTAAAATAGCCTGTTTAGTGAAAACCACCATATGCAAATTAGAGAGAGAACAGGAAAAAATGCAATGTCTAAAGGAAAGGATTGGAATCTAGTATATCAAAGATTACTCAATTAATTGGGATAAAGAATCAGGAAGAGAGGGAGCACACATTTCTTAAAGGTGGGATAGGATAAAACAACCCATAGATGTAAATGCAAAGGCAATTTGAAATGATGTTCATTTCAATTACTATCTAGAAATACAAGGAATACAGTCCTCATTCACCAAACCACAAAGCAAGAAAAGTAATCTTGAGTAACTACTACTGATGATGTACAGAAACAAGTTCTCATGAGTTTAGAATAAGAAAGTAAAGGGATGGTCATTTTTTAAATAGTGATTTGGCAATATCTAGTGATGTTCACAGGCATTCCAGAAATACTATTTTTAGATGTATCCTCATGGGAAACGCCTCCACTCTTTAACAAAGAGACATATAAAAGGCTGCTCATTGAGATAATACTGTCAGTAATAGGAATACTATGGGGGGGAAATTACAATAATAACAAGCAGGGGAAAAGATGCATCAACTATTGTATAGGATGGAATCACTTGTATCACTGTCTTCCCGTTGTTCATCGATTTGCTGGAGCGGGCACCAGTAACATCTCCAAGTGTAGCCCAAGGGCATCTGTTTGCTCGAGGAAGAGCAAGAGCCTCAACCCATTCTTTCAGGACATGGGAATGAGGTCCATAATTGTTCCTGGTTTTTGGCATATCAAATAAAACACAGGTAGCTTGCCAGGCTCTGCTGTGTAGGTGGTATACTTTCAGTAGAAGGCTCTCATCTCAAGCATTTACTGATGAAACTCAATGGGGAAAGATCAGGTTTTCTCCTGGGTGGAGCTCTAAGGAACTGTGGAGTCTGGATGTTGAGAATGACTGACCTATTGATGTGGGGGGTTCCTCTGGCTTCTTGCTAGGCTCATTGGGATGATGGGCCATGGCTAGAACCTGCCTAGAACTGTATAGAGTGTATAAATGTGAAAGATCCTGGGAAGGACCTGATCCTAACATCCAGTACTATCCAAGACAGTAGCAGACAGAGCTGTGGGTCTGGTGTGTCTCTCTTCCGGGGTTTGAAGTGGAGGTGGGAGGAATGGGAGGAGGGGGCCCAAATTCCCACTCCAAGTCCGGCCAGCATGGCCCCTTCCCGCACGTGTGAGTGAACCCTTGGAGCTATGTTGGACTCCTCAGGAGCTGGCGGAGCCCTTTTACTGCCACCGGAGCGCCATAGGATGGAATATTAGTTATTAAAGTAAATGAAATAGGTGCACTTGGGTCTCAAAAAAACATATCATCTTGTAAGAATGGAAATATCCTTTTCACATGACATATTTATAGACATACACAGTGGTAGACTAGAACTACACCAAATTATACATAGTTCTTTTCATCACGGAAGAAGAGAATGGAATTAATCATAAAATCAAGGAACCTTAGATTTCTCTCCAAGGTATAAAAAAGAATATATAGCAAAATGATCACTCACACTTGTTCATTTTGTAGAATATGTACTCAGGGATTGTATTATCCTTGAATTTGTTCCATCTGTTATACAGCTGAGATTTCTCCCTTCTCTGCCAAGGGATCTAGCATCAAATCACCTATGAAACACTTGAAAAGCTCACTCCCCTTCTTTGTCCTTAAGCAGCTGCACAGCTCACCCAGAACCACCTTACAAGCAGGACAAAAGACCTGCCCTGAATGTCCTCACATTTGCATTAAGCCACACATTTGCATTTTCAGGGTCCTTGCCTGCGCCACACGCTGGTGTGCACATGGCCCCACACACGCCGCCGCGCACGGCTCTCCTCCGCCTCGCCCACCTGCATTAAGGGTTTAACACCACAGAATCCATAATAACTTTTGATACCTAAAACCTTAGTCATCCTTCCTAACCTTACCTTAGAACTTTATTACCAATTGTATTATGAGTAGTTATGGAGGAAATGGGAGCCAGCACTGGTGATTCTGATGGAAGTTCAGAAGAAAGGAATATATCTTGGAATATCAGGTGGACACAGGCCAAGGTAGTCTGGGATCAAAGTAGGGAAAGTAGGGAGGGATCTATTGAAATAGAAATAGGGCATGGCCAGAGAAGACCGGTCCTAGCAGGGTCACATTTTCCTACTTTTACTGAACATGACTGGCCATCTCCCTCAACCTCCTTAGAGGGAAAACTCCTTATATCTTGGGTATGAAAGGACAGCCAGCTGTTTCTATGGTTTCCACTGTTCCCAGTCCACTCAACATTGCTATTGAAATTGCTCTACCCACAAAGAAAATAAAGAATCCCGTACATGATAAATTCCTCGTGGTCTCTGGGTTACTCAAGTTGGTAATGGAATTTTTATCACACAGTGTTATTAAGCCATTCATTCATACATTCACTTAAACAACATCTGAGCATCTATTGCCAACAAGATTGCTTTTGCTTCTAATAATCTTTAAAAAAACTTTTTATTATACCACTGTAAGATATATAATTACAAAGATGTTCATGATTGGGCTTCAGTCATTCATTGTTCCAGCATCCATCCCTCCACCAGTGCCCTTTCCTACCACCAATGTCCCCAAATTCCCTCCCTCCCATAGCCTGCCTCTATAGAAGGCACTTTTCTTTTTCTTCTCTCTCTCTCTCTCTCTCTCTCTCTCTTCTCTTAAATAGATATTTCAGGATTATCATGTAAATCCCTTTGTGGACATTCAATGCTGCTTCTTATAATCTTGTGAAAAAGCACATCTGTCTTGAAAGAATGATTGTTCTAATAAGGAGCTCACACATGCACAAGATGGGTTCCCAAATGTCAGTGCAGAGAGACACTCTTTAGCTTCTATGTATTTATGCAGTGGTGTGCCCTTTCTCTCCTGTTCCACATTCCACAAAGGTTGTGTGAAATCCAACCAAGACTATGTGGTAATATGTGGCATCTATTCACTCATTTTGATGGTGGTTGGGGGGGCAGGTCAATCTCACAATTGACTTGCATTGCAGGCATATTTGTGAGAAGTACAAATAAGAAAACATTTCAAATATTTAATATATTTTGTGTGAGGTTCTTTAATTTTGACCTAGCTGATTGGGAAACAAGAAGGTAGAAATTCCTCTTGGAAAAGATAAACATATGGGACTACATAAAACTAAAAAGCTTCTGCACCTCAAAAGAAACAGTGACTAAGATACAAATACAGTCCACACAATGGGAAAGAATATTCACCCAATACCCATCTGATAAGAGGTTAATATCCAGGATATATCAGGCACTGGTATAACTTTACAAGAAGAAAACAAACAACCCCATCAAAAAATGGGGGAGAAGAACAGAAACTTCAACAAGGAAGAAATTAGAATGGCCAAAAAACATATGAAAAAATGCTCATCATCACTAATTATCAGAGAGATACAAATCAAAACAACAATAAGATATCATTTTACACCACAGAGACTGGCACATATTCAAAAGAGCAAGAACAACAAGTGCTGGTGTGGATGTGGGGAAAAGGGGACACTTATCCATTGTTGGTGGGAATGCCAGCTGATATAGCCTTTCTGGAAAACAATATGGACATTCCTCCAAAGACTAGAAATTGAACTCCCATTTGACCCAGCCATACCACTTCTGGGAATCTACTCTGGGAAGCCAAAAATACGCAGCAGAAATGTTCATAGCAGCATTATTCACAATAGCCAGAATCTGGAAACAACCAGAGTGCCCGAGAATCGATGACTGGATAAAAAAGCTTTGGTACCTCTGCACAATGGAATACTATGCAGCTGTTATGAAAATTTGCCTAAAATGGATGGACATGGAGAAGATTATGTTGAGTGAAATTAGCCAGAAGGAGAGAGACAGATACAGAATGACTGCATTTATTTGCAGGACATAAATATTATATATATATGTACATATTATGATACCAATATCCAAGGTCAAGTGAAACATTGATCAGGAGGTCTTGTCAAAAGTGGAAATTATTACAAACATGTGGGAGTCAGAGGCTAGGTAAGACAGAAAATGGAACAGTGTGCTAACAATTGTCGAGGGTACTAATACCAACCTAGAACTGAGCATTAAATAGAGGCAAAAAGATACACATGACAACACTTTAATCTATGTTCTGTAATCCATAGTCTGGAAGGAAGGAAAAGAGAAAGAGAGGGAAAGGGAAAGAAATAAAGAATCTGCCATGGATGTGGGCTGGGGGAGGGGGGAGAACCGGGAACATTGGTGGTGGGAGATGGGCACTGGTGGAGGAGAGGGTGCTGGAACACTGTATGACCAAAACCTAAATATGAACTTTTTAATTGTATATCTTTGTAATTGTATATCTCACGGTGGTATAATAAAATACTTTAAAATAAAGAAATTCCTCTTGGGGGTATTGACTATTTTTAAGATCCCTGCAATGAAAAAACATTTTTAAATAGTTGATTTTGATAGTATATGGTAAAAGATGGGTGCTTGGAACAAGCTAAATAACTGTGAAATAAATGTATCAAACCAAGCAAGCTAACTATAACTGAGCAACACAGATGTATCTAATCAAACCAAAAGGTGCAACTGTGCAACAGAAACGCATCTAAAAGTGAACTAAGTCACTGTCCAAACTTATGTCACAGGTTGGATATTTTGCATAACAATATGAATTGCCAGTGGAGAAACCAGAGAGATCTAACATCTAGAGATGCTCATGGCTTATTCCTGGCTTTGTGCTCAGGGATTACTCCTAGAAAGCTCAGGAGACCATATGGGGTGCCAGGACCTGAACCCAGATCAACTGTGTGCAAGTCAAATATACCATCTCTCAGGACCCCAACTCTCTAGTTTAATTATACCACCCTTCTCTTATTCCAGGACATCTCTTACTTCTTGATTCCCAGAACATACTGACCTCAAACTTCTTCCATGATCTTCTCAGAGATTCTATCTGAGACACCTGAGGAGCTGAATCCTTTGCTTTCCTTTCCTGGACTCCTTGACACCTCTCAAATCTTTTAAAAACTTTTTCAGTTGCTCTTGCTACTGGTGTCTCAACCAATTTATCTTTCTGGCATAGTGTCAAGACGTGATCTCTCTCTCTCTTCTCTCTCTCTCTCTCTCTCTCTTCCACTTTCTCTTTCTCTGATTGATACCTACTTCATAGGATGCAATGGTATTAATAAAGTTATAGTAAGATTTAGTTAAATTAGACACATGAGATAAAACATAAGTAAAATTGCTTTGTGGACAAGATCCAACACCTGTTTGTGATAAAAACTCTTGCAAAACAGGAGTTGAAGGAACTTTCCTCAACATAGGTCAAAGTCATTTACCACAGCCCACAGCAAACATTATTCTCAAAGGGGAAAAACTAAGAGCCTTCCTCTTACGATCAAGGACAAGACAAGTTTGGTCACTATCACCACTTCTATTAAATATAGTACTGGAAGTACTTGCTGTAGCAATTAGGGAAGAAAAAGATATTAAGGGCATCCAGATAGGAAAAAGAAGTCAAGCTATCACTATTTGTGGATGACATGATGCTATATTTAGAGAATTCTAAAGTCCCTACCAAAAGGCTCCTAGAAACAATAGATTTGTATAGTAGAGTGGCAGGTTACAAAATCAATACCCAGAAGTCCATAGCTTTCCTGTATCCAACTAATGAAAGAGAAGAAAGTGATATTAAAAATAATCCTCAGTAAGCCTAGCAAGAAGCCCGAGCAAACCACACATCATGAGGTCAGTCATTCTCAACATCCAGGCTCCATAGTTCCACAGAGCTCCACCCAAGAGAAAACCTGATCTTTCCCCTTTAAGTTTCATCAGTAGGGGCCGGAGAGATAGCCCAGTGGGTAGGGCGTTTGCCTTGCATGCGGCTGGCCTGTGTCGGCCTGGGTTTGATCCCCGGCATCCCATATGGTCCCCTGAGCACCGCCAGGAGTAATTCCTGAGTGCAGAGCCAGGAGGAACCCCTGAGCATCGCCGGCTGTGACCCAAAAAGCAAAAAAAGTTTCATCAGTAAATGCTCGAGATGAGAGCCTTCTACTGAGAGTATACCACCTACACGGCAGAGCCTGGCAAGCTACCCGTGTTTTATTTGATATGCCAAAAACTAGTAATAATTATGGACCTCAATTCTATGACCTGAAGAATGGTTTGAGGCTCTTCCTGTCCCTGGAGCAAGCAGATGCCCTTGGGCTACACTTGCTTTCAACAGCACATATGGACATGTTACTGGTGCCTGCTTGAGTAAATCGATGAACAACAGGAAGACAGTGACAGTGACAGACAATTGTGCCTCAGAAAAATCAAATACCTAGGAATCAGCTTAACTAAGGACATAAAGGACCTGCAAAAAGAAAACTACAAAACACTACTTCAAGGAATAAAAGAGAACATGAGGAAATGGAAACAGATCCCCTACTCATGGGTTGGGAGGATCAACATAGTCAAAATGGCAATTCTCCCCCCCAATCATTACACAGATTAAATGCAGTCCCTATAAGGATACCCATGACATTTTTTAAAGAACACTCCTGAAATTCATATGGAACAATAAACCCCCACAGATAGCTAAAGCAATAAGTGGAAAAAAAGATGGGAGGCATCACTTTCCATAACTTTAAACTGTACTACAAAACAGCAGTAATTAAAACATGATGGTATTGGAATAAAAACAGCCCTGTAGACCTATTGACTAGAGTTGAATATCCTGACACACAACCTCAAATATATGAACATTTAATTTTTTGATAAAGGAGCAAAATATATGACGCGGAGTAAGGAAAGCCTCTTCAACAAATGGGTTGGGAAAACTGGGCAGCTGTATGTAAAAATATAAAATGAACTCTGATCTCTTTCTAACACTATTCACAAAAGTCAGATCAAATGGATTAAAGATCTCAATATCAGACCTATTGATATTGATACATCGAAGAAAACATAGGTGAAATGCTCCACGAGACTGAAGCTAAAGGTATCTACAAATGTGAAACACCACTGACAAAGTAAGTTTAAGTGAAGATAAACAAATGGAACCACATAAAACTAAGAAACTTCTGCACCTCAAAAGAAACAGTGACCAAAAAATAAAAGACAGCCCATAGATTGGGAAAAGATATTTACCCAATACCCATCTGACAAGGGTTAATCTCTACGATATATAAAGCACTGATAGAAGAAGCACTCTACAAGGGAAAAAAAAAACATCAAACCCCATCAATAAATGGGGAGAAGAAATGAACATAAACTTCCACAAAAAGAAATTCAAATGACCAAAAGGCATATAAAAATGCTCTATATCACTAATCATCAGGGAGATGTAAATCAAAACAACAATGAGGTATCATCTCACACTACAGAGACTGGCACACATCCAAAAGAGCAAGAACAACCAGTGCTGGTGCTGTTATGGCGAGAAAGGGACTCTCATTCATTGCTGGTGACAATGCTGAATGGTTTGGCCTTTTTGAAAAACAATATGGACATTCCTCCAATGACTAGAAATTGAGCTCCCAGTTGACCCAGCAATACCACTCCTGGGAATATACCTTCAGGGACCAAAAACACACAACAGAAACACCGCCTACACTTCTATGTTCCTAGCAGCACTACTCACAATAGCCAGAATCTGAAAACAATCTGAGTGCCCGAGAACAGACGACTGAATAAAGAAACTGTGGTACATCTACACAATGGAATATTATGCAGCTGTTAGGAAAAAATGAAGTCATGAAATTTGCCAATAAATGGATGGACATGGAGAGTATCATGCTGAGTGAAATGGTCAGAAGGAAAAGGATAGGCTTGGAATGACTGCATTCATTTATAGGAAATAAATAACTATTATAAATTAATATCCAAGGCTAGGCAAAACAGAGTTGAGGAATAATCATCAATGGTTGAAATCTACCACAAGTGTGTGGGGGATAGAGGTTAAGTAAGAGAAGGAACCCCAGTTTGCCAATAATAGTTGGAAATGGTAGATTAGAACTGAATATTAAAGAGAGAGAGAGAGAGAGAGAGAGAGAGAGAGAGAGAGAAGCACCTGCCATAAAGGCAGCGGGGTGTGATAGGAAAGGAAACTGAGGACATTGGTGGTGGGAAATGTGCATTGGTGGAGGGATGGGTGCTGGAACACGGTATGACTGAAACCCAATCATGAACTGCTTTTGTAATGGTCTATCTCATGGCGATATAATAAAAAAAAGTTACTTTGTGAACTAAATATTTATCTGTTTACTCACAGGATAGAAACTTATTATGTACTTTGCCTGTGCTTTTCTCAATCTTGGGAATACGATGATAATTGCACATCAGTCTTTGTTGGAATCCTCATCAGCTTACCTTTTGCTAGAAGATACCTCTAACAATCTAAGTGCATAATGAGAGGGAACTTATTGCCGTCATCATTTTGCACAGTGTGGTCACACCAGCCACCCTTGGTGGGAGAAAGCGTTTCTATCTTTGGGAAATGATTAAAAAAAACCACTCCTCTATGTTCCTGTGTTCAACAAAGATGTCCTCTGTTATCACTGTATCACTGTCTTCCCGTTCATCATTGATTTGCTCGAGCGGGCACCAGTAACATCTCCATATGTCCTGTCTCATGCTAGTAGAGCCCATGGGCAGCTGCTAGCTCCAGGAACATAAAGAGCCTCAAACCATTCCATCAGGTCATGGGAATGAGGTCTATAATTGTTACTGGTATTTGGCATATCAAATACAACACGGGTAGCTTTCCAGGCTCTGCCGTGTGGGTGGCATACTCTTGTAGTCACCTCTGATCTCCAGCATTTATTGATGAACTGCGCAGTCGCATAGCGGCCACGCAAGCTGGGCTGTGATCAGCTCTTCTGCTGGGTGGAGTTCTGATGAGAGGGGAGTCCAGATGTGGAAAATGGTGGCCCTCATGGAGTGAGGGGGTCGTCTGGCTTCTTGCAAGTCCTCTGGTAAGACACATAAATATTAAAACACTCTGCCCCATCTTTTGCTTTCTTCATGAATTCCCTTGTTTGGGAATCTTCTGAACAATTGGATGAAGTCAAAATTTGACCTAGCAGTTTAGGTTACCAAGACAGATTCACCCTCTCTAGTGATTCCCAGAACAAAGTCAGCCCCTCCCATTCCATGACAGTTATCCTGCACCCTCTTAACACTTTTGTTTGTTTCTTGGGATTTTTTTTTAATTTTGAGGAGGCAGGGTTGAGTCACACCCATTGGTGCTCAGGGCTTTTCCCTAGTTCTCTGCTCAGGGATCACTCCTGATGCTGCTGAGGAACCCTGTACAGTACAAGGGCTCAAACCAAGGTTGGGCATGTGCAAGGCAAATGTTTTAACCTCTGTGAAACTTACTGAGTCCTTTCTAGGGAAGGCACCAGCTCCAGAACCACCTGGAAGCCACTCCTATAATCTTAGCCCTGAATTAGTCACTCCATAATCCACTGCCAGACCCTCTGCTGCTCTATCAATTACTGACTTGAAGATTGTGATTTGATATATACATGTATTTCCCTAATGAGATGAATTCATGACTAATTCATTTTAAATGAAATGTCCATTTAATTGAATAAAAAAATGAAAAGTTCTAAATAGTATATTAATAAAACAGCTCTTGAGTGCCCACACTACTCTCTTATATCCTGGAGACACTGTCAAAATAGTGAAAATTTTCTATCCATAGCATCGCTGTTGACAAGCTCAGGGAACCATACGGGGCTCTGGGGATCAAACTTGGGTTGAACACATGCAACTCAAGAGCCCTAACTGGTATACTATCACTCCAGCTTCAAAGATCAAAATTTTCATATGGGCTGTCTCTCTTAAAGTCATTATCCATGGGCTGGACTAGAGTGATAGTACAGGGTAAAGGCACTTTCCTTGCATGGTGCTGATCCAGGTTCGAGCACATGGTCCCCCAAACACCACTGGGTATGGCACCCAACCCCAGAACTTTGTTTTCTTTCCATTTCTTTTCTTCAGTTGAAAGCAACAGCTGCACTGCTCCACCCATGTGGAGCAGCCCATGGAGGGATGGGAAGGTGAAAATGGCTCTGCCCCTGGCCGGGTTCAACACAGCTCATAGGGTCAGCAGACACATGGATGATGTGGCTGGGCGCTGGACTTGGAGCAGGGATCGGCCCCTCCCCACATCCCTTCCACCTCCATGTCCCAGGGGGCATGGCCTCGAGCCAGCAGCCACCACCACCAGCAAAGCCAGAGAAGAGACAGACCAGATGCACAGCTGGGCCAGGCTTAGATAATAATCAAGTTTAGGACCAGGTCCTTCCCAGGAACTTACCCATATATACACTGTAACGATCACTGTAGTTATAACAAACTGGGGGGTGGTGGGGGGAGGCTGATGGGGAATGGGGTATGGGTTTTGGCCTATGGTGGTTGTAGGGGGCACATTGGTAGTGGGATATTGGTGTTGGGAATGGGGCACTGGTGGAAGGGCGGGTGCTGGAACACTGCATCACTATGACCCAAGTATGAACATCTTTTTTTTCTTTAAGTATTTTATTATACCACCGTGAGATATACAAATAAAAAAGATATACAATTAAAAGTTCATATTTGGGTTTTGGTCATACAGTGTTCCAGCACCCGTCCCTCCACCAGTGCCCATCTCCCACCACCAACGTCCCCGGTTCCCTCCCCCTTCCCCAGCCCACCTCCATGGCAGGTTCTTTATTTCTTTCCCTTTCTCTCTCTTTCTCTTTTCCTTCCCTTCCAGACTATGGATTACAGAACATACATTAAAAGGTTGTCATTGAACATCTTTTAATTGTATATCTCACGGTGGTATAATAAAATTAAAAAAAATAAAAAGTTGACAATTCCAAAAAAAAAGATACAAAGCAAATTAAAGTATTAAAACATTATAACAAAAATTGATTTGCATTTTACTGGGTTGCAGACAAACCCAGTACCCAATGTGAGAATTCAAGTTAGTGCTTGGAGAAAGGGTGAGTGTGGATTTGGGTGTAAGCCAGAAACCCTGAAGTCTCATTGTTGCTCCCCCTAATTAAGAGGTGCAGGTGTCTGGGGGGGGGGATCAAGGACTACAGTCCTCCCACAAGCTCCCAAATACCAGGCATACCTGAAACAGAACCATCCACGTATGGACTTTGGGGGACACTTGGTTCACATGGATCTTTCTGGAAGAGTGAAAGAGGGAAAGTAATAGCCACGGTAAAATAACAAGGCAGTGGGAAGTGATTAGAGCTGAATTTGAAGCTAGAGTGCCAGTTTATGAAATTAATATATGAATTATAAAATTATATCTATCGACAGTTGATCCTCTTTCCCCAGAAAGGAGGTTTCAGAGAAGCTCCAGAGGCTGGACATTTGGAGGAATGAGGATGGAATTCAGATTACTGGGTCATTGGAATGAGAACCCATTACTGGGAGAAGTTCTAATAGAGTCCTGAAAGATTGAGTATATTCTTTCAGAAGCTCTAAAAACACTTACCTTCTCTTTGACTGTCTTGTCACCGATATTGTCTTCTTTCAACCTATAGATATCAAGTCTATAATATAATATAATTCTTTATTGGGACATTGCCAATATTTCGGAGGGAAAGGAGTACCATGGCTACCCCAGATGACTTCATGTATAAGAGGCATGCACCCTACTCCTCTGAGTCATCTTCGTAGCCCAGGCCGCTGTATTATTTTTAACTGAGTATCTTCTGGAATTGTTGATCAATCTATGGCTTAGAAAGTATTTCTTTAGAAAAAAATGACCTCTATACCTTTTAAGTCCTCTGTTGAAGAGATCTTTTTGATAAAAAAATTTTTATTATACCACTGTGTGATACACAATTACAAAAATGTTCATGGTTGGGTTTCAGTCATACATTATTCCAGCATCTGACCCTCCACCAATGCCCTATTCCCACCACCAATGACCCCAAATTCCCTCCCCGCATCCAGCCTGCCTTTATAGCAGGTACTTTTCCATTTCTTCTCTCCCTCTCTCTCTCTCTTTTTACTTACTCACTCTCGCTCTCGCTTCTCTCACACATTGTGGCTTATGAAGAGATCCTTTAGGGGAAATTTTGTTTATGTTGATTATTCTCAGTCAATCCCACTCTTTCTCCTCTCTATGTATATGACAGTTTATAATCGTTATTATAGTAGTTATAGTTTGAGTCACACGTTTAAAACAGTGCTAGCACTTACGGTTTCGATGTATAGTTATCTCTACTACCAGTCTCCAATATCCTGTGTCCTGTGTTTTATATATATGTATACTGCTACATATATACATATATGTATGTATATATACTCACTACTGTATTCCAGCACTCAGTATAAAGCCTATACAAAGGTTACTGAATAAATGAATGAATTTTGTAGAATTTCAACTTCCTCCTATCACTCCGAATTTGGAGCGTATTTTCTCCCTCCAATTTATAATACTGCTAACAATAGAGTTTTATGCATACAATGTTCCAACTCCCTACCCACCAGAGAAGGTGGGTGCATCCTTCCTTGCTTTCAAAAAAATAATTTGGGGGGTTGGGTGGAAAGAGGCCACATGTGGTAGTGCTTAGGACTTATTCCCGGTTTCGGTGCTCAGGGATGCCTCCTGGTAGTGCTCAGAGGACCATATGCTGTGTGGGGAGACCTAGTGATTAAATGGGGGTGAGCCTTAATCCCCGTACTATCTATCTAGACCAGCAAACTCATTTAAAAATTTAACTGTGATAGTTTGGGTCACATGTTTACAACAGTGTTAATGCTTATGGCTTTGAAGTACAGTTGTATTTTTACCACCAAAGTATTCAATGTCATGTTACATCCAGTCCATCTTGTTATTCCCTCTATCCATTCCCCTTTGGCATTCTCATTTTCGTAATCCAGGGCTAGTGGTTTGCCATCATTTGACAGCTTCTATTTCCTAGTTTTGTTTCTCCATAAATCACAGATTTGAGATCATCCAGTATTTGGGGAGTAGTCTTCTTCTGGGAACTGTTATAAAAGAAGAGCTTTCAACAACTCTCCCAATACAGCATTCCAGCAGCCCACCCTCTCTCAGAGAAGACCCATGCTAGCTGTGGACCAGTTCAGAAAACTGATTAGGCTGCATCTGCTGAGTCTAGTGACTTAAGCCCAGGAACATGTAACTTGGGTCTAATGCTCTGCCTCTACCAGGCAGGAATTCAGGGGAACTAGGGACAGTGAGCTCTAAGTAGAGCATCACAGTCATCCTACCCTCCTCCTAGTCCTTTCGAGTTCCTATTTTATTATCCAGCTTGTGGGATTTGCAATATCCCATTTTCTTTCACAGAATGTCAAGATCAAGTTTCTGTTATGGATTCAACAGTAGCCCAGCTAAATTCACTTTGGGAAGTGGCTTTGGGGCCAATGCTCCTGTTAATAGGTGAGATGATCCTTCACCCAGTTACTTCTTTTGGGAAATTCGGAGGATGCCTGAAGGTGGTGATCCTGTTTAAGTGTTTGCAGGACCCTAAAAAGAACCATCCCTTTAAATCAGTTTATTAATGGCAAAGACCTAGTGGGAAATATTAAAATAAATAAATAAACCAATGCCAAGGAGATGGCTCAAAGGGTTTAAGTCTCAGCACCACAGGGTCCCCTGAGCAATGGGATTGACCTCCAAATAGCACACTGGTGAAGCCCTGAGCTCTTTTGGGTGTAGTTCAAAACAACAAATAAGTGAAATGTACAAAGAGCACTGTCTCTCTATACATATATAAATATACATACTTAACATATACTTTGTATATCAATTTAACAATTATATTACTCTAAAACATGCATTATGTATCAGAATATCCAATGCCTTAATAGTGGTAAGTTACAAGTCAATACATTAAACATCTCAATTTACAAGATAACCTTATTATTTTGCATTCATATACTCAGCACTGTTATTCCAAAACCGCACCACCCATGTTATTATTACATTTATACATCCCCATAAATTTAATTGGCAAGTGTATAAACAAATTTCTATGGGAAACAAAGACACATTAAAAGCTGACCTCAGAATACAGAGAAGACAGATAACAAGTTAAGCAAGCACAATAAGTCATTCAAATGCCCTGAACTTTAGTGCTCTCCGTGGTAGAATAGCTCACTGCCTTGAAGAGTTGCTATGAAGGTCAACTAGACTCATGATTGTAAACAGGCTTTAGAAATGTTCAAAGGTACTTTAAGATTTGAGTGATTATCATCAGCAACACAAACTGAGATTAAAACCCAAGTAGCCTGGCTGCTTTGATTTTTTTTCTTTACTTTTTTTTAAACTTTCCATTAATCTTCCATGAGTTTTTTTTTTTTTTTTCCTGTGGGAATCTGACTCTCCATAGATTCTGGGGCAGTGAGTTGTGGCAGTTGCAGTGTTTTTTTTCTGATACTTGTCATTCCAAAGAAATTGGTGAAATTCCACTGTATACAGAAAGGAAAACACTCCAGTTGTGTTCAAATGTTGGACCAAGATGCCTTTTGGAAAAATGGGGTTGGAGGAGAAGGTGGTGGGGGAAAGAGAGAAACCCAAAAAAAACCTTGTTATTTTTGCTGTTCTCCTAACATTCTGGTTCTTGCTACCCCTTTCTCCCACTTCCCCCAACCCTACCCACTCCACAGACAACTGCCCTACTCTCTGTATTGTGCATGTTTTGTACTGTTTTTCTTCCCAAGTGTCATTTTGACTACATGTATTTTTCATTCATATGTAAATCACTTTATGTTACACACATCATTGTTTCTTATTTTACACCACTAAACTCTGTGCTTTAAAGAGGGAACAAACAAATGGCAGTTGCTTTGCTATTTCTTGATTCTTTAAATGCAAAGATCATGTAATAGAGAAAACACCAGTTAGGGTGCAAGTTGTGATTTAAAAAAAAACACTTGAAGTGAAGAAGGAGCCCCTCTTGAACTCCTTCAGTTTCTTCTCCTGCTGGAACTTGGAGCAAATCCCTCCTCCACAGCCAACTCATCATTGCTCATCTGGTTTTCTGCAATGAATTGCTTTCCCTGCCTCCTGCACCTCCCGTTCCCAATCCCCAGCTTCAAACTCTTTTTCTTCTAAAAGCCAGAACTATGCAAATAGAGTAATTCCATCAGTCTATTTAAAACTCTTCTTTTATGTTCCGTGAAATCCCAGATAAAATTCAATAAATCCTTCTATGATCTCCCTGCTCCCCTTTCCAGACTTTATTTCCCACCACTGTCATCCCCTCTCCTTCTACTGTAAGTCAGAATGTTCTCTGGTTCCCCCCAATAGCACAGCAAGCATACTATGCCTGGGCCAGAGCTCCATGCGGTTCTCCCTTGGTAAAAACCGTAAATAACTGCATATCTCCCTCTGCTCTTGGCTCTGCCAGAGAATACCAGCATCTCAAAGAGGCCTCACTGACTCCACATGAAATGAGAAGCATCTGGAAGCACAGCTTCTACCCCTCCCTGGGTTAGCTTGGCATTTATTGCCACTTGCCCTAGTGCATATCCGTGATTATTTGTTTATCAACATTCCTATAGCCTTCCCTCGAATGGAAATTTCTTGAGGAGCATGTTCTTAATCTGTTGGTTATCCCCAGCAGTAGCTCCTAGTATATAGTGAATACTGGGTAAAGTGTAGTGAAATTAATTGAATGAATGATTCATGGATTAAATCATCTCAAAAGGGCTTAAGAATCTAGCTGCACTCTTCTTTCCAGTAATAATTTGATGTCTTGGTCTAGACCCTGTTACCTCTTATTTTCTCTCTCTTGTCTCTTTCTCTCTGTCTCTCATCTCTGTCTCTATCTCTGTCTCTATCTCTGTCTCTGTCTCTATCTGTCTGTCTGTCTGTCTGTCTGTCTGCCCCTCTCTCTCTCTCTCTCTCTCTCTCTCTATCTCTCTCTCTCTCTCTCTCTCCCTCCCTCCCTCCTTCCCTCTCAATCTTTGCTCCTGGCAGAGTGAGTTTTTTTTTCATTTCCTCCAATGTTTTTTTTTTGCTTGTTTTCTCTAACCCTCAGGGACTCCTACTTCCTGCCCTGAACACTGTGTGCATTGTCTGTATCCTGCTAGACCCCTCTTCCCTGCCCTACCACTAGGAAGCCTGTCTGAATACTCAGTTATTAGTTTGCCCTTTCTTGCCCACAGCATAGTGACTTCAAACATAATTGTACTCACTCTGCTCGATTCTGATGGCCTCTTGGCTGATCAGAATGCACCAGGTACTTGGAGCTTCTTAAAGACAGGGACAGATTTTTTTAAATCATATTTGCTATAACTACCAAGATAGAGCCTCAAAAGATTATTGATGCAATGATTGTCAGCATGCTCATAGAGTCTAAGTTGCTGGGTGGAACAGCCTCAAGGTCTAATGGGCTCCAAGTGACTCAATATAGAATGGTGACACACTTGGGGTGAGGCTTATGTGAGAGTCACAACACCCTAGTCAGAAACATTATTCAAATCTCCAAGGTATTTAGAATAAATTCTATATTCAGAAACAAGGACTTGTGGGAGGAAACATGCGTAATCCAGGGTCCCATGAGAAGCTTTAGACAACCCATTGATGTAGGCAGGCACAGGGGGCCCCTGCATGGCAGTGAACTGTCACCATTAGGCTGTCACCTTTTGGAACCAGGAATAAAGACTTGATAGGACCCATTAACCAACAATAGACCCTGAGGAAGCTGGATCCACCTTCTTCCACATAGCCCTTAGCCCTCCATCAACCTTTGATGGTCCAGCAGAAGATTTCAGAGCATTCCACCCTAAAGGGATAAACCCCCCTTTGGAAATCAGTTGGGGCTCACTCTCTGCCTCTGGAACAGCCCACGTTCTCCCTTGAGCATGTTACTCTCTCTTCCCTACTCCTTCCCCGTCCTAAAACCTCCTTAATAAAATCCGTTTTACTTCACTGCTCATCTACTGAAAAATTCTTTTCTTCGAGGAAGACAACCCTGAGCAAACCCTGGGTAAGGCCTAGGATTTTCCTTTCCTGCAAAGAGCAATTCCTCGCTCCAGCCTGAGTCCATGGCTCCCCGAGAAATCTCAGGTGGTGGAGATCAACTCCCGTGCTGAGACATCAAGCGGACATCAGGTGTAGCTTGACGGCCACCTCGTGGGGCTGGTGGGGCTCAGGCCCACGCCGAGCAGGGGCTCATCACAGATTTTATCAGTCCTTAGCCTGCCCAGTAGTTCCCGGGAGGCGGCGGTGGCTGGGGAGAAAGCGACCATCTCTCTCCCCTTCCCGCCTCACATAAACCACCCTTGGGCCCACCTACATCACCTTGGTTGAATGAAGTTTCATGTACCATCATCTCCCTCTCTGTAGGATAGGCCTTAGTGCTGGACTCGCAGGGACCAGAGGAGGGGCAGAGCTGAGTTACAGAGTACTAGATGGGGGGTTATTTTAAGGATATACTTCCAGGAAAAGAATGTCAAGCTCTATGTGAACTTTGTTTTCTCACATGTTAACATGAGAAGAAAAACTACGGCAGTCTCCTTCCCAGCAGCCTTTTAAGGAATAATAAATAAATGGGCTAAGAAACCATTTCCCAAAATTAAACAGACTTTGAAGTAGAAAAGCATTCAGGCAGAATTACAGACGGAGCTAGAAATGGTTTTATATTTTAATTATTCCTATCAATGTAATGGGTGGTATCTAGTGGCCCACACACTTTTATAACTATACGTATGCACATTCACACTGCAAAATGCAGTATGTGTGTGTATGTGAACCTTCAGCTCAACAAAATAGTCAAGCCATTTCTAAAATGAGATGTTTAGACCAGAAGATATTTAAGGTGTTTTCAGTTCAAAGATTCTGAGTCTAGAAGTTTTGATTTGACTTTACATCATACATGCTTTAAGCAAACAGAGGATACACACATTCTGAAGAAGCCAGTATCATTCAAAAACACCATCATGTGGGATATACCTATTTCTGGGCAGGTAAGTATAATGTGTGCCTGGTATCATTAGCAAAATCTGGACCACAACTTTGCCTGCAACCCTTCTACACTTTAAATAGATGCCCATTCTCTGTTGTGTGAGTGAACAAGTGACCAGTCTATATTGTCATCCTAAATAGTTTTTATTCTGTCTTCCATATCTTTAAGAGTCACAAAGATGGTTACTTAAACTCCTACGAAAACCCCCTAATAAAAATTTATATCTTAAAATGGCTAGAATTGCTTGGTATTATCACATGAGTAGCATTTGGAGTAAGTGGAATGAAGTTTTCAAGGGACACAGAGCTTTAGAGAAAATATCCAGCAGTTAGCAGAGTAATTACAGCCAGGAAACTCTTCCTGATTAAAAAAAATCTAGACATTAAAAGTAGGTAAAGGGATATACATGATAACTTTTCAGTATCTATTGCAAGTCATAATGTCCAGAAGGAAAGAGAGAGAGACAGACAGACAGACAGACAGAGACAGAGAAACAGAGACAGAGAGAAGAAAGGTGCCTACCAAAAAGGCAGACTGGAGAGGGAAGCTGAGACATTGGTAGCAGAAAATGTACACTGGTGAAGGGTTGGGTGCTGGAGCATTATATGGCTGTAACCCAATCATGAACAATCTTGTAACTGTGTATCTCACTGTGATTCAAATAAAAATTAAATAAATAAACGAATAAATAAATAAATAAACAAGTGAATGAATGAACAAAAGAATCTAGACAGGACAGGGGCTGGAGGAGGTGGGGTGGGGTGAGAATAGTGCTGTGCACTGCACAACTTTGAGACTGCTGTTCACATTTGATTCTACAGAGACAGTGATCCCGAGGGAGAAGGCAGTGGGAAGTAAGTATAGTTTTCATTCAATAGGTCCATATGGAGAACAAATATGGACAATAAAATTTAAACATGGGGTTTTTGTTAAACCAATAACCAAACAGTCAAGTCTTGTTTTTAAATAAATCCCAAAGAAAAGGATTAAATTGACCCAAAGTATTCTGGTTTTAAAAAAAGCCATACTCATGCCAAGTTCTATTATAATTTTTCTCAAAACAGAACAAAATAGTCACTATGAATGAAGCAGGCAGAAAAAGAGCACATATGTTTATAGCATCTTTGGATACTTATTGCAAGTTACCGAATCATTTGGAGTTAAAAGTGAAATTAATTTTTCTTAATTCAATTTATATGTTGCTGAATCAAGAAAAGAGTTTTCTACAATTGTGCCTAGAAAAGTAAATACCTTGGAATCAACTTAACAAAGGAGGTGAAAGACTTATACAAAGAAACCTATAAAGCACTACTAAAAGAAATAAAAGAGATAATAAAGAAATAGAAATATATTCCTCGCTTCTGGATTGAGAGGATTTACATTGTCAAACTGGCAGTACTATCTAAAATATTATACAGATTTAATGCTCTCTAAGACTATTTGTGACTTTTTTTTTCAAAGAGACAGATCAAACATTGGACTGGAGTAATAGTACAGTGGGTAGTACAGTATTTGCCGTACATGCAGTCAACCTAGGTTTAATTTCAGCACCACATATTGTCCCCAAAACCTGCCAAAAGTAATTCTTGAACACATAGCCAGGAGTAAGCTCTGAGCAAGAAGGGGTGTGACCCAAAACTAAAGCAAGCAAACATAAAAAGAAATAGATCAAACACTCCTGAGATTCATATGGAATAGATCAAAAACTTCTGAGATTTTCCCACCTTCACCCAATACCCTTATAGCCAAAGCAATCCTAAGCAGAAAAAAAAGGTGAGAATCATTGTTTCCCCCACTTCAAGCTCTACTATAAAGCTAAAGTTCTTAAAACAGTGTGGTACTGGAATAAAGACAGATGTTCAAATTAATGGAGTATAATTGAGAATCTAGAGACAGAACCTCAGGCATATGGACAGTCAATCTTCCGTAAAGAAGCAAAAAGTATGAAGTGAAGCAAAGAAAGCCTTTTCAACTACTGGTGAAGGGGAAAACTGCTCAGCCACATGCAAAAATCTGAAGACAAATCTTTTATAACACCATACACAGAAGGCAAATAAGAATGAACTAAAGACCTTGATATCAGACCTAAATGCATAAGGTACATAGAGAAAAAACATAGGTAAAATTCTTCATGGCATTGAGGCTAGAGGAATCTTCAAGGATTCAATATCATTAGCCAAGCAAGTGGAAGCAAAGATAAACAATGGAATTAATTAAGTCTTCTACACCTCAAAGGAAACAATGGTCAGAATACAAAGAACCCACAGACTGGGAGAAAATATTTTCCCACCACTTGTCTGAAAAAGGCTTAATATTCAAGATATGTAAAGCATTGGTAAAATTTTATAAGAAGCATGACACAACTCCATAAAAAATGGGAAGAAGAGATGAACAGAAACTTTCTCAAAGAAGACATACAAATGGCCAAAAGGATATGGAAAAATGTTTGGCATCAATAATTATCAGGGAAATGCAAAACAACAATCACCTCACATCATAGATTTTGGAATACACCGAAATGAACAAAAACAATTATTATTGGCATGGTAAGGTGGGGGGGTGAAGAGGCCCTAATTCACTGCTGCTGGGAATGTTGACCAGCCTAGCACTTTTGGTAAAAGTTGAAAGACTTATAAAATCTGAGGAGAAACTAAAGTATTGGTCCAGCCCTTTAGAAAAACAATATGGACACTGCTCCAAAAAACTAGGAACTGACCTTCCATAAGATACAGCAATACCACTTCCTCAGTATATATATATATATATATATATATATATATATATATATATATATATATATATATATATATATATATATATATATATATATATATATATATATATATATATATATATATATATATATACACCTGGCAGTGCTCAGGGCTTTTTCTTGGTGCTACACTCAGGAATCACTCCTGATGGACTTGGGGAATTATTTGCAGAAGACTTAATTAATGCCCTACCCGCTGGACTATCGCTCCAGCCCCCGCCCCCACCCCCATGTCCTATTTGACATGCCAAAAACCAGTAACAATTATAGACCTCATTCCCATGACCTGAAGGAATGATTTGAGGCTCTTTATGTTCCTTGAGCGAGGAACATAAATAATTCCCCAAGTCCATCAGGAGTGATTCCTGAGTGTAGCACCAAGAAAAAGCCCTGAGCACTGCCAGGTGTATATATATATATATATATATATATATATATATATATATATATATATATATATATATATATATGTATAGATATATATATGTATAGATATATAGATTATAGATATAGATATAGATATAGATATAGATATAGATATAGATATAGATAGATATAGATATATAATTCCCCAAGTCCATCAGGAGTCCCCAAGTCCAGCAAGGATTGAACCCTGTGGGCAGTGTGCAAGGCAAATGCCCTACCTGCTGTACTATGGTTCCAGTCCTTCTCTTTCTTTTTGACAGACAATTCTGCAGCATGACTAACTCAGTGGGCTTAGACTCTAGAAAGTGCACCCAGATTAATAATGGTAGATGTAGGTGACACAAACCTGTCATTCTAATCTGATGGCGCAAAGTAGACAATAGTTAAAACCTCATGTGAATTGTCAATCAGATGTCCCTGCACCTACAGACCAGCTTCTTCATTAGAACTGTTGTGGTTCTAATGAACCACCATTAGAACCATTCCACCTCAAGGTGGCCCAGGAAGGAGAAGAGCCAACAGCAGACCTCCACAGTGTGAGAAGTCTACCTGGAGAACAAGGAGGGCAGCGCGTATGGAGGACACACGGGGCAGAGATACACGGGCAGAGCTGCTACTGGCTCTCCCTGTGCTCAGCTGATCTCGAGGCACCCAGGAGGGAAGGCAGGTTCTAACCCTGGCCTGACATCCCAGCAGAGCCTCGCAAGAAGCCAGAGGAACCCCCACACCACAAGGGCTGCCATTTTCAGCATCTGGAATCCACAGCTCGTCAAAGCTCCATCCAGCAGAAAAGCTGATCTTTCCATCTTTCCCCATCTCATCAATAAATGCACGAGATGAGAGGCTACTAAAGAGTATCCCACCCGCACGGCAGAGCCTGGCAAGCTACCCGTGTCCTATTTTATTTGGGGGAAGGGTCACACCCGGTGATGCTCAGGGATTACTCCTGGCTCTGCACTCAGGAATTACTCCTGGCAGTCCTCGGGGACCATATGGGATGCTGGGTATCGAACCCAGGTCGGCTGCGCAAGGCAAATGCCCTACCCGCTGGACTATCGCTGCAGCCCTGCCCCCCACCCCCATGTCCTATTTGACATGCCAAAAACCAGTAACAATTATAGACCTCATTCCCATGACCTGAAGGAATGATTTGAGGCTCTTTATGTTCCTTGAGTGAGCAGTTGCCCTTGGGCTACACTAACATGTGACAGGACATATGGAGATGTTACTGGAGCCTGCTCGAGCTAATCGATGATCAACAGGAAGACAAGTGATACAAGTGATATATATATATATATATATACACATATATATGTATTATTTATATATTGTTTGTATATGATATATATATATTATATATATATATATATCAAGGGCCCAAAACACAATGCACAAAAGGTTTCTCTCTTCTGTTTATGGCAGCATTATTCATAATAGCAAAAATCTGGAAAAAAATCCAAGTGCCCAAGATTAGAAAACTGGGTAAGATTGACCAAACACTCCTGAAATTTGTATGGAACAATACACCCCCAAGAATACCTAAAGCAATCCTCTGGAAAAAGAAGATGGGAGGCATCACCTTTCCCAACTTCAAACTGTACTACAAGGCAGTAGTAATTAAAACAGCATGGTATTGGAATAAAAACAGACCTGTGGACCTATGGAATAGAATTGAGTATCCTGACACCCAACCTCAAATATATGATCATTAAATCTTTGATAAAGGTGCAAAGAGTCCAAAATGGAGTAAGGAAAGCCTCTTCAACAAGTGGTGTTGGGAACACTGGGCAGCAACATGTAAAAAAATGAATTTGGACCTGTGTCTAACACCATGCACAAAAATCAGATCAAAATGGATTAAAGATCTCAATATCAGACTTGAATCCATAAAGTACATTGAAGAAAATACAGGAAAAACCCTCCACGACATTGAAGCTAAAGGCATCTTCAAAGGTGAAACATCATTAACAAAGCAACTAGAAGAAAAGATAAACATATGGGACTACATGAAACTAAAAAGCTTCTGCACCTCAAAAGAAACAGTGACTAAGATACAAAGGCAGTACACAGAATGGGAAAGAATATTCACCCAATACCCATCTGATAAGGGGTTAATATCCAGAATATTTCAGGCACTGGTAGAACTTTACAAGAAGAAAACAGCCAACCCCATCAAAAAATGGGGAGAAGAAATGAACAGAAACTTCAACAAAGAAGAAATTAGAATGGCAAAAAAACATATGACAAAATGCTCATCATCACTAATCATCAGAGAGATCCAAATCAAAATAATAATGAGATATCATTTTATACCACAGAGACTGGCACATATCCAAAAGAGCAAGAACAACAAGTGCTGGCATGGATGGGGGAAAAGGGGACACTCATCCATTGTTGGTGGGAATGGCAGCTGGTACAGCCTTTCTGGAAAACAATATGGACATTCCTCCAAAGACTAGAAATTGAACTCCCATTTGAGCCAGCCATACCACTCCTGGGAATCTACTCTGGGAAGCCAAAAATATGCAGCGGAAACACCATCCCTACTATATGTTCATAGCAGCATTATTCACAATAGCCAGAATCTGGAAACAACCAGAGTGCCTGAGAATCGATGACTGGATAAAGAAGCTTTGGTACATCTACACAATGGAATACTATGCAGCTGTTAGGAAAAATGAAGTTATAAAATTTGCCTATAAATGGATGGACATAGAGAAAATTATGTTGAGTGAAATTAGCCAGAAGGAGAGAGACAGACACAGAATGACTGCATTTATTTGCATGACATAAATATATATGTACATATTATGATACCAATATCCAAGGTCAAGTGAAACATGTATCAGGAGGTCTTGTTAAAGGTGGAAATTATTACAAACATGTGGGAGTCAGAGGCTAGGTAAGACAGAAAATGGAACAGTGTGCTAACAATTGTCGAAAAGTACTAATACCAACCTAGAACTGAGCATTAGATACAGGCAAAAAGATACACATGACAACTCTTTAATGTATACTCTGTAATCCGCAATCTGGAAGGGAAGGAAAAGAGAAAGAGAGAAAGGGAAAGAAATAAAGAACCTGCCATGGGGGCGGGCTGGGGGAGGGAGGATGGAAAGGGGGTTGTTGGTGGTGGGAGATGGGCACTGGTGGCGGGATGGGTGCTGGAACACTGTATGACCAAAACCCAAATATGAACTTTGTAATAGTTTATCCTTGTAATTGTATATCTCACGGTGGTATAATAAAATACTTAAAAAATAAAGAAAAAAACCCGGTAAGCATAGACAACTATGGTACTTATACACAGTGGAATACTCTTCAACTGTAAGAATGGATGAGCTCATGCAATTTGCTGCTATGTGAATGGATCTGGAAAACATGCTGAATGAAGTTAGAGGCAGTGGGACTGACACAGAATTATTTTTTCTCATATGAGGGATATAAAGAAACATAGTAGGAGAATAATAAATGCCCAAAGGCAACAGAAACGAAGAACATGAAAACTGACCCTCTGTAGGAAGCATTCCACAATGGAGGGGAGGATAGTGAACTGGAAGGGGTCCACAATGACTAGAGTGGTGAGAAGTGACCAGTTGAGGAGAAGGGGCTCCTGGATGGTGGTAAAGTGATATGCATAAAACTATATCAATAACAGTATTGTAAGCCACAGTGCCTAAAAAGAAAAGACAAGTTGTGTCTGTGAGGGGAAGTGGGAGGGAAAATGGGCATATTAGTGGAAGGAAGTGGACACTGGTAATTGGTTTGGCGGTGGAACATTGTATGCCTGAAACTCAGTAATGAATAATTTTGTAAATCATGGTGCCTCAATAAAAATCATTTCAAAATAGAAAAAAAAGGAAAGAAAAATAAAAAAGGGTTTCAAATCAAGTACACCAGTCAGTAAGAAACAACCTAGTGTATAACTGCATAGGATCTTTTGACTAAGAGTTATGTAAGACAAGCAATTCTATTTAACACAGATCTAGAGATCTTCAATATAAAGATCCTTATAAAGATTACAAAAGATAGGCTGAGATGGACGAAGCCTCAATTCAGAATACTCTATATAATTTATAGGTTTACTATAAAACCAAGTTGTACACTACAAATTAAGGTTTGTATCACTGTATCACTGTCTTCCCATTCATCATCGATTGCTGGATCAGGCACCAGTAACATCTCCATATGTCCTCTCATGCTAGTAGAGCCCAAGGGCACCTGCTTGCTCCAGGAACATAAAGGGCCTCAAACCATTCCATCAGGTCATGGGAATGAGGTCTACAATTGTTACTGGTATTTGGCATATCAAATACTGCCCGAGTAGCATACTCAGTAGTCATTTCTAAATTGAGCATTTATTGATGAACTGTGTGGCCGCTTGTGGCCGGCGAGCCGGGCTGTGATTGGCTGGTATGCTGGGTGGAGTTCTAACAAGAGGGAAGTCCAGATGTGGAAAATGGAGGCCCTGGGGAGTGGGGGGTCGTCTAGCTTGTTGCGAGGCTCTGCTGGGGTGGCGGGCCAGGGCTAGAACCCGCCATCCCTCCTGGGCGCCTCTTGAGCGGCTGGGCACAGGGAGAGCCAGTAGCAGCTCTGCCCCATGTCTGTGAGTCTCTCAAGGAAGGAGTGATAGCCCAGCAGGTAGGGCGTTTGCCTTGCACGCTGCCAGCCCATGCCGCCCCAGGTTCGATCCCCAGCATCCCATATGGTCCCCTGAGCACGCCAGGAGTAATTCCTGAGTGCAGAGCCAGGAGAAAGCCCTGAGCATTGCCGGGTGTGACCCAAAAAAGCAAAAAAATAGAAAAAGAAAAAAATTAAGGTTTATTTTTTAAAAAATTCCAATCTCAACCTCTCTCTAACTTCACTGTATCACTATCTTCCCCAGATAATCGATTTGATCAAGCGGGCACCAGTAACATCTCAATATGTCCTGTCTCATGCTAGTAGAGCCCAAGGGCATCTGCCCACTCCAGGAACATAAAGAGCCTCAAACCATTCCATCAATTCATGGGAATGAGGTCTATAACTGTTACTGGTATTTGGCATATCAAATACGACACGGGTAGCTTGCCAAGCTCTGCCCTTCGGGAGTTGGCCACACAGATGGTGTAAATTAATCATTTTTTCAAGCATTACTTTAATCTTAGGAAAAGAGTGAAGTGCATCCAAAAAGATTCATGCATATAGGGAAATATAGCTATAATAAAGGTAAAACTTTTATTAAGGAAAAATAAAGTCTGCCTAATAATCTGATGGTATTACTCATTATACACTTGGGAAAAATGTTTAGATGCTACTTCACATAATTCACTTACAGTTAAAGATATAATTAAAACTATGAAAACTTCCATGGAAATAAAGGGGAAAGTTTCATGTTTTGGGTAGGAAAGGCTATTTTTAATAAGAGGGAGAAGATAAACAACACAAAGGAAAAAACTGTTGGATATGAATTTTAAAAAAGACTTAATAACCACAATAAAAAGCAAGCAAATTAAAAGGCATCCATCATAGTGAGAACTGCCAGATAAATTGGAAACCATTTCATTGTACAGACTTCAGTCACAAGTATAATGAGCTAGATCTATACATTGTGAAATGAAATATCTTTTTAATAGGCTGTGAGTGGAAGAAGTCTCATAATGATATATTATACATTTTATTTAAAAGGTACACACAAATGCACATGAATCAATATTATATGTACATATACTTGTGTGAGTTTCTGTACATAGTTTTTTGTATAGAAAGCACTAGAAGGATTAAACATCTGGGAGGTGCTTGGAATTTGTCATGTAGTGGTGAATAGTGGGTTTTAGTTTAGTCTGAGTTATTAAAAATGAGAATATGTGTACTGTATATATTTTCAAATATACACTTCCATTCCATATTTATACCTTACAACAAAGGTACTATTAAAAAGCCACAAAAAAGACATTGCAGGATTTAAAAAGTTACAGTGACATCTATTCAAGCTATAGTACCCACACGATTTATAGCACATACCTGGGTTTGTCCTCAGAGAAGGACGTACTGCTTGTGATTCATTGGTTTTCCTTTGGATGTTCCTCCTTTCCATATCTCAGGCTTCTGTTTGAAAATCTGACTTTAAGTCATCTTGGCTTTTTTTGCCTTCTCTGCTCAGAGTTTCAACCCATGTATATCTGATCCATAATTTTGCCTCTAAGGTCTTCTAAAACAAGAAGATAACTAGCCCTGGAAACTCTCTTTTCTTTTTTTCTTTTATTATTATTATTATTATTATTATTATTATTATTATTA